>CM042070.1:1094657-1493867 GCA_023512825.1 Liposcelis brunnea
TTCTTACTGAGAAACCAGAAAATCAAGTCGATGATAAATCTCTCTCTCGTCCGGCTCTGAAAATATGACGTTTTCTTCTAAATTAGAATCCGAGCTTTCCAAAGCTTATTTTTTTCGGAAAATTCAACGCATCATTCCCGACGGAATCGCATTTAACGGAGGAAAAAAAAAAGAAGAAAATGTTCGACGCTTGGGAAAAAACTCTCAAGATTCGAAGAATAAAATCTCGGAGCATATGTAGTAAGGATAAAAAAAAAAATCCGTGAGGCCGGGCTGATGTTCTGAAATCGGAAATCGAAGCCGCTGAAGCTTATGGAACATTTCGTTAGAAGAAAAGCTTCGGACACACTGACCCGCACCGGGATGTTTCCCCTTTAGCTTTTCACGGTTACCCAGACGTTGTCGTTCGACTCGCTCCGGTTGATATTAAAACAATTTTACGTTCTATAATGTTGACCTATATCCTGCGACAGCTGGGAGAAAGTTTTCATTAATTGAAATATTCCGGCTTTTGTCTGATGTGTGTTTGTGACATTCGTAAAGCCTCTGCTCCGTGCCTGGTGGAGGAGGGGAAACGGTACCCGACCTAAATAGGTTGTTTATTTATTTTTGTGCTTGAAGGAAGCCGGATCAACACAATAAACCCGTGATATATTGCCGCTGCTGTTTATAATAATTTTCCAGTCTTTACATTTAATATGACCGCGTCTGGAATGGTTTCTATATCACTTATATTCATATGCAAATTTTCAACTATAGAGATTAGAATTGAATCGTTCGTGTTGTCATGAATGGAAAGCTGAAAATTCATTAATTATACAAGTAGGTAGGACGAGTCTTTTACTTGTTATAATGTCCTTTTCAATTTCGCAGTAAACATAAATTTTTCATCTCATGTGGGAAAAACTTGAAAGTAAATTCTCGAATTTGAGAATCGGCGTCATTCTTGGGCTTAAATGGGCCATGATGTCGCCAAGTCCGAATAAGGTTTATTATTAGCTGATCAAGCTAGGGTATAATATCGATGTGCGGACGCAAGAGAGGAAAACACATTCTGAGCCCCTGATTTCTGTAGTCAGGTAATTCCTGCTTCTTTTTCTTCAGCCATCCCTCTCCTTCCATGTCGCTAAGTCCTCCGCCTTTCGGAGCCAGCCCCTTCTTGCGGTTTTAATTACATCGTAGAGCCCTTTTTTTGGGGGGACCTTTTCCTGTTTCTTGCCAATAGAACTCAATCACTATCGTCTTTTCTAAAACCTTTAGTTCTTCGATCGATATGGGACCTGGGTCCATCTTCTTCTTTAAATGCCCGCTCCTCGACTGAGATTGGCGATCATCATGGCAATCCTAACTTTGGAGGCTGCCGAACGAAAAAGGGTCCAGTACCAATCCCTTAGATTCTTGAGCCAGGATGTTTTCCTCCGACCTGCGCCTGCCCTCAATCTTCCCCTCCATCACCAGCTGCAGAAGACGGCAATCTAGACGACCTGCAAGCATTGTTGAATTGCGTTCACGCGGTCAGCGGCAATTATGGCCTAAACATGAGTATCCATCCTGGGTCCATAACCTGTTGTTATTCCAGATATGAAAATCCTATACAGATAAATTACTTCGAAAACATTTGAATTATCCGTCCATTGCAATAGTTCAATCTGCCATTGTCATGAGTTTAACTTTAGGAAACTGCCTTCGACAATACTCGAGGTTCTTGGATTTTTTATTTTTCTCCCTAAAATACTTCTGACTTCAAATTTAAATTAAACAATGGCTTGCAAATATATTCATTGTTTTCAGTACGATTAAAAAAAAATAAAAGAAAACAAATCAAAAATTGAAGTAACCCAAGGAGCACATTCTTAGTTAATAACTGAACAGAACTTTTCAACTTTATTCATTTAGGGGAAGCTTTTAAAAGTTTTGTAAATTTATTTTCCATTTGCCTTCTAGTTATGTTTGCTATATTTAGGGCAAGAAAACCTTCTTAAACTCTTCATTTTATTTTCATTTTAAAAATCTGCTTTCGCAAATGGGATAATTAAAAAAAGCGGTTTCGATGTCACCCGGAATAATTAAAGTTTCAACTTCGGTTTGTCGGGTCGGAGCGATCCCCAAACTACTTTAAAATTTTCACTGGAGAGAAAAATCCCTGCCGGCGTTTTTGTCGGGTAAACGATCCCATTGACAACCACCGATTCCTAAAAATTTGATCTCCTCGCTAAATTCCGCGCCCTGAACAAAATTCGAACATTTAAAATTCCATTATTTGAAAAATAAAATACAGTGAAAGGAATCCGCTCCATAAAATATTTAGATGTAAGCCTTTGCAGAATCAACGTCATTAGTTTGAAATTTTAATGGGGGAGCCCTATTTCATTTTCGCGAATATGCGTGGTTAGACACGTTTAGGAGGAGGCACTTCATATCCCCTGGAGGCAAGTGACATTTCGAACAATTGGATTCTGGCTTCGGAGCCTCTTACTTTATGTAGAGATAATCACGGCGACGGAAATTTTGAGTGGATTACGCACCCGCGCTCTTCTCTCTCTCTTTCTTCCTCGTTTTCTATTTCGCAAAATAATTTTGTTTCTCTACCCCCCGAAAACCGGGATTAAAGCGGAGAGATATGGAATGGGATGAAAAAGAATCCGAGGCGACGCATCGCAAAAGTCCTCGTCAGCAATCAAAGATTACCAGGGACTTACGTTTACGACATAAATATTAAACGGGGGATGATGTTTGTAAAAGGACCTTATTCACCATCTTCTTGGGGGTAAAGAGAATCGTGTCGGCGATAATTATAATTATGGCAATAATAATAATAAAATTTAATGGAGTAAAGAGAAACATGGTTTTCGACACGTAAGAGGTGTTTTGATCCCCAAGCATAAATAGGTCTTATGCAAATAACCGTCATAACGTTTAGGTTGTATAACTGTCAACGGGATTCATTAAGAGGGTTAATTTAGTTATGAGCCTCGTTCTTAGTTTACCATCGAACGATTTCCGATCTTGAAAAACCGTTACGGTAGAAGATTTCATGAAAATGGGTTCCATTTTTTTTAATACGAGGGTGAAAAAAAGCACAAGTTTTTTTTTTATAATTCCTAATGCGAATTTCAGCGTGAAGAGGAAAAACAATTGAGGCCACAGCTTGAACCTCGTTTTCTTTCTTTTTTTTTCCTCTCTCTTTTTTTAAGGTATTAGCGTTTTTTCCCTGCGTTACAAGTTCAATTTATTTTTTTCAATTAGCAAACGTGCTCGTAATTATTAGTCAAAAGCTTTTTCGAGTTCGAATCAATTGAGAATTATAAAAAGGAAATCAACCGATTTTTTTCCCCCGGCAGTTTCGTTACGCTTTCATAAAGAGGTAAGGAGCTTTTCGCTATAAAAAAAAATGAGAGTAAGTAGTCTGAGTGCAAGATTTGCGTTTAAATAGGGAAAATAAATTTCTAGGTAAAGCATCGGAATTTATAGTGCTCTTAGAAAATAGAAAATTGCAATTAAGACTAAGTCGTAACCAAAAAGAGCAGAGGCTCTTACGAGTGAAATGGCCGAAGGGTAACTCACTTTGTTAAAATTCAAAATAATTCACAAGTAATTCAAGGGTAATTCAACCCCAAAAAATTGAAAGTACTTCAAGTAAACTGTACACGTAAATTCAAGAGTGAGTTACCCCTCGGAAATCGCTAACAATGATTGTTGTGCCCTGTTGTAGCCAAATGCTTGTTGATAATAAACAGGATCTGCTCTGGCCGCAATATCCTCCTGCTCAGAACCTTATTTTCGAAGACTTCATACAGTAAACTTACCTAAAACAAAAAGAAAACAATAATTAAAAAATAAAATCATTAACTTGAAAAATTTTACACCTATAAGAATTTTCACATAAAAACTAAGGCTTTGACCTGTGGAGCTAAAAAAAATTCATGATTTTTCATATTTCTTTAACCGAGGGAGGATTTTTACATTAGCCGCTATATCTTTTTAAATTTTAATGCATGGTTAATTAAGCTACTTAAAAAACCCCCCCAGAAAAATTAATACAAAATAATCCGAAGGAGGTTTCATTTCTTTATATTTTTTTAAAATTATCGTCCGATTAAATTTATTTCGAGATTTTTTTCTCTCTCTCCCTTAGCAAATCAGAACAAACTTATTCCCTTTTATCCGAGACAATTCACTTATAATAAAAGATGCTGATTTTCAAAATACGTTCATCACTCCCTTCATCAAAAAATTTTTCCTTTTAAATAAAAGATTAGACATAATAAAATAATGAAATTTGAATAATGTTTTAATCTAAATTCATGGGGAAAAGGAAAAGCGACAAAGAAGGGTATCTGGATGGAAATGAACCTTTCCAAACACATACCTTTACTCAATCTCTAAACCCCTGATTTATTATTTTAGAATTTCCTCATCAGAATAAACGAGATGAGTAGATACCGAACAACCTTCGCGTTTAAGTTACTTTAACACGTTCGGCAAAATCTTATTATCTCCTTTTCTAGAGATATTAAAATAAAAAAAATGGATTTTATCAAAATGAGATGACAATCTCTTTGCTCTAAAATTATAAATCGATCACGCAGGCGTGAAAATTGGGATCACGGGGGTTCTTTTAATATTCAGCTAAGAGGTCAAGTATGTTATTAAATTCGTGTTAGAAAAAAAAGTAATGAAAATTTATCACTATTATCTTGGGGGATTTTTCTTGATAGGTAAAAATGATAAAATCTTGAAAAACGGGAAAACATTCCCTCCCCAACTGCAGTCGGAATCGGAAGAAAAGTCTCGTCCGGTGGATTTTCCGTTTCCTATGATAAAAATAATAATAAAAGAAAGGTGCTATAAAGTCGTAAGAAGGACGCTTAATAGGGAAATTCAAACTCCGTAGAAAATTTAAATTCTTTTTATAGCCTTTCAGCCTGGTATAACCTTTAAATCCAAACGAGATCATGTTAATGATAAAATTTCCTTTCACCAAAATTTAACTTGGCTATGTTGAAGTCAGTGAACGTTGACCAAATGGAAATCCCTAAAATTTGACGAAACAGCTCAGAAAAAAAGATTCAAAGTTACTTTGCTCGAATTGGTCCTTGTTGGGCTAAAATTCATGCGTCGAGATTTCACACTAGCAGAACAAACACTAGTGACAAAAAATTGAAGTCTTTTTCAGTCCCAGCCCACAGTTACAATTACATTAGGATTATTCCGTCTGTGAGTCTGCATCTAAAAGGAATGGATTTCATTTTACCTGGTAAAGAAATTCTTATTTTGCATATTGATTTAAACCCACGACCTGGTTATTTTTTTCTGGGAAGAAAGTTGCCCTAAAGGAACCTGTACCACTAACGTTTTTTCCACCAGATCCAAAGTTTAAAAAATATAAAGCAGAGGGAAAAGAGAGAAAAAATTAAAAAAAAAAAAACGTTGGAAAGTTCTATCGAATTCAATAAAATCGGGTAAACAGAAAAAAAAAACATTTTTTTATTAGAGTCAAAATCGGTCGATGGAGTATTATAATGAACTCTTTGAAACTCTCAAAGTGGATTCGAATTGCTTGGATATTCATAATGATCTCATTTTCTTCTGGAGAAGAGAAAACAGTCAATCATTTTTTTCCTCCCTTAAAAATAATTTTCCTTGCTTGCATTTTATATTTACCGCGCCTAAAAAAAAATGAGAACGTGGTAAAAAAGCGAAAAAGGAAAAAATAGATGAAGATTTTTCAACAAAGAAGTTTCTTTTTGGTCGGGGTGAAAAATTAACAACATTACTTGAAAAGTCGTTTGGCGGAATATAAGGAGTTTAACACGTCCTTGAAGCGGAGTTAAAACGTCATCGGAAATGAATATATGACGTAAGAAATAAAAATCCCATTTCCAAGTTTTTTTTTTTGCTCTCGGGGAAGTAAATACGTTAAAAATCACGGAACCGCGTAAATTGCCTCCCCTTGATTAGGTTCTTGTTTTCGGGTGGATCGTAAAGACTCTTCAGACTTTCTACAAGGCTCACCAACGACTTGAATAATTAAACCGAAAGTAGATCTCCTCCTGTAAGTCAGCTTTTTACGAGGGATCACCTTTTTTTTATGCGATTGTAAAAAACAAGACCGTATGCGTTTTCAGACGGGCTTTTTTTTCCATTCGTGCAGTTTCGTACAATAAAACTCGGGGGGCTTTAAATCATAGCCCACGCTTTAAGCCTAGATGAGTTTTATTTTTCTCTGCGTCTTTTATAGTTTATGAAAAAAGACGAGGCGGGATCGCAATTATAATTTTTTCTCTTATATTTATTTTTCCTTATGGCGTCAGACCCCGTGAATAATTAATCGTTTCTTAGGAATATGGGGAACGTCAGGGAAAAAGGGAACGTAGGATTTGCGATTCGAATCTCGTATCGAGGAAAAGAGGATGCGGAAAGCGCGAGGAGAAAAGGAGCGGGGGCTACTGTTGCCGAACAGGTGATATCTAATTTATGTATGAGCCGAAAGATCGATAATTCAATAGGGATTGCGTACCTTCGTATATTATTGTTTCGAACCGTTGCAAATCAATCGAGCTTTTCCCGTAGAAATATAAAAGAGAGAAAAGAGGACGGTTGTAATCAACAAACCCTCCGGATAAATCGGTTTTTCCAATCAAGCAAAGCAACCGAAAGGTATTATGATGATATTTCCTAGCAATGTCACCGGCAAAATTTTTCAAACGTAAACAAGAGATAGGGCGAGTATTCAACCAGTCACAATAGCCGGGTTTAATAACTCGGTTTAATTAGGCCAAAGTAAGTTAATTCTCGGTTCGCGTGCGGTTAACCAACCCCTTATTACTCACGAGACTCACCGAATGACCCCCATGTTTCTTCGTGTCTTCACACTTACGTCACAAACACCTGAATGCCATCTTGACATCAATTAATCAAATCCCGGGCTTGGTTATTTTACGACTTTTAGGACATCATTTTTTTTCAAATGAAATATGGTCGATTATAAAAGGTTCTTTCTTTTCCAGAAAAAAAAAATAATATGTCATCGTTTAGTAACTTTTCTATGAGGAAATGTTTAAACGTGTCAATGCTTGATATTATCGAGCCCGGTTTTTATAAAGCTTAGATAATCCGCCAAATTCCAAATGCGTTTTGATGGTTTATGTCCCAGCTAACCTGTCACAACCTTGTTTAAGGTTGTCAGATGTGAAGCGGATTGCGTGCTAGGATGGCTAACATAAAATTAATGGATGATTGTACGTATAAGGCTAAATCCGCTCGTTTTTGCTTCTTAATAAAAATAGGATAGCAATAGGACACTGCGTCGGCAGCTCACGAGCGACATTTCCCGGCCACCGGAGCCTGAACAATTGGCTAGCGAGCCTTCGGACTTCTTCATTAAATTGCATTTGTAAGCGCCCTGTAAACGGATAACAATAAGGTCAAACGCCATTGAATTTACCACTCTTCTTCTTCTTCTTCTTTCACCCTTTCGGGGATAGGCTACTACTACTATGGCAAAAACCTCTCCTGGGCGAGGACGGTCAAATTTCATGTCCCACAGCCATTGGGCGTATGACTGCATTATATACGCTCGCCTCGAGAGCACTCGGCTGCGGAGAAGATGGCCCAGAGCAAATAGACAGCGATCACCACTCTGTATCCGGGCAGCGACCTCCCTGCTGATACCATTGTCGCTAGTGATGAGAGATCCAAGATACCGGAATTCGGTCACATTCTTGAACCTCATATCTTCTACCCCCAAAGGAATTACATCCTGCCCGAACGATGCCATCTGCAGATATTCCGTTTTCTCTTTTAACTCAAGTCCAACTCGTCGAGCACTAACCAGAAGCTCTCCGCATAACCGACGAACATCCTCCCGGGTTTCCCCTAATAAATCGTTGTCATCGGCATAGTCTAAAGTAGGCAACGCCTATTTATTAATCAAAAGCGACTCCTCTAGCGAGGTCCAGCTCTCCTTTCATCGCCTTCGACCAGCTGGTCTCCTTTCCTTAGCCGGTCGTTTGGCATCCTCTCGACATGCTTATTTATTCCATTCTTTGGATTTTGTTCAGACGAGGCGGAGTCCTGAAAATCCACATCTTTTATTCCGAACAACTTTAATTTCTACGGTGTTCATCAGCTGGCAGGGCTTCGTGGTGTCTAACTTGGTTTCCACTCCATACGGCCGTAGGGCGGAATTTAAAATTGGATGGAAGTATTAAATAGGCGAATTGACATAAACCTCAAGCATTACTGAACAGAGAGCCCTGCATAGAGACCTAATCGCAAATCGACCAACTTATTGGTCCATGGATCGAATCCAGGCTTATCAAAACTTTCCCCTATTCAAAAGCGTGAACTAAAAAGCTGGTTTTACAAAATTGACGATGAATAAAAATGCCCTCAAGAACATTCTTCATCCCGACGTCTTATTTAATTACCCCTCTCATGATTCTTTAATAATTTTCCTTTAAAGTTTCTTCCGAAATCTCAAATATTTGGACTTCCGTATCTCATAAAAGCATGGAAGAGGAAACCATCGTACACGATTATAAACGGCTTCATGTATGTTTAGGAACGAGGTGTAACACTGAGTGTGAAATTAATTCCCATCCTAAAGCATTATTAATGTTAGGCTTAATGAAGATAAAGTCATGACTTATTATTAAATATCATAAATTTTGTTTCCTAGCCCATGCTCGAAGTGTTTTATTCTTGCCGTTTAAATTATCAGCCTTCGCTTTCGTAACTTGCCGTCGATCCCCGAAAAAAAAAGGTTGCATCATGTGTAATAATCGATTATTACAAGGTTTAGTCTCCGAAATGTTACAACTCTCGTGAGTGGAAGGATTTAAAAAAATAAAAAATAAAAGAGAAAAAGAAAGGGAAAGAAAAAAAAACACGTAAGTATCTCATTTGCCGAGCTTTTTTTTCGACCTTTCCAACCTTTCCGGGTTAATATATTTTGGGTTTCGCATTCGTCCGTTCTCGTCTGTCTTTTCCGTCTGCCAGCGTTCATTCACGACGACGATTTTAACCCCTTTCCCCTTTTTTAAAACATGTCGAGTCGATTCTCATACGAATCCCCTTATTTCTCGACAGCCTCTTAAATATCAAATTAATCAGTCTCGAGATTTTCCTTTCCGGTTCATTGGAAAGCTGCTTCTAAAACTTTAAAGCAACACAAGTTTTAGGTTTCAAAATATTTGAAGTGCTGACTTAAGAAGAGGTAAGCGATACGAAGAACAAATAAAACATCTTAGTTTATCCAGCTTTTACTGCTTTTCCCATACTTTCGATTCTCTCTATTTCTTCGTTGGGATTCCGAACCGGCGAGAATGCTCCGGAATAATCTCTTACGGTCTGGTTTTAAGGGTTTCGCGGGAGAAGACTGGAAAAGACAAAACCGCAGCCAGTTTTTGTATCAAAGATGCAAGTTTTTTCCACTAGGAGAAAGGATACATCTCCGTGAGTTTTAAAATTACAATGATACGATGCTTTTTCTCCGTTTCTTTTATATTCTCCATTCTCTTCTATTCTAAACATTTTACACCGTACATGACGATAAAAGGAGTCATCAAATTTCTTTTTCCGCATCCTTTTCCTCAACACATGAATAAATCTCACGTTAATGGAATACTTTAATCTACGGAGTCATCGTTTTTCGTGTCGGGGGAGGTGGAGAAGAAGGAAAAAAGAAAACCTTTCCAAGAATGGAATCGTTTATCATTTTTCGTATGAATTCCCTTTTTTTTTTTTGCGAATCGAGTGCGTTAATGATGAAAAACCAACGCCGTTTTAAAGTGTTTAAACCTTGTCACGACTTGTCAACCGTTCATCCTTTTAAAAAAATTTTATCCGTCGAAAAAAAAACTTCGGGGTCGCCTTCTTTTGATTTATACGTCATCGTTTAAGTTGATTGGTTTATTGGGTCAAAGGATACATCAAAAATTTCATGTAAAAGCTTCTCGGAAATTCGTGGGTTTAAGTTTAGCCGATGTTTAAAGAGGACTGACAGTTTCGAGGAAATACGTGAACGCTGTTGAGGTAAAAAAAACCATGATCGAGCTGTGGCATTGTTGCTTCAGAAAAATTTCACGACTTACAAGAGCATAATATTTCACATGGATAAATACTAATCAAAACAAAACACCGCCATTTTTACATAAAATAACCACTGACAATTCCGGTCAGAACAATTAAAATTCGATTTAAAACTGTTCGTCCAGGAGTGCTTGAAAATTTTTTAGAGGCAAATAATAGGCCACTTCTTTTCTTCTTCTTCTTCATGTGCTTTCTCCATTTTCTTACAGAGTTTGGAAACTGTTGAATCCTGTTTTTTTTAAACTTCCAAAACTTGTCTGCTCTTTTTTCTCAGGAACCCAAGTAGACCAATATTTTTTGTTAAAACTCAAGACCTCATTTTCTCCGAAACCTTATCTTTAAAAAATAAAAATCCTGATCTAAATTCTTCCTTAGCAAACGGTCAAGGATTAAGAGCATAACAGAGAAGGACTAATTAATCGAATTAATCGAGTTCATTGAATTTCCAATCAAAAGGATCGATTACTAATAAACCATTTAACCTATTTATACATTAATCGACTTAGAATTTAATTGATTAATATTATTAATCGATTTAAATCGAGTTGATAATTCTGAATTTCCCCGTGACAATCCCTTAATATCGGGGAAAAATTTTCTTTTATTACCATTTAACCTTTGAGAAAAGATTTTTCTTTCAAACTTTTTTTTACAAGAAAACATAAACGAGTGAAAATCGACATTAAACTCATATCTCTGTGGTCGAACTTCGAAAAAAAAAAAAAAACTTAACCACTCAGTCAGAAGTTTTCCCGCTGCCGCCTTGAAAATCCTTCAGTCACGCCCTTTAGCACTCTGACTTCACAAAAACGTTGCTGACCTATCACAATCTCTTGAGCCTGAGAACGAGTGCCAGGCACCTCAGGGGCCTACAAATTCTTCTGTCCTCCTCTTCTGATAAATACTGCCGTTAGCCCTTCTGGCCCTTTTTCCTTCTAGATCTTTAATTATCTTTAGATCGTTGGTATTCTCGATTAAACCATTCCCTTACTCTCTTCCATTTCGCTCAATCGATTATCTTATTTTTCGGAATTTCTTTCAGCGGACGTTTTTCTTTTTTCCGAAAGTGGTTCATGATGTCAATGGGGGATTCCATTTGAAGGATTACATTTTCATGAATACCATGACCCTCTTGACTTATTTTCTTTCAGACGGAAACTCGTTTTTCTACCCTTCAATTTTCTAGCGACTCTATGAAAAGGATTTTCTAATCTTATCTTGCCTGGGAGTTTCGTAATAAATCATGTTGGCAGACGTTACCTTATTTCTTCAAAGAGGGAAAAGCACAAACGGAGCATTATCAGATATAATTGGAATCCCGTGTTTTTGTGTGTTTAAGGGAAACCCCTTCCGAACGACGACAACTTCACCTTCAAAATCCTCCTCTTACGCAAACAGTTATTAGTAAGATTGAACAGCCGACTACTAAAAATCAACAGAGAAGTGTATATTTTTTCTCTCGCATCCGATACCGCTTTTTTTTAATATTTAAAAAAAGATGAAGATGAAGACGAAGAAAAAGAAAAAAGAATATTCGCTGACAACAATAAATACAATAAATGAAAAAAAAGCGAGTGTGAGTTTCTTCTTTTTTTCCTCGCTCTTTCCTCTTTTTTTTTATTCGAGGATGATGATCTTCGCGTCGCAGCCTGACGTCTCTTCAAGTGACAAGGAAAAAATATTTCCCGAATATTTTTTTTTTCATATTTATTTTCCGTATCTATTTCCTTTTGTTTGAAGATGCAACACGTGGGAAAACAGTCCGCGTATTGTTGATTTCCTCCCTTTCGACCCCTCCCCTTACACTCCCGGGCTTCACCAATTTGTGTGCGTAATGAATTTTCCACGTATTTGCCAGCGTTCGGGCGAATGCGATTAATCATGTCGCTTACATATCCGCGAAAATCGACTCGACCCCCGTCCGGTTTCACCCCTATTTGCGTCTGTTTGTCAGCTTATTTCCAAATTTTCCCGATGATAAATGTAAATCCTCTTTTGGGATGTGCATAACCAATCAAAAAAAATTTACAATTTAAAATATCGAATTCTATGTAGATTTTTCAGGCTTAGCACCGGCACCAAGCCGGTTTTTTAGCTAATCTCATAGGGGCCAAGTGGAAAATTTCCAAAAAAATCTCGAACACTTTCCCAAGTATCAGAACTTAAGATGCCGCCATGAAAAGCAGTTGAAAAGCACAATTATTAAAGTTGTTTGTTTTTGTAATATTATTTACTTCTTTCAACGGGGCAGCAATATTTGGAAAGCTTTTGAAAAAGCACTCTCGATTTAAAATCCCAAACTAACCTAAAACTCAATCCTGTAGCATCGCAAAACTGTACGAACGGATTTTAACAAAGAATTTCTAAATCGAATTTCCGAAGGCCGAAGGCTATTTCTCTTAAAACTGTAGAAAGCGTAAAAAAGTGATATCGAATTTTGGAAACGTCTTCGAGTTCCTCATCACGATAGCACGGGGTGAAAAGTATCAAAATTCCAGTTATCTTCTGTTAAAAAAAAAAAAACCCAAGATCGATTTAACAAGATAGTATCATGTAACAGATTAGCTTGGGAAAGCGAATTGGTTTTTCGTTGAAATAAGATTTTCAAGATCAAACGGTATTATTTAGTTGCACAATAAAAAGCGATTGATTCCCGTCAATATCACGGAGGAAAAGGTTTAGAAAGAGGGGGAATAAAAGGGACCTGTGATAGAGCCGAGTCACGCAGTCAACGAGAGTGGAGCGAGAGGATTACGAAATATTTTGGACAAGGAGCAATCAACGTCAAATCGTCATTGAAATTTGAAAATATAACCATCGGAAATTCGAAAATGGTAAATCATCGATCTACACGACACGTATCACTTCAAAATGTGGAAACCGGAAACTGATGATATTCAACTCATCGGAATCTTGAAATTGATAGCTGATTTTCTTTTGATAGTTCAGATTTGTTTCTCTGGCATGCGCCAGAGGAACTTGAGCGCTGTTTTTTCAAGCAAGGATTCCTTAAGGAGAAAACTTCGGTGGGAAGAGCAATATGGCTTCGGTCCGGTTGAGCCACCAAAAAAAGAGGTTCAATTTGCAGAAAGTTCAAGGCCTGATATTCAGTATATCCGCCTAGTGATCATGATTACTTCTTAAAACGTCAGATCAGTGGCGAAGATTGGCGATTATTATGAACAATGAAGGCCTTCAATTGAAATAAAAATTTCGAAATTTTCCTAAACCAGTTTTATAAATTTTCGAGCCACGAGGTCTTCATTCGACCTGGTCTGCGTTTATTTTCATGGCGTCACGGGCCCCGGCCAAGAATCCTTCCATCTCTTAAGCAGACGGCCCGTAGTAGGAATGGATTGGAAGCCTTTCCACAAAAACTCGACTGCTTTCGATAATCCAGGTTCCGCTTTGCCAAAATCGCTTCCTGTGGCTGCCTTATCCACTCTGCATGTTTCCGTTAAGAAAACTACGATGAAATGATTACAAAGATTCCCTTTCAACCTCTGGACTAAATTATTCTGGCGATATTTTAATCATTGGCACCAGCCGGATGCCATAAAGAAATATAAATCTTTAAAATTTCTCAATTTCAAAATTTTCCTACACAAATAAAAAAAGTTTTGATGCGCTCCAATTTAACTTGAACCAAAAATCACCCTCTTTTGTTTTAAAAAATTTAAACATTATTTTTCCGATAAAGTTTTTTATTACAAGTAAAGACGACGTTAACATTAAGACATAGAAGCAAGTTAACTTTTGTAAAGTTAATGATTAGTTTTCTCCGTCAAAAACAATACCTTTTCTGTTCCATTAGATTGTCGTCTAGACAGGTTCCGATTAACCCTCTGAGATAAATATGACGTCACGTCTCCAATTCCATCTAATGATTTCTGTCGAGCACTTTCAAAATGTGATAGACACTCACACGTCCGATTCCTTCATTTTGTTATCCCTTTCTCCTCTCTACCTCACGTTTTCCCATTTTGAACAACCCTTTAAAAACGTATCCCGGAATCATTCGTGCATTTCAAGTGGACAAAGTGCCTCTGATGGAAATGTTTTAACGTCCGGCTTTGATGTTCGGCGAGGACAACAAAGTATGAAGACCGCACCGACCTTTTTGCGCCTCTTTGTCTTTTGAATGGCTCAAATTACCTATATTGATATATTCAGAGTGGAAATCCCAAGGTCGAATGTTAAAACGCCGCCATATCATTATTATATACGTTAACCTTTTCTTTTTAAACGGGCTCTTTTGATTTTAAAAGAGGCATTAAACTTTGATTAGCTAAAGAAGGTTAAAAAGGAAAAGGAAAACTTGTTTTTAGAAAGCCCGCCTGCTTTAACTTTTTAAACGATGAACCCGAGATATAAAAAGTTAAAAAATTGTAGTTTCGAAGGCTTTGAAAGCGCAAAGCAAACAAGCCCTTGTTGCATGTTTCTGTATAATTGTAATTATATCTTTTTCTTTTGCGTCAGCAGAAAGAGCGATGGACGATTTACAAGAAAACTGAAAAATGTGTTAATTATTCCGAACAAAACTCAGAGTGAATGGAAAATAAAATGATGAGAGAATTTGGTGAAGAGTCGAATGGATTGCCAATGAATCTGCAAAAGTTATTGTCTGTCAAATAGAAACTAAGAAATGGATAGAAATATTGAGAAATACTTCTAGTCGACCAGAAGGTGGGGGCGTTATTTGTTTGGTTTAAAGAAAATTTGAAAAAAATTGAAAAAAAATTGCAGGTCCGGATTTAACGAAACCCTGTTATAACGAAACGATTTTTCAGGCCCCTTGAAATTCGTTATAACCGAGTTCGACTGTATTTTTTTATGCTCGTTGACTCGGACGCCTGAGGCGATCACCGGTAGACATTGATCACTCAAGTGATCAAATGACCGTCCTGAGTTTTCTGTCAACCTCATTCAACCTCATTCTCCAAAACTCTCTTCGGTTCCAAAATTCGCTACATCTAATTTTGGAATGAAGATTACCACCGGAAAAAACTTAAAATATCTTCCCCTACAAAAATATATCTTTTGATATTAATAGTCAACATCCTGGATATTAAAATCGAAGCAGCCGCTTCAGCACATACTAATTGCATCATTCAGTTTTTTACGCGAGGCCATAAATAAAAACATTTAAAAGGATGTAGAAAATAAGGAGGCCTACCTTTGAGCGGAAACTTTCAAAATAATTAATTTTCGGTGAACGAGAGTAAAAATTAATGTATGATTTATGGGAAAGGCTTCTTTCTCATTAAAATACGGAGTTTATTATACATTCCTAATCGCCTCCCCATTCATCACTTTCGGGAAGAGCTTTAAAAAAACCGAGTGTCTCTCGTAAATCCGAGCTTTTTTTATATCCCGAGATTGCATGTCTAAACACAAAGCATATATGAAACGAATAAAAATCCCTCGACAAGCACAAACTTGCTAAAGATTTTTTTTTTTTCGGCGAAAAGACAAATAGGATACGAAAAAAAAGTGAGGGGAATAAGAGAAGGAACGAAGGGGGTGTCGCTTTCAATTTTTTTTCCTGCCGTACAAAAGAGTTAGCAAAAAGGAGGGAGGAAACTCGCATAACTTTTTGATTATAAATTTAAAAAAATTCCGTTCCCTTCTGCCAAATCGTGAAAAAAGAATCCTCCGACTTTCTACAGATGATATACGACGTTTTAAAAAACGATTTCCCACCGTCGGTTTAATCACCTTTATACCCCGAAAGGGAGCTTTCAAACAAATTGAATTAAATTAAATTAAAATCATAGATATAAGGAAAAATTTCGTGTAATGAGATATTAAGAAAGGATTTATTTCATTCTCTCGCCCTTTCGCTATTTGAATATTTAACACGAGCAGGGAAAAGGAACGTTTTCAATAAACTACGGTGTCTAATCGCTTTAATTATTAACTGGATTAAAAAGAGATTTCATCATCGTAGATGATAATAATAGCCACGCTATTATTAAAAAAAAAAAAGTTTAAAGCTCGTGAACGTGTTGCGGTGTCTCTTTTCCCGTCTATGTTGGTCGTTCCGAAAAAATATATACACGAAACCAGAAAATAAGGAAAAGGAAGTGATTCCCAAGAGACGGATTACCCCAGGAACCGTTTATCTTGGAGATAGCCATCAAAAAAGCTTCTTTCGGGCCGACGTTTTCCTCTCAGAGTTATTCGGCGCTAGTTATGTACATCCACCTCTCATTTACTCGGAAGAGGATTTCTCGAAAGAAAGGGATGAAGCGGAGGGACGAGGAAGGAAATCAATTGAAAAACGTAGCGCGTGTGTCGTCGTCACGAAACCCAGCCGGTTCCAATATAGTGTGTATTTGTATATCTACCTGTCGAGATGTAAATTTTCACGGAATCGCTCCCCTACCGAATCCATTTGAACAAACAAATACGATTTTTGCTCATAATAAAGGGGGGGACGGGGCAAAGTGAAAAGTTTAAAATATGCACCCCTTCGGAATAGGTGGAATTCGGAAAGAGATACGCAATCTTCTCTTTTTCGAGACAATAGAAAAAGGAAATGCAAATATCATCATCGGTGTTTGGCATTCTCAAAAACTTTCAAATTTTACTTCCGGTAGGTGTTTATCAACGCTTTTTCCGAGGCTTTGTTTCGAATAATAAATTTTAAAGAAGAAGAAAAAAAATGTAAGCCGGATTTATATTTTGAAATGATACGGTGAAAGGTAAAAAATCTTTGAGAATCTTTGTCGGGGGGAAAAAAGGGATCCCCAAAAAAATTGAGCTTAATGGCATTACGATTAGGTTAATTTGATTTGAGGATCTACATAAAAGTCCCATGTTTTAAATGGAGAGAGTTTTATGAGTATAACGACCCGCCTTTTCCTCTTCACATGTTGAAAGTTTAAGAGCTGCGGTGAAGTTGTACTCAACGCTTTTCCTCTTTTCTCGGAAAACCTAAAACGCTCTAGCTTTAAAATATATTTTACAAGAGTGTAATGATTCTCATTCGACAATTAATTCATAACATGGAAATCACTTTTAATTGGTGCTTAACATGATCGTGGGGAGAGAAAAAAAATCGTAAGATAAGAGGATTTAAGTATATTGATAATTGGATGTTTTCAGATAAATCTATTTTTTAGGAGCGAGAGTGTTTAGAACTTAAAAGTATTGTCTGGGTTTTAGAAATGGAGAAGGTAAGAAGAGTTACTACTACTATTACTACTACTACTTTGGCTTTACAGGGCCTGTAGCCCTATCGTGGCATCGCAGATATTTTTCCACACCGATCTATCTTGGCACGTGGCTCGCCAATCGGGGACTCCAAACCGACCCCCATCTCCAGATACGTTGTCTTCCCAACGAAGCTGCAATCTGCCCTGAGGTCTTGGGCTTGTAGGGCGTCCATCCAGTACCTGCCTTATAGTCCACGAACGGCGGAAAAAATTTTGCACCTCCAAAAAACTGCAAAAGCCTATAAATAAATTTTGGCAGTAATCTAATAATTTAACCAGGATTTTACTTTGTTACACTTTCGCGTCTTTTTTCCCTTCCACAAATTCTCAGCAATGAAACCGCGATCACTTTATTATTTTTCCTGGAATCCTCACCGAGATTTATTCCGTAATTCAAACATTATCGATGAATTCCGATGAATATTCGTCAAAGACTTGCGTTGACGAACGTGAGCATGCATAAACTGTTCGCTTAATTTTTTTTTTAAAATCCATTTGGATCCCCATCGTTTCTTTCCCACCTCCCATCCTCTCGGGAGTGATTGCCTCCCTCAAGAAAATTGACAGATTTCAGGCTTTGATCGAAAATTCCGTTAACGAAAAAAAGAACTTTAATATGCAAATCGTTTTTTTAAAAAAAAAATCGAATTAGAGTTATGTTCCCGATGAGCTTTCGCTTAAGCTTTATAGGAAGGTAAACTTGTGACATTCGGATGATTTCAACAATGGGAACGGTGATATCGTTGTTTCCGCAATCGATCACAATGACAAGTACAAGTGATATCTTTCATCTTCACCGGCGAGACAAAGTCTTATCGGTTCCCTGTAGACTTCGATTGCTGAGCCCGTGGGAGAAGAAAAGGAGAAAGACGAATCTTTCAGCTGACACACCGTATCGAATCTTTTGATAAATTATCATTTGTTTCATTTATTTCAAAAAAAGGGGTTATAAATCACGATGGGAGGGGATTTTTTTTCGATCATTTTGTAATGGGGAGTTTAAAAGGCCTGATGAAGATTGTCGAGTGGACTTTTTTTGAGAAAATGCTTTATGAATGCGTACACTTCAAGATGTGGGTTAGAAAAAACCAACTAACTATGGTATTTACTGGGCCTGAAGCCCTAGTGCCGCATCCGAAATCGTTCGCCAGGCGGACTAAAATTCTCCAAAATTCTCAAAATATTCAAAACTTCTCTTTTTCTATCGCAATCATCTTTCATCTCATCTCTTTTTCTAATGCCATCTTGTCATTTGACAAGATGGCGCATTGCGCCGAATTAACTCTAAAACAGGCTTTTTCGGGTGTACAAGCACTTGCTATTCGTATATAGAATCCTATCCTTCTTTTACTTGAAACTTTCTTTTGTTTTCACGGCCTATTGCAAGTAAGAAAGCTAAACTAATTCTCCAAAGGCGAGATCCCGAAGGCGTTGACGTTTTCCTTTAAACCGTTTGAAAATGAAAAGTTGACATTTGCTCGTTGCATTTGTTCTCACGGAGGAAAATAGCCCCCTGGAAAAGTTGAGTCAGAAATACATAAAAATATTCCATTTGTAACTGTATTACTGCATGGGGAGTCGTGCCATCCATTTGTTTTCGTTGAATTTTAAACTGACAATGAAATGCTTTTTCTTCGGAGCTGTTAAAATTTCCCCGGCATTTTTTTTCCCCTATTTTCCTGTTTTACTTTTTTATTTTTCGCAAAAAGAACAAAAGGCGAAGGGAAATCCCGAAATAAACATGGGGATGAATACGTTCCGGATCTGTGAATTTTTCGATAAATTTGAAATCCGCGGCAAAGAGAAAAAAAAAGGATTTATTGACGGAGGAAAACGGCCATGCAAAAACTAAATCGATTGTTATAAGCCAGAAGGGAAAGTCGTAACATTTCTTAATTAATTCGTTACAAGACAAAATTTGAATGAAGTCGGGGGGTTTTATTTTTAAGGATTCAGTTTTCAAAGCATTCGGAACCTAAAAAGGATTCGGTTTCTCTTTCCCGCTTCCCCGTATCTTTAAGGGAAATCCGGGGGAATATTTAATGTTGTATCTGACGGTATATGTAGGTGCCCTGGATGGGGAGGCTGTTGAAATTTGTAGCATGGCGAAGCCGCAAGAAGTGTAAATCGGAAACTTCCTTTATTGAATGCGTCTATACTAAGATCCTGTCGGCATTTTCCGTGTTTCATCTTTGTAAATGGAAGACTTTCATAGAGTTGAGATATTCTCTCACATCGTTGCTTTCCAAAATAGCGCTCTCTAATGAGATTCGAAACTTTAATGTACAGAATGATGGTAAATTATACTATAAAGACTTCGTTAAAGATATAACAATAGGGTAAGGAAAAGAAAAGAAAAGGGGAAGTAGAAGTAGAAGAGAGGGGGGGACGAAAACGATCCTCCATCCTTGACCTTTGCGCTTAGATTATAAAAAAACCGAGAAAATTCATTTGGGGAAAATCGGAAAGAATACTCCTGACAGGTCGCTAATAATCAATCATGAATTGGAACTGGGAGAATATAAAGTTTGAGAAAATTCAATTCCTTGCTTTTTGACGCCTCATGTCGAAAAACGTTCAATGAGTTTGAAGACTTTAATTGAACATCGTTATTGATGTTTTATTTCGATCTTTCATGTAACGTGAACCATAAATCTTACTGCGAAAAAATAGACAAGACAGCTTAGCATTTCTTACTTTAATCCGAACATCTTAGCAGAGTAGAAATTAATTTTGGTGAAGGTATTGATTAATGAAAATTTTTGAAAAATACCTTAGTTTGTCAAAAATATAGTTGTGGCGTTAAAGTTTTAAGGAAATCAACTTCTGCATTAAGGGAGTGCTACTTACAACATTAACCAAAACCGAATTTAGCACAACCCGACTCGCAAAAGGATTTTCTTAGAATGGCTCATCAGACTGATGAGACAAAAATCTGCACAACCCCTAGGCTAGCTAGGCTCTTAATTTGATAATTGAGATTTTTTAAACTGGGTAACTTCGCTAAGCCTAAACAGTCCTCGCTTGGCAATATTCCTCTCTATGATAAATGAGAAGTCCTCATCCGAAATATTCGACATTGCATATAAATCCTGTCATCAAATATTTCATTAATGAGGAAACTATTTTGGCAAAACTTTTGCCCTCAGCCCTATCTCCATTTAAAAATGAAATATTAAAACAGGAACGCCTTTTTTTCCAGTCTACAAAGGCGAAAACCGAATAACGAATGTCGATAGTTCCCGACTTGACGTAAATGATAGTACATAACATATAATCATTTTAATTTATCAGAAACAAGTAATTTTCTTTTAAACTTGTCAAAACAAAACTTGACTCTACTCCGGAAATTTAATAATAATATTCAGGCCGTGGATCGATAAAAATTCAATACCTAAAACTCTTCCAAAGGATGCTTCATCGTGCCTAATGGTGCTACAATAAATTGCGGGACGGGCGCCACGAGGTCATCAAAAATAAGATTTCTATTTTAAAAAAATTGAAAAAGATTTCCGAGAAAAATGAATAAGAAAAGAAAACAAACGACGACTGGCATGTGTAATATATTTTCAGAAAAGACTAATTTCATCTCTTTTCTCTATTTTCAAGACACCAAACCGTCGTCACCTCGACAAACTTAAAAACGAGTTATTATCAGTTTATCCTCCCGAATGTTTGTCTCAAATTTCCGATTCTCTCTCGTCCAAATAAATGAAACGTTCTTCAATGGTCAAGCACAATGAAAAGAAAAGTTATCCATCCAAGGAAAAATAAACTGGGAAAGTTTTAGGTCCGTTCGCCAAAAGAAAAAAAGAGAAAAGATGAAAAAAAAAGAGAGCCGGTGGAAAGGAGAGGAGGAAGGGCTTCGACCTCCCTTTTATTCTATATTTTAATAATACAGCAGCAACGGCAGAAAGATTTCGGCTTTATAGATTGATCCATTGTTAGACCCGGGACGAACCGAGTAAAGAAGATTACAGGCTCTATTAATTGTACGAGTTTCATCGTTCTTATTATCTGCTTATATCATTATTAAAGTCCATGATCCAGACTTACAGTTTACGAAATATTATTAAATTAGTTACTTCGCCAGTCATTGAATCGCTCTTCCGAACCCGCAACTTTTCTGTTTAATCTCTTTAACCTTTTTACAACGTGGTGAATATTATACACTGCCGGAGGTTAACCTCCGCGTAAGGGTCGTTAGCTTATAAAAAGAAAGGAGGAAAACTGTATCGACTGTTAATCATGGGAAAGGACCGTAATCGCCTCTTGTTTGCACCGGGAATAAATTATTTCTCGACCCCTCCTGCGGCCTGCAAATTATTTAATGTTAAAAATAACAATAATTTCCTCCATCGTTAACGTAACAAAAAAGATATGAAGAAATTAGGTCGTGATTAAATCGTAAGTGCCCAAGAAAATTACCTTGTCAAGGATAAATTAAAAAGGTAACAAGGGGAACGTAATAGAACGGCCGCGTTCCAGCTATATATCGATTATAAAAAGAAAATTTTCGCAAGGCGTAGGAATTAATCACTAAGCCTAGGCGAAGGCTTTGACATTTCCACCTTATATTATTCATTGTTCGTAAGCCTTTCTTCCCCTCCTCCTACCCCTCTTTCTCTTTTAACTTCATGCTCTAACATAATTTCTCGCTCTAAATCTAAAGCTAAGAGACGCATAAATATTCTCCAAGAAAGTGAAATATCTCTTAGGCAAAATCCCCTTTTCTAACTGACACTTCAAACGCTATTTCTTATACAGGATTATTTTGAATGGTCCGTTTTCGGGGTTTAAACCCGGCGGAGCGACTAAAGGAAAAAGGTCCAAGCTTTTAAAATAATATTCAATCTTTAGGGCAGGAGAATTAAAATTTTTTTAACAAAAAAGTTGAGGCCTCCTTTAGGCTACTAATAATTATAATTGTGCGAACGGTTAGGAAATTTCAAACAGAGAAAGTCTTCGGGGAATATTCAGACATGTAAATATTCAAAGCAAGTGTCTGAATTAAAATAATCTGTTATATTTGCGGTGTACATAATTACGCTGCAGCGGCTATAATGAATATCGCGAGACTGTAGGGCAAAAAACGAAATCATTATGAGCTACGTTCCAACCCCTTTCATTGTACTCACAAAGTAATAACGATCAATGAACCTAAAATGAGCTTTATATTAATGTATCAATAAATTCTAGCATTATTCAAATAGTTTTTTCCTCGAGAGCGAGATAATCAACATTATAGCTTGTCTTGAAAGAAATAAGAGCTAAAAGGGAGAATAGAAACTTTTATAATCACTTAAAGGATCTCAAATATTAATTTGGCTCATCGAACTCAGTTCCTTCTCAAATTTTCAGGAATTTAGGGACTTTTTAAATAAAATCCAAACAACCTTAAGTGCAAATTTCTTTTAGTAAAATTTTTATGTCACACGAATTCTTTGATAATTTTTTCTTGTTGAATCTTTTGAATATTTAAAAAAAAGTTGAAAAGTTTAAATTTTAGATCCGATTGCAAATTTGAACAAATACAGACGAATTTCCCAATCCAAATAAAAAAGCAATGGAAATAAACATTTACCTCTGCATCTGTTTATTTACAAAAACAAAAAAGACATTAGATGCATCTGCCTCATGGGCCTGAATAAACTGACCTGTCAATTAAATATATCCATTATAATGTCATCCCATAACGTATCAATCAAACGTTGATAAACGTCATTTTTAACAATTATTTACCTGTGACTCGCGTCAGCATCCCTTGTTCCCCCGCAATTTTTAACATTGGGTTTCGTCGTAATCGAATTACACTTTAATATTTCACAGGACAAAAAAATACCGAACGATGCTTTCCAAATCTGAATATCTAATTCAAATCACCTTCACGCGGATCAAAAGGAACAAACAATGAAACGTCGAATTTTGCATAAAAAAAAAAGAAGGCAACGAACGAAATCGGGCCTTACCCCGAAAATGTAGCAGAATCGAGTTTCATTTTAATTCAGCAGTCAAAGGAAAACACGAGGACAAAAGAGGGCAGTGCTGGAAATGTCATGGATTGAATTCGAAAACGGGAGAGTTCCTTTACATTATAATCGGTGTTGTCAAAATGTCTAAACTTCAGAAGTTTGCTGTCACATCGACTATAGAACGTCATCGAAATGAATTCTGGGGAGAAAATAATTCCGCAGATCTTTTTCCTTATATTTTATTTGGACTCCTCTGAAAACTAAAGAAAATTCCGTGTAATTTGCAACCCTTTATACCCCCCGCCACCGTTTCTCCCCCATCCCCCCGTCATCCGCTCGATTGTAAACTTTCCCTTTGACGAAAACTTTCTCCGCCTTGAATCCGTTTCTGCCGCATTCTGAATTCGAATCGATGCAAGTGTGCGATTCCGAATTCGCTATAATTAACCCTTTTGATTAATATGCGGATGTGACGCCGTTTCCTGGTATGTAGCGATATATCAACGACAAAATCTGCTGGCAGAAAAATTCTCATTTTTCAAACCCAGAGAACAAAAAAACCAAGTTTTTAGTTGCAAGTAAAAACGTGGTGGAATCAACTTTTCGAATTCGGACTTACATCTCGGTGATCTAAAATTCATTCTAGAAAAACCGGGAGGTGAAGGAAGAGAGAAAAAAAAACTGAAACTCATTTCCGGGAGCTGTATGTTTCTGAAATATTTTCTTTGTGTTTTCGTTAAAAGACTTTATGCACCCACGTTTTACACGGAAATAAAGAATTTCAGCGAGAGAAACAGAAAAAGCGTTAAAAACGCCATTATATATATATATATTTTTTTTTTGAGGTTTGAATCGCTTTTTTTATGGATATAAAGTTCGGGCCGTACAACGTAGCCGACCAGATTTCATTATAAAAGGCAGATAATGACTTGAATGAGGGCCAAAAAAAAGATTAGTTTTTTATTGGAGAAAAAAAAAGAAAGGAAAATAATCAACTCGTTCGATTTTTTTATTCCCTAGCTCAAAATTATGATGCGGCCTAATAAACTTAAAAAGATTCCTCCTCGTTAGGATTGATTTTATTTGACAACAAAGAATGAACTCCCCATGCCGTGTTGAACTTGAACCGGTTTCCTGCTCTTATAAAACAAAAGGTAAACGAAAGGCAAGAGAGTTAACTATCTCCTTGTCTAAACTTTTTTAATTGCCGTGCACAACGTAAACTGGCGAGATTTCCCGCGATTATCTTTGCTAACAAGGTGATCCCTCAGTTTTCTTTATACTTTGCATGAATTTCCCAACCTTTCGAGTCTGGAAAAGGGTAAATGTCACTCTTTGTAGTTTAGTTTTCTCTTATTTAGATTGTAGGTCAGCGGCCGGAAAAAGATGAATTATTAGGGAAATGTGCACCGACACGGTTCTAGTAATAATAAACTCTTTGCCTTTTGTACGAGAAGATTTGCTATTTGCCTTTTTGATTGCTGTTCCTTTCGGGAGAGTTAAAGTTGCTCAGACGTATGGAGCACAAACGTTGGGGTAGTCGGTGGGAACATTAACAGTTCTGCTTCAGGTTTGGCGCACCTGCCCTTGACGAGCTCCCGATTCCTTCTGATCCAAAAAGTAGCAATCTGGTAAGGGTTCTGGCAGCAGTCCTACCAGTACTGACTTAAGGCTAAAAACGGTGAAAGTTGGCTAGGCGTCAGTCAAGAAAGCAGGAGGCTGTGTCGAGGACTGACGGTATGGCTCCTGTGCTGCCATGCGGAAGGTGTTGGGGCCGAGGGTTTGCTGTGCAAGACCCAAGCCAGCAAATTCGGCTAAGCTCTCTAACCATGATTGTTGCCAATTCCCGTCGCGGGAAGGCACTGTAAGAAGAAGCTCGTCAGGCTGTCTCCACCTGGCTTGCTTTCCTATCCCAGCATCGATTGACACTACTTTCCCATATTGGAGCTGAGGTCTCCTTCGGTAACTGTTCCATAACCAGAAGAATATCCAGAATATTTCTGATCGGGAGAACTGCTTCCTCTAGCCTTCTTGCAGGCTAAAAGGAGTTTTCCCTACAGGTCGGCCACTACTGGTTCTCTTGTTGCAGCTGTTTTGACTGGGGCAGTAAAACTTCTAAGTCCTTCAAAGCCCCCAGAGGAAGATAGTGCGAGCCAGAATCTGCCTTCAAGTCTGCGAATTGCAGGTCTTCCATCCAGGAAGCGGTGCAAGAGCGCCAAGTCCAGCTCAACGGAAACTTCCACCTTGTTATTATATAAATTCCATATCATCTTGCACACAATAGGTTATCGTTAAAAAAAAGATCATTTTTTACCGCTGCAGGGAAAACACGGACAAAAAAAATTTGAAAAGTAACTTGTTACAGCGTTTCTGACGTTTGATTGAAAGTCCCCAGATTTTTTGCCTTTTTTTTATTAATATTTTCAACACCGAGCTATAGCACAACTGACGGGAGAGGGGAGACGATATTAATGAATCTGGTAACACTAGGAGCTTTTGTAAACAGAGTAACTACTTCTCCAAATCTTTTTACTTTCTTTCCGTCTCCTTTCATTCCATTCCTCTCTCTTTTTTTATGCATAAATTTTCAAACTTCTTTTTCCACCCGAGTTTATCTCAACTTTTCAGTTTTTGCTTTTATTGTTTCAAGTATAAAACGATCTCGTTTAGTTTTACTTTATTGCCCCTCCTTTTTTTACTCCGCCCAAGCGATATTTTTTTTTTTTTTAAAGTACCTGTTTTTCTTGGTCGATTTAATTGCCGGAGAAAATGTCGTAGCGGATAAAAGACATGAAAGTTCTTATTGGAAAACGTTAAGAGCTTTCGCGGGGGGGGGGGGGGGAAATACCGCTGCCTTCCCTGCTTCTTAATAATAATAACAACGAATTGTGGGATTGTTGACGATGGGGATATTTTCGAGGGATTCTTTTTTAAGGGCGATTTGGTTAAAACTTTTTATCGGATTAAATGTACAAAACGTCCAGTTATTTCGCTAGGGAATCGAAGGTGGGAAAAATAAAAGGGGAAGTTGAAATGCTCGGATCTTTTTCTATTTTAACGAGTCTGTAAAGAAACGAGGAAGAAAAAAAAACAAAGTGAGTGAAAGAAAAGAGATTTGTTCTTTGTTAAATATTTTAATGATTTTTTTTTGGAAAATGTAGGCTACAGTCTTGTTTCGTTTTTTTTTATTAAAGAAAAGTTTCTGGGTGAGTGAGGAGGAAATGTTTTAGAATGGAAGTTCTTTTTCGTTATAGGCGATCCATGGCCACTTTCTCCCATAATGAAGTTTATGGGTCTTGCTTGAGCGGTTGAGCTTACATAAAGCAAATTCAATTATGGGTCTAAATATATGTGCTAAGACTTTCAACCTCAAACCTGACTCCAGACTAAGTTCACGGCTTTAATTCAAACCTTGCAGATGTAGCCAAGAGAAAAAGGTTTTTCTTTCATTAAAACAAGCTAGTGCCTATCTTTTTAATAATTCGTAAAAAACTAGTTAATTTTATTTTTGTGGGAAAACAAAAAGTAAATAAAACCTTCGCATGTCTCAGCAAAATTTCCAATGAGCAACTTTTTAATGTCCATTATTACCGCTCAACTTTTTTAAGTGTCGTCGTAAAATTTAGAATAAAGAAGATTCTTTTTTTTCGGGTTCAAGTTCAGTCGATGAGAGGAGATTTTTATTCTTATTTTAAGATTTGTATAAATTTTTATTTTCTTCCTCGTTTTATTTTTCCAAAGGAAACTCTATAAAACCGGGAAAGCGGGTTTTACACACGCATACTCCGACCGTGCCGTTTAATCCCGTTAAGATTTCAGCGATTTAATTTCGATTACCATATTTTTCCTGATACAGGAAAGAAGAAAGTGAATGTAATAAATCAGTTGAAATGGCACGAAAGTCAAGGGGTTAATAAACCAGAAGAAAAATCTGGTGTAGAGTTAACGAGTCTGAACCATCCATCATTGGTGATAAAATCAACATGGGGCAAGAGCGTTATTAATGACAAGTGCTGCGTAGCGTGACAAGCGTGTTACGCATCTTGTACATTTTTCGACCCCCCGCCCCCCCTCTCCGAAAAAAGCCTTTTCCGATAAGTGAACTCGGCGCCTATTTTTTTTTCTTCTCGTTGATGACCTTGAAGGGGGACTTCGATCTCCTACAGCACATACACTGGTTAGAAAAATCGTGCTGTTACTAACGGAAAAGTCAAGCTCGATCGTTTGATTTTCTCGAGTGGGTTGTGTACATATTTTATATGCATATGTACTTTTTTTTTCATAATCTGATTACATGTCAAACTAATATTAAATGCTTGAGCTCTAAGCACATGCTTTACATTTTCATTAGAAAACCGCCTTTTCACATGTACCATAAAATTTCTTTTCTTGAACCGGTATGTAATGTCACACAATTGATTTTATCGGTCCCCACGTGGAACGGTTTCGTACGGCAAACCTCATAAAAAATATAAATGTTTATTTATTTAATTCCATAAATTGTTAGATGCAATTTAATGGGTTTATAAATGTGTGGCAAAAAGAATAGACATTTTCAGGATTGGGTCAAAAATAAAATGTGGAAATGGAAATGGAGATCAAAGGTCCGTTTGACATCAAAACGATAACAGATTTCCTCGATAAGAAAAAATCATCAAAATGTTCGACTAGAAAAATTTGTTGAAAGATTTTTTTTCAACATAAAAAAAATTCTGAAAAAATTTGTTCGACAGTTAAAATTCAGAAGAAATAATTCGAAACAAAGAAACCGAAATAATAAAATTAGGCCAATAAATTTTTTTTTTACAGGGTGGAAAAGATTTTGTGGCAACAGTTGCCACACAAAAAAGTTTCCACCCTGTACAAGTCCCAAAAGTTCTTAATTTTTCCCACCAGTCACAAACCTTCAGGTTAAGCGTATCATACTGAAAGCCTCTTCGTGTAAAGCCTGTGCCTTCGACATTTGATGCTCAGCTCGAGAATATAAATTGTTTATTGTCTTGTTCATTCTATTCTGTACAAAAAGAGAGAAATATCGAAATGCTAAAAAGAAGTTATTAACATCTAAAATTATTCTGAGATAACCTTTTTTAAAAAGAAATATTCCTGAGAAATCATCCGATTTTAAAAAGGCTTTATTTGACCCTTCCCCTTTTTTCCTTTTTTCAAAGTGCTAAATATTCTCATCCGGTGAAAATGAGTTCGAAAGAAGACATAAGCGGTAAAAATGGACGCGAAGCGAATTTCAAATAAACCGATGCGGTTATTTGCATGCGATTCGAAGTCTTTTTATAGCGCCTCGGGGGTGTAATAAGAAAAAAAAAGAGGGAACGGGGAGTTAGGAATGAAAAAGGAAAAAAAAAAATTTGGCACAGGAAAAAAAGTTCTCGGCAAGCAAAGAAGACTTGATTAGACAGTTTTAATTCAGACTGAGTAAAGCACGAACATGATGCTCGGAATAAATATTGACTCTTGGTTTTCCATTCCGGGTCGGTGTACATGTAAATACTCGGGACCGGAAGTGTTTAACCCATTATCTTAACTCCCCGCTTAAAAAGGCAAAACGAAAAGTCCGACAATTGATAAGTCGCTCGGTTTCACCTTTCCCCCGAAAAAGGTTAATGAGATAATCGGTTTAAGTTAAAAAAAGAAAAAAAAAATCCCTCTTCAGAAACTGCGAAGCTTATATCTTTTGCATTATTCAGGAAATATCACCCAGTCATGCAAAAGTTGTGACAGAATGATGAATGAATGTTATTTGCTAATTATAAACGAGTGAGGTGTTTGAAAAAGTGACAATTAATCATAAGTTTTATCGTGAAAAGTGTAAGGAAGCGAAAAGACGAACAATTTTTTTCCCTCGAGGAAAAGTGAATAGATTCAACTTTATAGCAGAGAAGCTTGTTATAATATATCGAACCTTTTTTATCATAGCAAATCCGGTTACTAGTCACTTAAATAGGACTTTTGACGTTCTTTGCTTTTTCACGGATAAAGGATTTTCAAGTCGGAGGGATTTAAGACGTCCGTGAAGTTAGCCTGCACTTCAATTTTTTTTTGTTTTTTTTTTTTCAATCGATAACTTAGGCTTGCGCGACCTTGCGCACAAAATATTAGAGCTTGCGCACTTACCGGGATTGAGCTATGAAAGATTATGTCATTTCGTGAACTTAGCCTGCACTTAAAAATTTTAATTTTTTTTTTCGACCAATCGATAGCTTATGCTTGCGCGACCTTGCGTGCAAAATTTTGGACCTTTCGGACTAATACTAACAGAGTAAAGAACAAAAATGTAATTTTTGAACTTAGCCTGCACTTTAAAATTTTTAAATTTCTGTTGCACCAGTCGATGGATAATGCTTGCGCGACCTTGCGCATTTACTTTGAAAACCGTATTATGATTAATAATCATGATAAATTACTTTTTTTAAATAAATGAAACAGTACAAATAGGACAAATTGCGCCATATTGATTAGCTTGCTCGTGGAGCGATGGTAGGTGTCCTGCCTACCGTGCAGAGATATCGGGTTCGAATCCACCCGCTAACTTTTTTTTTTTTTTCGGGTATGAGTTTTTTTAGATCCAGTATGTTTTACTGAATAATTTTAAAAATAAATTTAATGTGTATGTTGCTGTAAATGCTGTGTCTTTTTTTATAATTACTTTAGTCGTTTTTTTTCCATTTGTATAAAACCTAACTTATTTTACTGCATTTCGAATAAGTGCATGGGGCTGCGTTATTCTCGTCATTCTTGACTCTTTCCCCTCCATTGGCTGCGAAATCATCGCAGAAGAAAGGTTGATAATAATCTCAAAATTAAAAGGGGAAAAAAAGCGGGAAATATTTCCTTTGCTAGGTTAACGACTAAAATAATTATAAAAAAGACACAGCATTTACAGCAACATAGACATTAAATTTATTTTTAAAATTATTCAGTAAAACATACTGGATCTAAAAAAACTCATACCCGAAAAAAAAAAAAAAGTTAGCGGGTGGATTCGAACCCGATATCTCTGCACGGTAGGCAGGACACCTACCATCGCTCCACGAGCAAGCTAATCAATATGGCGCAATTTGTCCTATTTGTACTGTTTCATTTATTTAAAAAAAGTAATTTATCATGATTATTAATCATAATACGGTTTTCAAAGTAAATGCGCAAGGTCGCGCAAGCATTATCCATCGACTGGTGCAACAGAAATTTAAAAATTTTAAAGTGCAGGCTAAGTTCAAAAATTACATTTTTGTTCTTTACTCTGTTAGTATTAGTCCGAAAGGTCCAAAATTTTGCACGCAAGGTCGCGCAAGCATAAGCTATCGATTGGTCGAAAAAAAAAATTAAAATTTTTAAGTGCAGGCTAAGTTCACGAAATGACATAATCTTTCATAGCTCAATCCCGGTAAGTGCGCAAGCTCTAATATTTTGTGCGCAAGGTCGCGCAAGCCTAAGTTATCGATTGAAAAAAAAAAAACAAAAAAAAATTGAAGTGCAGGCTAACTTCACGGACGTGGATTTAAGTCCGTAATACCTATGAGCTCAAAATTCGCAAATTAAAATAGTCAATCGTGAGTTAATGAGTCGTGACCTCACGTTGTATAGTTTCTTTAGAAACAAAAGAAGGATCAAACGAGATCAAAAGAGACTTTCATTTTAATTGAGATTATTTTAGAAGTGATCTTCAAATTGGATAATAATCGATTTCTCCCCTGCTGCCATTTAATGTCACTTTCAAGACGTTTTATAATTTAGCTTTATGAAGAAACCGACGAAGGATGAATTAGTGTAAAAAGGTTTTATCGCATAGTGATTGTTTCAGCGTTGAATTTCAGAAAGCGATAACGCTAATTACAGAGATTGAGTTCTAGACAAAAGAGAACAGTGTGAACGCGTTTAAACTAGAGGTCCCATAGACCCGAAACCGAAAAATCCTTATTTTTCTATAGGCCTTCGAGAGCCCGGAAGCTTGGATAAGTGATACGACCTATCGAAGACTTATCCAAGTTCTTTCGAGCCATAACAACCTACCAAACAACCTTTCCGTTACCTTTGAAATCGATATTCTAATACTTTATTAATCCTATCGAGATGGCGATGAAAAAAACAAAACCTCAATTATTCAATCGGATTTTTTCCCTGATCCCCCATTAAAAATCAGAACTGATGCGGGCTTACGAATGATCCGTTTCTCCCGAAAAATCGAATTAATGCGGGGAGAGAGATGAATTAATTCATTTTGAATGTCCACACACGTGCGTGTGTCACATAAATGTCTAGTTAACTGAAACTAACCCGATTAAGTAAACCGATGGATAATTCGTCAATATCTGACATCGACAGGAAAATGAAATGGCGAATTATGAAAAACTCCTGTCGGGGACCGGGCTGAGGTAAAATCAATTTCATAACCGATTACGGAGAACGCTGCATCTTTTTTTTTTTTTTTTAATTTCGGTCCCTCATGGTTCTGTTTAAAATCGTATCAATTTTTCACTTTTTTTTTTTATTTTCTTCGGATTAATGTCAATGCATCAATTTAATGGCGGAGGGTTATCGGCTGCCATTTTAAAAAACATCGCACAGACTTTGATTGATTTTATTAAGTTTTGCACGATGGAAATAAAATTAACCGGGCTTCGACGTATTTCCGGTTTTTTTTTTAAAATGTGTCGCTTTTTTTTTCGAAAAAAGCGTGACTATAAATCTTCTGCTCTCGACGAAAAAAATTTTTCTCACACACCTAGATGAAAGTCGGAACCGGAAACCGTTACCTTCGTACCTCATAAATTACATGGAATTATATCTCTGGTTCACTCATGAACGGCTTTTGCTTAATTATTTTCATCCACTTTTCCCGTAACGAAGGCTACTTTGAAAATGCGCGGCTAACCGCATCGAAGGTTAATACAACAATTACCAAAACCATCCGGTGAATGATTTCCCCTTTTCGCAACTCCGTAAAAAATAAAAATTACAAAGCAATTAAGGCGCGATGTTTACAGTTTTCCTTATTTTTCCCCTACTTTTAACTTTTCCTGATTTTAATCCGATTACCCAGATCGGAAGGTACAACTGCAGAAATTTAATTTCGCATTTCCGGAAATAAGCGGTTCGTTTTATGATATGTTAATCGGTAAAAGGATAAAAAAAAAAGGAGAAGGGGAAAATTGATACGAGCTTAAACCCTTTTTTTTTTCAAAGTTTCCATGAAAAATTTTTACAAACTGATAATTTTCGCAAGGGACCATCTACATCACGTGCTTTCAAAGGTTTCGATCGAACGATTTTTTTAAACTTTCGGTAGTTTAAAAAGTTGAGACTACTTGCTGCTAAAATATTTCAAATGTCTTCTTTTTCAGTGTAAAGGCAAAGAACAAGAGGTAATATAAAAATCACGAGATCTCATAATAAAACCTACATATCTAACAAAGAAGTTTCAGATATATGTAAAAAGATACAACGGAATCTCATCGTTTACTATATAAAGATAAAAAGGCAAACGCGTCGATATCAAGTCATCGACTGTAAAAATTTCCCTTATCCCCGACAGTCCAATTCAAATTTTCGGAAAAGGCTAACCGGAAAAAAAGTCTCTTGCTTTCTTAAAAAAAAATGTCGATGCAAGCAAAACAACTATTCGTAGTTTCGAATATTGTCACCGAAGCGAACTGATCTCAAGGGATGTGTGATTCAAAGATTTTCCGCTTTTGTCTTTTTTTTTTTTTTTTTATCTTTTTATGTTGTAGTTGCTGAACATGTCTTCATTCTGCACTTTTTATACCTCTCTTACATTTTTCTTCTTTTTAAAAACATTTCCCCATATCAGTTTGTTAAGGATTTTGGTAGAAAGAATTTTATTAAGTATAAAGAAGAAAAAGAAGACGTTCTGAGAAAAAAAAGCAATAAAAGTCACCAGATATCGCTGAAAGAACATGTACTCGAAAAAAAAATCACTGCATCACTTTTTCCAGTTCAAAGAGCGTAAACTCAACCCCGCCCATATGTCACGCCAAAGTTTTTTTTTTCCTCCGAGTTTAATGATAAGCAAACTCGGAAGCGTATAAGAAACGATACAAAAAAAAAAGCACTGCATACATAATTTTAAATTTCAAAAGTGTATTTTTTGAACAGAAGTCTGTGGAAAAATAGCACAAGATGCAATTAGCATTGCTGACAAAAGAAGTTAAAAGTTAACAAAGCTTTTCGGTGTATCTTTTAGAATAGTTGAAATATCTGATTGTAGTCCCAGAGGATCTTGTTACCTTCTGCTCTTTGGAGTCTTGTTTCAAATCTCAACGGACGTTATTCATTCAATTTTTGCATTTTTTCTCGCTTTTTCAATTGGGGGAAAAAAGGGATGTCGATTATTCGCCGCTTTAGCGGTTTACTCTTCTCACTTGATGTCTCAATAAAGTTGTAGCTCTGAGGTACAGATTTGCTTACATTAACAAAGCCTCTGGAGGAGAAGCGTTTGAGCTTTGAATGCTCCGGATACAGTGGACCGACAAAGTGAGAAATACCGAAGTTGGTAAGAAAGTAGAGCCGCCAACGAACTCAAGTGTCGGAAGCTCGAAAAATCTCAGAGACTTGACGTAAATTGATTGTCCCTAATTCGTTCCGCAGACTCGAAAGTGCGCATTGCTATGATGATTGCCAATCTCCGCCGCAGAAGAAGACCAGCAAAAACATCTGTCAAAGAATCCTGTCTCTGATTTTCTTGTCACAAGAACAACTGCTAAACTCGAGATTACAGTTCTCTATCTACTTGACGTCATCTTTGCCTTTGATAGTGAAAATTACTACATCTTGCTCTTGAAGTAAAGGATTCTCAACTTATTGCGACGTCTTACTTGCAATTAGGAAAACAGACACGAAGACGGCAGTTAGTTTGACTTCTTAGGTACGAACTCACCTAACCTTCATCCCAGCAGCCCAGATATTTGAAGGCTTCCGAGCTCAGAACAATAGGCCTGTTACGAAAACAGAAACTTAAACACGACAAACTTTTCTGAATAAACATCTCCATGCCAACCGCTACTGAGACGACCCATGGACGCCACAGATATAAGAACGGTTTATTTATCTCGCCTATTATTATGATCTTCTTTAATAGAATTGTTTTTCCAAAATTTTACTTCCAACACAAAACGATCCCAAAAGGAAAATTCCAAAACGAATTGAAATAAAACTTTTAAAGAAAAACAAGGAAGGAAAAAAATATTTGACAAAGTACTGAATTCCAGCTGTATCGAGTCTCGATGTGATGCCCCGAAAAAAATTCTGACGTGTCATTAGATACGAAATTCGAGATATCCGAGCAAGCAATCTGCTTTTTCTTTTTTAATTTTTTTCGGTGACTTAAATAATTCGCTTGTTTCGAGCTACATTTTTCCTTTGCAACTTAACAAACTTAGGTACGGCTGTTTGAGAACGAGGAAAAAATGGATAAAAATCGTGGATGACCAAAAAAAATCAGTTACTATGCACCTTTTGGGAGGTAAAAATGTATGTACGTTTTATACGTTGTTTTTCTACGTTTTAAAAACGTAGGAAAACGTAGAAATTTATAGGAAGCTATAGTTAGTTATATTCTTCACCGGAAAATAGTTCACTGGGACAATAACCAAAAAAATCTCAAAACTTTTTTTTAATAGTGAAAAAGCTCATTTAATATAAATTCTTTCCCTTGCCTAAAACTCAAAAAGCGAGCGAAGCCTCTTTTCCAACTAAAAACACATGAAACAACCAAAATAAAAATAAAAAAAATATTTGAGGAAAATTAAACCCTAATTTTTCACATATTTAAACATGAGCGAACGAAAGAATTTCCCTGAAAAATATATATATATTTTTTTTAGTATCTAAAACTGGAAATACACATTAACCGAACTGTTATTTCGCACAGGTTTTACCGCGTGATGAATGTTTCCGTTTTTCGAAGCGGAAATCACAACTTTTCGTTTCCGGATCATTAATCGAAAGCTTCATACTAATCCCGCATTTACAATCGTGTCAACATGACAAAACCAAATTTCCATTTGCCGTAATATTTTATAATCTCTTACTTGGGGATCTGTTAATGGCAGTAATGTAGAATACGAGGAGGAAGACTCCCGGCTCATCTAAAAGAGTGAGAATAAGAGAAGGAAAGGAGAGAGAGAAAGAGAGAAAGAGGATCAATATTAAACTCGTGATAAAATCTTAATTTCATGACTTTCAGCTTCCTGGAGGACTCGCCCGTTCGTCCGTCGTCTTATCCGTCACGTTCAACTCGAGAACGGGTTACATTTCCCATCTTTCATCCTCTTAAAAAAAGGTTAACCCTATTTCTCTTCAATGTTTTTTTTTTTTTTATTTTTTTTTTCGATCGACATAATCAATCAAATAAATAATGGGATAAGTAAACGTAAAATTCGAATCCGTGATATTTAGATTTGCGTGACACTTTTATCAGGGGACATTAAGTTTAAAACCAGTACGTTATCAATTACAAACGATGGAGATATGAAAGTTTGAGTACGTTATATTTTATTTTACAATCACGAGTAAAGGAAGAAATAAAAAAGTATTTGATTAGGCTAAATAGAGGAAAACAGTTTGGCGTGATTGGAAATAAAAATGGAAAATAAGGCGGACTGGAAATATGCGAGCGATAAATGATTACTTTGACAGATTAGAAATAATAGCTCTAGTGTAAAGCCGGAGTCACATTCGGATATAGATATACTTTCTAGAATAATCAAGAATTTTTTTCAAAAGTTTGGAAGGTTTTAATTTTTAGCATTAAAATAATGAGCTCCGCACCGCTGGCCAATGAATTACCTTCTTCTTTCAGCCTATATCCGTTCACTCTTGAACGAAGGTCTCTCTCAAACTTTGCCATACTTCCTTGTCTTGGGTTCCATGCAACCATTTCAGTCCCGCCACCCTCTTAATTTCATCGTACCATCTTTTTTGTGGCCTACCGACGCTTCTCGAGGTCTCCATCTTACCATCCGTGCTGTCCTCCCTGGCGACATGACCTGCCCATTGCCACTTAGCTGTTGCAAGGCGTTGCGCAACATCAACGACCCAAGGCTTCTCCAAGCCAATGGTCAGCTTCTCATCACGAGTGTGATTAAGTCACGCAGGCTAGAAGACATGTCGCATGTGCGGCACCGACGCGGGCTATTTGAAGGGTTCTGGATAACAAAGGCGCAGGAAGTTGGGAGTACCTTGGGCATATATGATGCGGGGACCCAAGTACAGGCTGCTGCAGACCTTCATGTAGGGCAAGGTCGAAGGTAAAAGAAAACTTGGTCGCAAGAATCTCTACTGGTTGCGGAATATCCGGAACCGGGTTAACTGTAGAGGAGTTATTCCGCATGGCCGCCGATCGTGAAAGATTCAAGGAGGTCGTCGGATCGATCGCCTAAGCTCGTGTGCGAGCAAGGCACCAAAAGAAGAACATCGTACAAGATTACTAGAGCTAATGCCATCATTAAATGAGGCGACCAGAGCACAAAGCATTATGCATTTCTCACTTGAAAACTGCTTAGTTATTTGAGCTGCTCAGCATGGAGAAAAGGCCACATCGAAGAATCAGCGTTCGCAGACCACCTTCACAAACATCACACCATGGAGTATCCTGAGAACAACTGGAGGATTCTGAACGTCACCGACTCAAGTAACAAGCGATTTTTATATGGGGTTGCTATTTTCATGAATCTGAATGGGCAAGTTCACCATGGCTGCCAAATAATCTACTGGCAATCGCCATGATACTTAGTATGTCGTTCATTTTTTATAATAATTGGCCTATCTCTATAGCCAGTCCGTCACTGAACAGGGAAGAATTAAAAAATGGGATTTAATCGGATGAAAATTAACGAGAGAATTTAATGTGACATCTAATTATTATGGTAAGAAAAAAAAACCGCGGCAGACCGGAGGGTGCAGGCTCATTTTTCTATAAAGCCATTAACCAAGTTTTGAAACAAAATTTTTATCGAACATTGTAAAAAAAAAAAAAGAAAGAGAGACGAAGGGGAAAATAATCTTTATCCATAATTACATACCGAACTTAAAAGCTCTCAAAATAATCTAGGTTATTTAATCTCGTCTCTCCTTAATCGTTTTTATAAGCGCGCGGTTATGCTCAGGTTTTATTATGCGGATTAAGTATCGATTTTCATAGCCGTAAGCCCATAATATACCGGAGCGCATGTTTTACCGCCTTTCGCACGAGTTAAGAAAATCGGAGCTAAGGTTACATTGACCTAAAGTTTTAACGAGGTGACGGTTTAAGGAAAATTAGAAATTGAAGCGGCAAACTCTAATTTGAGTTGTAGATTAGAACGACGCTCACAATAAGACGCTTATCTAGGATTATTAAGCGACGTCCTATACCGTTAATGCAAAATAAGGAAGGATTTCCCGAGATGTTATTTTTAGAAAGTGGAACCGTTTCTGTTTTTTTTCTTAAGCATAATTTAAATTCAAAGGGAAAGTAAAATATATTAGTTCGAATTACATTGAGTATTCCGAAAGCGTTCCTATTTATTTAGTTAAGGAGGAACAAACAAAAAAAAATCTTTTAAAAAATCATACGAGAAATTATTATCCTTTTTTTTAAAGGCGGAAAGACCTGACTCAAAATATTTCTCGTTAACCTAAAAAGTTTTTCGTCAAAAGGCAAAAAGAAAAAAAAAGAATGAAAGAGAAAGCAAAGAAATCATTGTGCCTTAAAATTTACTTTAATCTGAATAGAATGTAGAAAGTTCTTGGGAAAAGATGCCGGAAATCGATCTCAGCCAACTTGTCTTTTTAATGACTGAAGATTTCACGAACGAACTGGCACGGAAAGAAAAAGTCTATCTATGTAAAGAAAAAAAAGAAGAAGAAGAAAAAAAAAAAGGTCTCAAACGTTTTAGTGGTTAAATTTTTTTTTTCTAAATTCGTCCACAGAGATATGCGTGTAATGTCGATTTTCACTCGTTTATGTTTTCTTGTAGGAAAAAAAAGTTTCAAAGAAAAATCTTTTCTCAAAGGTTAAATGGGAATAAAAGAAATTTTTTCTACGGGGAAATTCAGAATTTCAACTCGATTTTAATCGATTAATGAACCTAGTTGGCCAGAGAACTTCTAACAAGAAAAAGCAACTTTAGGTCGATGCAAGCCCCGTTTTAGCCGATCTTTCAATGGCAACGATGCCATCAAAATTCTCCAACAAAAATTAAAACAGTGACCGTCGACATTGTATAACATTCAAAGAGAACGCCTCAGGAAACTCTTGAGTGCTATTGCCACGTCAACACTAAAATAGGTAGAAGCTTGTGATAGTGAAATAATTATAACTGAAATTTGTTAACCTAGACGGAAAAATCCACAAGAGAAAATAATTAATTTTAGAATTTAGCGCCGAGAATTGTAAAATAGGTGAATGATACTATGAATGAGTATATGAAACCTTGGACGAGGGAGAAGAAAAAAAGGAAAAAAAAAATAAAAGGGAAGGAAAAAAGAATCTTAATCAATTCTAACCGGAAGTGAAACCTTCTTGATGAGGTCGTACGACTAAAGTTGAACTTTTCCGTTGAACTATTACAACCATTGTGTGCTATCTCTTTCGTCCGGTGAGGGACGTGGAAATGCGTTTCCGGTCCTTTCATCTACCATTCTTCTATCAACAAACATTCGCTCCGGAAAAAAAGAGAAATCATGCCCTCGATTTTTACTTTTTCAAAGAATGTTTGGGTTTCAAGATTTAACAAAGGGTAGAATTTATATTGGGCCAAATGTCGATTCTTTTAACCCGTTCTCAAAAATAAAAAGAATTTCTTATGATATTTCTTCTACGCGATAGATTTTTGCGAAGGTTTAGCTCTATAAGCTTAGATCCAAAGTTTCACAACCACAAATCAAGGGACAAATAAATAATGAGAAAAGTTGATGCTTTGTGAAAAAGAAATCTCAAGTTATGAAATCGTTTGAGGTCGTGTCCAGAATGGAGAATAAAATTAACACTCAAAAAAGATCAGTAAGGAAACAAGAAAGAGAATACGGGGGAGAATAAGGAAAAGAGATGGAAAAAAGGGTAGAAGGGAAAGAGAAAGGAGTTTTCCGGAAACTTTTAAAAATAAATATTTTATTCAAAATCAATATGAAAAGGAAGTAGAGTCTCAAAAGAAAACAGATGGGCTTAACTCCTTCCTTTTCTTTTAGCAAAGCGCAATAAATGTTGATGAGTTCACGTCTCTACATCCATCTGTTGTCTTCTTCATTACATTAGCTTACTTTAAAAAGTTACGGGCGATAAATTTCGAAAAACATTTGATCGATCATCAATTTCGAAATGGTACCAAATTTTTGCGTGGAAAAAGAGATGAGAAGGAGGAAACGAACATAAAGAGAGAGAGAGGGAAAAATAAACAGATTCGAAATTTTGAGATATAACGCAATCTTCGTTTCAACAAATTACCACCTGGGTTTTTTCTCTTTTCTCCCTTCTGGTTTGTGTCCGTCAAAGTTTATGAAAATCATTATCGAGCCTTTCAGCTAAACCTTTCCAACGAACCATCGATAAGAGATTCTTCTAGCAGAAACACCAGAAACTTTAAAGGTTTGTGTAAAATATACTTTTTGTCTCATTCAAATTCAAACTGCTGTAGGTGTGTTTCCTAAACTCTTAAACAAACATATGTTAATTAAAGTTGAACGTTTTGAAGCGATTTTGGATTCCGTAACATCTTTTTAGAAATCAAATGACCGTTATCATTTTATAAATTTTCAATCAGAGGAAATTAATATTCATTCATTGAAACCTAAACAAACATTCGAATGATTAATTAAACCCTTGTTTTTCAATTTCAGCTCTTCGATGCCACTCGGGTAAGATTTGCCATTGCGTCACTGCTAAAAAAAAGCTGTACACGGTGAAACTAGAATAAATCGTAACACAAAATATCAAATTTTCAAAATGCGCAGTTTATTTTCAACATATTCAATTTATACGGATTTCTTTTTAAAAGAAATCAAAGACGATAAACCCAAAGGGATACTTTCTCGGAATGAGGACAATTGAGAAAATGGAATAAAAAAACACATTTTTTCTGAGTTACCATTTTAGCTTTTTGCGTCCGTCGTAAATTCAGTTAGAGCTCGATTTCAAGGGAAAAAAGAAAAGGGGGAAAACCACCGTTATTTTGAATGACCTTCGATAGGGGGTTTTGATTTTTTTTAAAGTAAAAAACTTCTAAGGGATTCCCAGCATCACTCTACAGGGCACGAAGCCCTATCGCCAAGCAGCTCTACCCTGGCAAGTGGCCCGCCAGTTCCCCAGACGTCCCGCATCCATCGACACATTATCCTCCCAACGAAGCCGCGGTCTTCCTAGAATTCTAGGTCTAGACCGAATCCTCCGTGTCAAAGGCGCTCGCGCTACATGTCCCGTCCATTAAAGCCTACGAGCCTTGATCAGTAATCAGCAGCTGCTCAGTGAACCTTCGGATCTCCTCACTAGAGCGCATTCTTACCCATCCACTCAACGGATCTCTCCTACGCCTTACTCTCGAAGACTAACAACCTCTTCTGTGCACGGATGGTCAGATTCCACGTCTCACAGTCATAAACGACAGTTGGGCGAAAGACTGCATTATGTGCGAGCTTGGCTCGCCTAGATACCCGTACAACCACAATTATTGCACGAATGTTGCTGCAACATTGGCAATATCACGGTAACATTGAGGTAATATCTCTTCAACCATTGTGGTTGTACGGGTAAGACTCGACTGCGAAGAATATGGCCTAAAGCATAAAGACAAGAACAACAAAAGACTCAAAGAAATATTTTCAATATCACTGCTCAATTTTGGTGGTTCCCGCGCCGAGATCCCAATATTGGCTTGAAGCGCCACCTACCCACCGCCTTCTCTGAGCCTGTACTGAGTCGGAAGTAAATCAAGGCAGCCATTCAAATCTTCATTTTTTGGACCAATATATTCTGTCTTCAGTTTATTTATTAAAAATAAATAGCGCTGCTTTTAAGCCGGACGGATTTGTTCCTATTTCATCGGGTCACAGCTTATTTCTTTGTGCTACAAAACTTATAAATCTCAGTTTTTGAAACAAAAACCCTTTTGCACGACTCTAAACGTAAAAGAGCAACTCCTCAAAAGAAAAAGAGCTTGGCATTGCTTTTAGCGGGCGATATAAGTATTTAAACTTGTTTAGATTTCCTTAATCTGATAAAACTGCATCATCCGGAAATGGGATTCCTTCTAATCATTTTTCCTCTTCCGGCTTTGATTTCGAAATAAGGATCTGTCAGTTGAATAAATTAAGTTAAGAATAATTCAGAGTAAATCACCGAGGGAATTCCGAAAAGCAGTTAATTAATCATATTTTGCAAATGTTGAGGAGGGATAGAGAAAAAGAAAAAGAGGGAAATGATGATCGAAAAGTGAACAAGAAGAAGAAGAAGAAGAATAAGAAAATGATGAAGCTAAAGAGGAGGAAAGAAAACAGCAACAAGTTCTTCTCAACTTTTACTAATCACCATACAACTTTACCGAGATGAGTTCCGTGGCGTCACATGTTATCCATCAAACTCTTCTTTTATTATGTCTTTCTTTTTTGAATAAAAGGAAAATGTATTTTAGAATCTTAAAAAAAAGAGGCACAGGTGAGGATGTAAGTTACGCTGGGCGGATTTCACGAATAAATCTGTTAGAATCGCGAGGATTCTCTCGGTTGAAATTCAATCGACGCTAATGTGTTACTCCTTCTTTTCAAGAAACTCGGTAAGATTGATTTATTTCTTCCTTTTCCAGTTTTTTTCTCGTTTTGTGAAGAATGGTAATATTCAGAGTGCTAATGATATCCGAGAAAAAAAATCGTAAGTGGTTTTGAGGCACAACTGAATGCTATTGTGAGAGATGGCCACAAAATTATTTAATTTTGTACCTGGGAAATAATTTTTTGAATTTAAAAGTTTAAAAAGGGCTTAGAGACAAAAAAGTTAAGTTAAGCCTGGATACACGCAAATTAGTTGGAGTCATGAAGAAGTCATCAAGGAATACACAACAAGACGAGAAAGTTCACATGGACAACCCAAACCTAATCGGCTCGTGAGAATCCAAGTTGAAGCCTTACTCTTAGATTTTTCTCACCTGAGCTCGTAAAGCCCTTTCTGCCGATAAAAGAACTTTTAATCAAAATTAAGACACTTAAAGTAAAATTATTCCTCGCCAAAAAAAGAAACCTTTAAACCTTGTGTAAACCACTGCAGTAATCTACCTAAGAAAAGCGGAGAAAAAAATCATCTGCAACGCCAGAATTATTTATCTCAAAAGTGTACTAATTAATATGTAAGAAGCGTGTTTCGCTTAGGCCGAGAACTTTTCTCTTACTCCCTGTAGATTTGCATTTTTAATTTTTCCCGAACTAATTTCCTGTCAGTTTTTATTTTTGATTCTCAATCTTCCCCTGGTGGGAAAAAAGCTTCGCGTAAATTTTGATGAGTCTTCGATTCTTTTTTTTTTTAAATTTTATTTTAACGAATCAATCAGGCGGTCGCGCTGCAATTATGGCCGCTTCAATGAGACTGAATTTTGTTTTATTTCTCTCCGGCTTAAAAAAAAAAATCACGGTAGCGACTTCCCATTCAAATCCGAACGTTTCTTCTTCCTTGGGTCCCTACTCTCTTAAAAAGAGATAATTTAAAAATTTCCGATCTGTTGATTTCTTATTTCAATCACATTTTCCCCTTCCCCGTTTTTCTAATACGGACGTCATTAAAATAAGGGGAAAAAAAACTTTCATTGGGAAAGTTTGAGTTTTTTTGAAAATAGAAAATAACGCGATCCATTCTTTTCTTCTTTAATGAGGCTTGTCAAAATGTTTTTCTATAATCGCATGTTCGGGAGAAATTGCGGCGTTGCCGGATTTCGTCCTTTCATTTTATGGTTTTTTTCCTTTCTTTTATATCCCTTTGTAAATTGAGTATGAAATGAATCAATTATGAGCGTTCTAGGAAAAATTGATCCTTAATTAAAATTGGTGTTTTCAACGATTGTATCGAGCACAATAAGAGTACCAGGAAAGTTTTGAAATAGACTAAGGAAACTAGGAGCGAGGGATAGGGTCTGAAGCTTATGCCTTGTGGTTTAGTTTCTGGCAATGTAAAGTTAAACCTTGTATTTCCAGCCAGAGTGCAGAATCGGAATCCTATTGCCGCAGCTGCAGCTACCTTCCACTGGTCCCTGTCCAGCTGATCCTCAACTAAAGGCCGATATGCAACATTCCGTAAGCTGCATCACGACCCTTTCCTAGTCCTTCCTACGTTTTTACTGATTAAACATGGCTTGACAATTGCGCAGACCTGATTCGCACCCAAAACATTGTCGTCCCTTCTACACTGCGGCCTTGAAGAGCTACTAAAAAAAGCCAGCGCACTTTAAACAATTAGCATCTGCGGCGCCCATCGCAGCCTTCATAATGAAAAGTTGGCTGGTAAGTTTTCGGGTCCTCTCATCCGCCCTAAGCGCAGGAATCCGCAAACATGATCTATGTTGAGCCTCTGCGTCCTCCTCAAGACTTTTTACATCCAAGACTATGGCTTTTTGCATTGGCGTCCTTCACAGTGGTGGCTCACTTTTCTTTTAACAGCTTTGTTCTAGCTGTTCTTTCTCACTTATAACTTTTCCAGCCTTTCGATGTGGCTGTTTTAGCTTCTGAGCCTCGAATGTGACAATGGGCTGCAAAAAATTGACCCTGGACCAGCGAGCAGTGAAGACTTTAATCCAACGAAGAGAATTTAAGAATTATTAAACCTTCTCTTATTTTCTTCGAACTTTAAAGTCTTAAGTCACCAGGAAAACCCGACTGCTATCATTCTATTTCCCAGCGGGCCCTAAAGACCTAAAAAACGCAAAGATGAGCACGCGTCACGATTTTTCACATAAATCAATGCAATAGTTCTTGAGTTAAGATTTATATGACGTCACACCTAGAAAGAAAGCAAATCGGACTTCGTATAAATCATCCCGGGAAGGGGGGAAAAGAAGAACAGGGGAGAGTGAAAATAACATTTCATTGGATGTCGGAAGTGGAACACACCAGATAAAAATAAAAGAAAAAGTCACGTTTTATTTTTGTCAAACCATTTTTTCCCTCCGGCCCGCTTTTTTTTTTTTTTTGGGAGGAACCTTCTTTACCGAAATTTTTTAAACAAGTTTTAATTTCCTCCTCTTCAAAATGATGGGCTTTAAAATAATTTAAAGGGAGAAGGAGCATGCGAGGTTTTAAGCGTGGCAGGAGCAATATTATAAATCACCCTGAAAGTTTAAGCGGTGCCAACTTTGATTAATTTCCGGAATGTTTGATTTTCACGGTTCACTAAGGGGGAAAAGGTGGGATCGAAAGGGACTTTTTAATACCTTCCTACTAACGCGGAAAAAAAAGATATCAGTTTTACAGAAGATAAAATTTTAAAATTTCACTCTCGGGCATGTTCTATTTCACTTAGATTCCTCTACCTAATTTTTGAAATTCATATTCAAAGCTCTGCGAGAGATTGTGGTTCGATAACGACATTTTAATATTTATAGCTCCAAGATCTCGAGATAGGAATCTAGAAACATGAATTTCAGGCCGTCGACCTTTATTAAGCTTATCTTTTTCCAAAAATAAAGCTATTTTCAGAAATCAAACGATCTCGGCACAACAATAAAAAAAAAAAAAGAAGGTCGAAGAATTCGTTGTTCATAAATTTAAAAAAAAAGACCATTCCTAGCACTAGACGTCTGTCACGAACAAGAAATCCAGAAAAACCGGATCAAATTCCCAGAGTGGCAAACGACTTTCCCAGATTAAAAAAAAAAGTCGGTTGTGTTTGACTTATGAAAAGAAAAAAGGTTTCAGCAGCGAAAAGCACAGGGTTGTATTTCCGCAGATTCATTTCCATTAATTAAAATTCTTCTCTCATTCGTAGGCTTTTTAAGGAAATAACTCGGAGGGAAATATTTTTTGTAATAAGACTTTTCTTGCCATACTGTTACTTTTCTCAAATTGACTAATAAACAAAAATAAGAAAAGTGTTTAAAAAAAATATAAAAAATTTGCATTCGAGGCTTGCTTCCGACCCCTTGATTCATGGTGTTTATCGCTTCTAATTTCATTATTATTCTTTCAACTTTTTTCTCGCGCCCCTTTTACTTTTGCTTAAAAACCTCCCCCCATTTTTATATTTTTTTATTCCTTCGCTGTATCATTTTTAATCCATTTTGACAAATTTTGATAAAACGCAACGTTTATTTTTGTTTCCTTTTTTGTTAAAGAAGCATTTTCCTTATCTGCTTTCACGTCTTTTCATTTTGTTGTTCATTCTTTTCTTTTGGTCTGCTTCGTGAACTTTGAAGAGATAAATCCGGCATGAATCTACTTGTCATGCCAGGTTCATAAAAGTTGAAATAAAAAGGAAGGAGTTTTTTTTGTTGTTTAAAAACAAATGAAGGCGTAAAAAATAACAGAATCGTGAAGTAACTACCTCAAAATATAATGCAGACCAAAAACATCATCTTGAAAAAAAAAAGGATGAGGTCATGAAAATGAAATGAACAGCGATCAAACTCGATTTTGTCCCCAGGACTTCAGAATTTTTTGAGGGGTAAAAGAAAGATTTTAAAAACTTATTGAACCAAAAAAATTTTAGGCCCAATTTCATTTTTGAAGTGTTATTTGTTTGATCTGAGTTTTTTAATCAAACAATTTTTTTTAGAATTTCTTATGGAAAACAAATATTTTGATAAATTTTAGTAGTCGAACAAAAATTTTTGTAGTCGAACAAAAATTTTGATAAATTTTTGTAGTCGAACAAATATTTTGATAATTCTTTGTTGTCAAACCAATTTTTGCAAGATATTCAAAAAAAGCTTGACCAATATTTTAAGAATATTTTAAAAAAGCTACTTAAGCTCAAAAAGGTTTTGAAAAAATAGAAATATTATGAAATCTAAAAAAAACTCAGGATTATTTTTTTTTCTGAGAAAATGCTTTGCATAAAATTTTTACAGCTTCTGAAAATAGTGAAAATGATATTAAGTTCGAACTCTGCAAGGTTCTCTTAAAAAGTAGAAAACCGGTCGAATGTCAGGCGTAAGGCCCTTCAAGAGCCAACCTGACGTCGCTAATATGAAAGGACGCTCCTTGAAAACTCACTTTTCTCTTTATAAAATTCCAACCTTATGATTTCCCAAAATAAGGCGTTTTAAGCGATTCCGGAAAATTCGAGGAAATTCAAAAAGCTTTTTTCCCTCCGCTTTTCTTGCGTGAATGAAAACCTCAGGAAAACAAGAGAAAAACGGTTTGATTGATGTACCTTAATTCAAAGCTATTAACTTCATTTGCAGGAAGCCTCCAACGTGGGAAAAGGGGGGGGGGAGTCAAAAAGGCGGGGGTGAGGAGGCCGAAAGAAAACAATACGCTCCTTACAATTCGTTCCCCGGGAAAATGTCAGAGATAACATTTGCGACAAAACATAAAGATTTTCAATTTTACGAGGAGATGACAATTCTTCGTCATGTTTTTACTTGTCTCCTCTTTTCTTCCTTAATCAGACAGCGTACTGGAATTTCGCTCGGCAAAGGGAAATAGAAGGAACGAAGAAAAAGGGGGAAGGTTTCCTTCTTTTTTTTAAAAAATACGACGAAATAAGGTAAACGTTTGAATGAATATTTTCTTTTCAAAGCGAAAACGTCGGGAGGAGTTAAATTAAGAAGGGAAATAAAAAAAAAGTAGCTGGCATTTATTCCGTTGCGGAAAATTAAAATTCGGCAATTCTCAAGACGTCACCGATGACACCCTTACGTGTCACGAACGTCACGAAAACGCTCACCGAGACGATTAAACGTATGAATCACGGAACCGATAAAAAGAAAAAAAAGAAAAAAAAAGGTTTTTCCGGTGATATCGGTAAACGATTGCAGATCTTTAACCTATATAAACTACTCCGACGGCTGCGTGCTGGGAAAAGAAAAAAAAAATTGTCGAGTTTTTAAAAATTTAAAATTTTCCTCACGGTGTCCTTTCATCACCTCATTTCCCTTCTCGCTCTCGTAATATTTCAAAAATTGTCAAAATTTATTGTAACTCTTATAAAAATTGCCGGGGCTGCCTTTTCTTTTTTTTTTATAGTTGAATGAACGCTTGTTTTAGTAGGTAGTCAACCCGAATTACGTATAAAATATATTTCGGGGTGAGACTTTTCGTCGCTTTTGTTTTGGGCTCCGGGTCCGAAGAGATCGTCATTTTCGATTATCTAAGCAATCTATGTTTATTTCTTTCAACGGGGAGAAAAAAAAGAGATATTCTTTAGGAAAAGTGAAAATTTTTTAAGGTGAATTTGCCTTCAAAGAAATATAAAGTGAAAGATGAAAGAAAAGTTGAACCCTAGTTTGATTCTTTATACACAGACTTAATCTGTCAAAAGAACTTTAATAAGAATTTTAATGAAAAGTTACCTATTTATAATAAATAAACTTTTAAGCGACAAATTAAAAGCTTTTCATGTTTACAGGAAATTAGTAACAAAAAATTAAGAGCAATGGAAAATTTTTTTAACGGGATGCGGATTCTAACTAAAATTAAAAATATTGTTTTTGATAAAAGAATACTGATTCATAAGTTGTTCATTTTTAGTAAAGCTCAAAGATGACATTCTGAAAAACCAAATTTTATTTTTTTTTAATTTTTGTATCGACTTTCTTTACTATTTTTTCACATCAAGCCAAGATTTTGAAAAATTTCTTTTTGTCCAACAAATCTTTTGATAAATTTTTCTTTTCGAACAAATGTTTAAAATAAATTCTTCTTGTTGTACAAACAATTTGATAGTTTTTTGTTGTCAAACAAATATTTTGATAATTTTTGGTTGTCAAACAAAAATTTTAATAAATCTTTCTTGTCGAACAAATCTTTTGATAATTTTTTCTTTCTAAACAATATTGCTTTTTTCTTGTCAAATCAATATTTCAAGGGGAAATATTCCAAAAGAATCAATGGAATGGATTTCTACATTTCACAATTACATGCACTCATCCCATTTAAAATGATAAAAAACTTGAGGGGCGAAAAATCATCCTCTAAAAAAAAGTAAGGAAATTACAAAGATAAGTTCTACTCCGATGTTTCCCCATTGAAAAGATAAAACTACATTTGAGAATGAAACATATGGGCTTTCATTCGAAAATGCCACAAAGAGGACTTATTATAATAAGAAATACTTGAGTAGATAAGGAATGCTTTTCTTAGCTCGGATCCCCCTTTCACAAATAAATTTTAAGCGAAATGAGTTTTGATTCCCCCCTTATTTTATTCATCATCATCAACAACTCGATTTAAAATTTGTAAACTGCAGTTTAATAGTTTAAAATCATTTTTTGTTTTCTCCAAGCTTCCCCTCTCTCATTTTCGCCGATATTATAAACTCATTAAATTGTTATAAATTAGATAGGTTAAATAACAATAACAATTACCGAAGGAAACGAAAAGTGAAATTAGATGCGATCGTTTGTAATTTATTTCCGGGGAGATCAAGTTTCTGCGGTCGAAAGAGGGGAGGCCCGGAGGAAATTTCTCCTCTCTGAGCTTTTCGGTCGAGTGTGCGGCTGGGAAGTTTCTAACCGAGCTTTTTAAAACAAAAACTTGAAATCAACGTTGAATTTTTGTTTCAAAATGAGGGGAGCTTCCTGATATATATTTTCTTCCCTGAGATTTAAGTCAAATCCAAGAAGCTGGGATATCAAAGTTCCCATCAGCTTTAAGTCTCAGGCAGATGGCAATGGCGCTTATTCAGGTTCGTAATTAAGATTCCCATTTCTCGTGTCAAAGAATTTTTAGACTAAACGGGGGGAAAAAATTCTTGATTAACACCGCCGTAAAATTTTTTAAAAGAAAAACGGAGAATGAGAGAAAGTCGGAGAGAAGCGTAAAGGCAAATTAAACGACAGAAATTTTCGGGCTCCTTAACAAGCTTCAAGTTTAATTAGAAGTAAAAAATATAGTCGGATTCAAAAGTTTTCGATTTGAAACTTTTTTTTTAAAGCCTCGGGCTTTCTTCTTTTTTTTTTTTTCATTTTCTTTTTAGAGGATGGTATACGGGTGACCGCATCGTGTCATAAAACTTTGACGATTGCAGATAAATTGCTTGGTCGGGGGAAAAATGCTAAAGGTCGAGAAAGGATTCCGATATTTTCAAAAGCTGAATGTTAAGCTGGGAAATGTGGGAGCAATCAGGTTTTTTTTATTCCAGAGAAAATGAGTATTTTAAATCCGTGGGGAGCGTTCGGATGAGATGCAATTTGGATTGAAAATTTTACCCGGTACTTGAAACTTTGAAAAGTGGCATTAGAATGTTGCAAAGAAAATACGATAGTTTTCGAAAATTTCGAAAAAAGGGTTGAAACATTTTTTGCAGTGAAACATTTTTTAAGTTAAAAATGAGAAGCTAGCTTCCCTAAAACGAAGCAAAACATCGTTAAGACTTATTAATTTTTCTGACGACAAATCTTCTCGTTTTGATTAAAATTTTCATGAAAAGGGAATCATTGGGATCTTGTAGCAACAGATATATCTATGAAGAGAAAATTACTGGCATAATAAAATAAGGAAAAAGGCTTTACAACAAACATTTCTATCCAACTGAGAGTTTTATGAGATATTTCCACAAAAGTCATCTTTGATCTGAAAGTTTAAATCATTTTGCGGGTTCGCGCTGGGGAGGCGCGTGGTTTTTCCCTTTTGCAAACGACTATTTCCCCTTTTACTTTTTTCCCTTCTCTTCACCGCTACAAAAAAAAAAAACTACTACCGGCTAAACCCCGCATATTTCTCAAAAGGACCAAAACGCGTTCGGTATAAATTAACATCTCAAAAAGATTTCCTATAATAACCCGTTAAGACTTTTTATTACAAATTATATTTTCGCATGTTAAAAATAATAAAATTGGAAGAAAAAAAATCTCCCCCTCTTTCCCCCGTTTTTTTTAATTTTATTTTCCGGAACGCCCATCATCCTCCGGGTTTCAATGGTTGTTCATCTCGTTTGACGACGAAATTCAAATCTTTTTCCGGTTCCGGTAGGAATGATTAAACGGCGAAATTCCCGGAGGTCCCACAGGAAATTCAAAAAAAAAAAAAAAAAGAGATGATACAGCATTGCTGTGCCTCATCCTCCCTACTTAAAAAATCAAAAGGAGAGCGGTTCATTCTCGCATGGAATGACACACAGGTACGATACATCAATCATTGGGATGTTTTTAAAAATTAAATGGAAACGGGGTGCGATTGACAATATTGAAAGATAGCAAAAAGATAATTGAGTTAGAATCCTAATGTTCCTATATTTTTTAAGCTACAACAAATAATCATGTCGTCCAGAATTTTTAATGTCAAGCAAAGATTTTAATGCTTCTGTTTTCGAACAAATCTTTTCATAGTTCTATGTTGTCGAATATATCTTTTTATAAATTTTTCTTGACAAAATATTTTTTTCAAGGGAAAATATTCCAAAAAATTTTTTTGGGCACAAAAAGTCCAGATCTATTTTTCTTGCTAAGGAAATATTCTGCAAAAATTTTTCATAGCTTGTCAAAATAGACTTTTACTGGAGGAAAGAAAGTTGTGTTGAGCAAGCTTTAGCACGGTGAAAAAAATAAAAAAAGCTTTTTGAACCTCCTTGAATTTTCCGGGATCGCTTCAAATTCCTTATTTTGCAAAATCATAAGGTCTGGATTTCATAAAAGGGAGAAGAAAATAAATAATACAATTTTTATACCGGGGAAGAGTAAATTTTATAAGCGCGCCATTTTCCGATATATTTTTAGGGAAGCTATACCGGAAAAGAGGAGAGGAGGAACAAAAAAGAAAAATAAATGCAGGATTTTTTCGAGGTCGAGGATATGAGAAAATATAAGCAGAGCATGATTGCTGACTTGGGTCCGTTTTAACTCCCAAATCGGGAGCTTTGTATTCTCCCCCTAAAATTGATGCTAGTTTTAAATTGGAAAAATCGGGGATTTCCTTGATTTTGCAATTTTTTTCACTAAGTTACGAATGCTTTTACTGTCCGACGGGATCAAACCTCAATTCCGATCTCGAAGGAAAATTTTGCTTACACAATGAACATTTTGTGTCTTTTTTTTCTTGTTTTTTATTATGAAACCGGGTCAGTATTGCTTCAGGAATGACTTCACGAAATGAAGGAAAGGGCATGGAATCGATTATGTAAAAAAAAAAAACCGCAGCCGCAAAAGTTAACCTTTATCACTGAAATGTCGCCCACGTAATGGAATATGTCATTTATTTGTTTCTGAAGATGTTTGATTTTATATTCACACAAATCAGGGAATATTAATATAAACCTCTTTGATATGATTTGTTTGATTCGAAACGAGGTTAGTTGTAGTTTGCTGAACATCGGAAGGTAATCTGTTCCCTAAGCTATTTATCAATAATAATCCCTGGGAGATTAAGTTTAGTTAAATTATTATTATGGCGCATCGGTTGCAACACTTGCATTTCGACCTTGGAGTAATTTACGATGCGAGTTTGTAAAAGCGGATTAGGAATGAAAACAAAGTCGACAATAAAAGAAGGGTAAAAAGGTAAAGTGGACGATTTCGCAAGAGAAGAAAACGCAGGGATATAAAGAATAACTAGGGAGATTAATAGGGAGTTGACACTTTAATTTTGAAACTGAAGGCTACTGGGTACTGGCGGGACCACGTGCAGAGGATGGATCAAGGTATCCAAGCACGAGTCGCACTAAGGGGAAGACCCCGAGGCACCCGCCGCCCAAGGAGGAAGGACTCATGGCAAAAAGCCGGATGATTTCCCAATAAACAGACCGAAAGGTCTCTGAAAAAGCAGAAGAAGAAGAAACTGAAAGCTACCATGATGTCGAATTTCATGGTCAAATTTTTCAATTCGAGATCATGGCAGCTTCCACAATGGCGTACCCATGGCTGGTATCAGGCGCCTCACCGAAGTGCCCACTCCATATTAGGCTCCCTAAGGAATAACGAGTGCTCAGGAACTTGTGATTAGCTTTTGTTAAGGAGCCTCATCAGGAATGTTCGCTTAAATGAGTTTGCTACATGCGGGATCGCCATTTGCAATCCTATAAACTGCTATGATCTCAAAATGGGAAAAGTCGCTTTGTTTGCTTTCACAAATAATGATGCGACAATACATTTAGTGGAGTGGAAGACTTGCAGCTCAATCCACTAGCACACCGATCCACTATAATTAAACCCAACATGATACACTTCCTTCGCCTTAAATCTCATGTTTATATTTCAATCACACACTAAAGTATAAATGGAAAATTTCCCCACCAGTTTCTATTTCAAAGGGGCTAGAAAATGTTATGATAAACCAAATGTTTTATCAAGAATGCTCGAGTGCAACAAGTCGCACGGGTTGAAATTCAAAATGGGGGAGAAAATATCAGGACGCGTCGAGTGTATAAAGCCTCAACCGGAACTGACATCCCTCCCATTTTTAATTAACTAAACATCAAAGTTTTAAGATCAAATATATTTTCCGATATCTTTCAGAAATCCCTCTAATCTATAATTCGCTTCTTTAATAAATCTAAAAGGGCAACCTGGGTGAAAAGCAGCACGTGGTTGTGAGTAAACAGCCGGATTTTTTTTTTCAAAGCAGAAATGTGCACGTTTGTTGCATATTTCTCTGCCTTCTCTTTTTTTAACTTTTTCTTTGGATTTTGATTTATTAATTGACTAAGCCGTAGTTCTAAGCCAAAACATCAAAAGCTTCTTTTTAAGCTAGGCCAAAAAAAATCTTTTTTCCTTTTAACCCTGATTTTATTTTCCCCAGAAATCGTACTTAAAATTAAAAACTCCAACTAAGCGACCGTATTTATTTATAAATCCAAAGATTTAAAAGAAAGTGGTAAATTTTCAAATCCCCAACCGATGAGTCGTTTAAAGAGAACAAAACGGACATACTCTTTTCAATGGGAATGAAAAGATACTTTACAAGGGAAAAAAAAAGTTGAGAGAAAGAAAAAAAAGCACACATACAAGGCTGGAATTCTCTAATTTCTCATCCCATGGGTAAAAGCAAGCAAAGTAAAACTTGTTCTAAGGAACTCTTCGGCTTTTTCCCCGGCATAATGACACTTTTACAAAGCGGTTCTTTTCTTTAATGTTTTCGATGATGTCTTCGGAATCTCAAATAAGATTTTTCTTTTTTTCCCCAGTGCAACTACGTACCATAATTTTGGCCACAATAAAAAGGCAATTTTTTTTATCAAGCGCAAAACCCTTTTTTAAGTCAATGCACACAATGAGCTAAACCGAGGAAAAAAATTTTCCACGAAGAAAAAAATGAATAAATAAAAATCCACATTCTTAAATATTCAGGGAGTGTTCGAGCTTTTTCCCGTTTAATTTGTATTCTTGTTTTAGAGTTAGAATTTTCAATTAAGTACGTGCAATTTCCCTGTTTAAGGATGCAACAAGTCGAATTCAAATAAATCTTCTGGGAGGAAAAAAAATTTTTTTTCGGAAAAAGAAAAATACGTTTGGCCCTTGAAACGGTTTCTCATCTCCGTTAGAAATAAAAAGTGTTTTTCCCTTTGTCAGTCTTTAGCCATCTTGACAATGAAATTAATGACTTCAACTAAATGACTATTTTTTTCCTCGGCGAAGAAGAGAAAGTGTCGAAATCTCAGGTGTTTTAAAGAAACCGATCACGAAACCTTTCTACCCTTCTTTTGCTTTTCAATTGCTAACCTCGAACTAAAAGGAGAAAAAGGTTATAGAAACTCAGCAATTTGTTTTAAGCTTCCAGTGAAGTTAAATTATTATAAAAAAATGGGATTGAAATTTGATGATCCACGGAGCCAAAAATCGCTCGTTTGTTCAATTATCAACGGATAAAAAATTTTTGTTTACTGCCGTTTATTTTTTTTGCTTTAACAAGCTAAACACTGTGTATAACTTTTAAATTTTCGTTTTAAGTTTGCAAGAAAGACGATAAAAAAAAGGTAACGACTGCATCACGCTTTGCCGGAGGAAGACGAAAGTAAACAAAAAATGAAAAACATGATTAGAATTCAGCTGAAGTAAACCCGGGAATATTTATTGCTGAAGGAACGTGGCCGGTCAGACACGAAATCTACTGTATTATCGCGTTTTAAACTTGTGCAAGCTCAATCGTTAATGATTTAATCTGATAATTTTCTCAAACAGAAAAGTTGAGAATTGGTAAGTCCAGAAAATATTCAGGATGGTTTCCCTCTATTTAAGTCCTGACTAGCTTGGCTTGAGTCGAATCACTTTGGCGGATCTGCAAAAGCCTATAAATCATCTTATCAAGATTAATTTAGGGGCAGAGGAAATCCGTGGTTCATCTTCTAGGGCTTTAATTTTTTTAAAGAGCCACTGCGCCACTGGTTGTGCCCGTCCCATTCCTGGGTAATATAACTTTGGATTTCCCCTCTGACACCGCATTTAAGCTAATTTTAGATAACGCGGGCAACCTGTGAAAACCGCCGTTAAAAAAAATAAAAAGGATGCGGAAAAACCCGGAGTCTTTTTATGAAAATATCAAGTGCCATCAAGTCGCGGGGGCATGTGAAGGACTCATGTAAAGTAAAATCCAATTTATTTTTATTGTTTTACGTATCACGGTAATTTCATCATAAAAGGATCTCCATCTGAATTTTCGCGTCCCTTTTTTCCTCTCTTAAAAAAAAATTTCCAGGCTCAGCATAAAATTTAAAACGTTTTTCTCTCCCCTTCAAAAAATACTCCCGATCTTTCGTCGCCTCGTGCAGTTAATCAATGTAACCGATGAATCGCCCGTTTCTTTTTTTTTTTTTTTTAAAAAAGAAAGTTTTCGAGATTTGAAACAGAAAGTTGAGTATAAGAGAAAATGTCACGTCGGTCACGGTCTTCTGGACGGAAGGAAAGTCTTCACCCCCGAAAAGTAACCGAGAGTCGCAAGTAATTGATGTTGAAAGGGTAGAACAGTAGAAACGAAGTTTTCCGTCCGGGATTCGTTACTAATGACGGTCCGGAGCGTTATTTTCTTCAGGGGCATTTAAGCACTTTGAGGATGTCGGTGTGATGAGGAAGAGCGCGGGGGTTTTTCGTTTTAATTGGCTACTCCATTATGCATTTTAATTGAACTTTCCTCCGTGTTAGGAGTCAGCGATAATCAACAGTAAGGCAGGGTTTAAACAAAGTTTTTTCCCTTGGCGGTTTTTCTCTAAAATTACTCAAAAGCCGGATTGTTTGCTGGAGTAAAGCAAAATTAAACTTAAACTTATTTTGTCTGGCTAAAAAAGGCCCAAACGTTCTTTAAATCAGAGGAAAACTTCATCTAAAACTTTTTAATAGATCACAGACCCGGCCACTTGAAAATATTTAATGGGCTCAAGAAAAACTGTCTACTATTTTTAATTTAACATTTCCTTGTATTCCTCTCATAAAAATAGGAATGTCAGAAGCAGCGGAATCTCAACAAGTGAGACAAGTGTATCTTGTATTTTTTCAAAAATATAAAAACTAAGAGGCCTCTTCACTCTCCCCTTTAAAAAATTTTTTTTTATATAAATATAGGTCAAAAGCTCTTCATATTCCTATCGATGCACGTGTTTTCCACGATAAAAAAAAATAATAATTTGTTACCTTTAGCAAAGATGAAAAAAACGGCCGCTAACCAAATCATCTCGTAACTTTTTTTAACATCAATCGAAATGACTAAAAATGACTCTTATCAATTGTTTTAATCACATTTCCAAGAGTAATTGCAGTAAATTATTTCACATTTTTCGTTAACCGGAAATTCGGGGAAATCCGGAACTCGCGACACTTCACAGGGAATGACATTCAATTTCGAAAATTTAACCAAACTGGAAATATTACCCGAAATAAATTAAAATCGATTGTTATAATTTTTTTATTAACTAGGGAAGGGAAAATAATCACAATCACAAAAATATCAACACGATAATGATTAAAATTTTTACATGACTCGCCCTCGGTTAATCGTTCCCGCCGCGAACAGACAGCAACTGGTTGGATTCGTTGATAATATTCCGAAAAAGGATTTTCCAGCTAACCGTTACCCCTCGTACGCAAGCTTCGATTTCTAGGAGACCGTTTCTTTATTTTCACAACGATTCGGCAGCACTTATAAACAAACTTTCAGTTTCATTTTCAGTTTTTCTCAAAGCGTCCTCAAGAAAAAAATTTTGGTCAACCATGACACTATAATTGCTGACAATTTAAGAAGGGTGCAACAAGCGAAATGCACAAGATAACTAGAATTTTTAAAGAGGTTGAGAATTCTTGCATTTGCAACTTTTTAGAAAATTGCTTTAGGCCACAGTCAGTTTATCCAAAGTAATTTTGATGACGAGGCACCATTTCCCGAAGAATGAGAGTTCTTAATTAACTGGCTGAATGAAAAAGCACTGATAGTTGACAACATATTCATTAACGCCATTTTTATCAAATGAAAATCGCCGTTTTTCTAGTGAGAGAATTTTTAGCCAAGTGAAACGGCTGCTGGCTTTACTAAAGTCAGATATGTTAAGAATTATCGCTTCATCGAAGAAATAGATAGCGGTTTAGTTTTTAAAACTCATGACTGGATTCCCAAAAGAAAGGAAAACAGACAAATGTCAGACATCTAGCGGTAAAAATCAACAACACAAGCTTCCGTAACTCACCGTTAGAGATCGCTGCAACAAGCCATTTAACAGCAACGCTTTTCCCGCTATTTTTTTAAGTAACCTCCAAGGGTTTTAAACACTCAACAATAGCGGTTATTAGGCCGACCACGGCTGAAGAGATAAAGGAAAATATTGCCTAGCTAAATCCGAAGAAAGCCGGAGGTCCTGACGGGATCACAAACAGAACTTTGAAGGCTCTCCCACAGAATTTCTCAATACTTCTCGTTACTATTTTTAACGCCTGCTTAAGACTACATCATTTCCCAACTAATGGAAAGAAGCATCAATTATTACACTGCCAAAGCCGGGTAAAGACAAGATCAATGGCTTTACTAACATCCAACAAAAGTCATCCAACAACAAAAGTCGTGCCAGCTAAGTCATTCCTCATCCTTAACGTCAAATAAATCTGGCACATTATTTTTACTGCCAAAATTTCAATTGCACATCACTTAACAAGGAAAAAAAGTGAACCTCCTATTAACATTTCATCTTCTAATTCAACAACAAAATTGTTTCAGAACCATAATGAGAGAATAAGCCAAACAGCGAGTTTCAAAAAAAAATCACATCTCATGGATCTTCTCTCAGTCAGAAGCAACTAAGATGATTTTTAATACAATGCCGATTAATAAAAAAAAATTCTTGTCTTTCATCCATTATCACATCATCAATCTGCAGTAATCCGTCAAGAGAATTTTTCCAATTGAACATGAACTCACTTCAAGTTCCAAAATCACAGCTTCTGGAATCACCTGCAGCTTTCATGCAATAGTTTAACGATTTCTCACAAAATATTTTTTTCCTTGTTAAGTGATGTGCAGTTGAAATTTTGACAGAAAAAATAATGTGCCATGTTTTCAACTTTTGAGTCCTCGATAAGTTATTTTTTCCTTCAACTTTTTAAAATCTTGATTGAAGCCTTTTAGCCCTTTTTTTTAACATGTTTTTACAAAAATTTTAGACAACCTGTATTAAAAATCACTGCACACTTGCCTTATCATCAATAATATGAACCAAAACAATCGAATGAAAAAAAATAATAAAAGATGTAAACGAAGCAACCGTTAGTGAACAAAAGTAACGAAATCAAAGACCGTTCCTTTAATTAAGCCAAATTTAAATGATCATTGGGTAAAATATTCGAAAATCTAAACGATAAGAAAAAAAAATGCCACTTACCGAATCAGGAAAAAAATCTCATCAATCCGCAGCCATTTTGTCCTCTCGAACCTTCCAAGAAAGATCACATTTAATTCACATATTCACTTTAAAATACGCATTCGTACGACATAATTAACAACAGAAACCTTTCAACTAATGATTTATAAATATATAAAAGCAAAAACACTACTTATATAAACTGATTTTAGTAAAAAAAATCGCGAAAGCCGACACTAATCCGAACGACACTCGTGAGAACCTGGTCAAGAAGAGAAGAGAACTGATGTCTGCGCATGCTCAGTTAAGAGGAAGCGGGAAACGAAAAATGACGAAATTAACCGACAACGCGCGCCGATTGGTTGGACTCAGTTTATTTTTCTCTTATGTCTCCGCTAACAGATACCGTTTTAGGATACTTCCTTTTAAAATTTTCATATTAAACAAGTTGAATCTTGCCTGGGAATATGTTGATTGGGGATTTCTCATCGAAATACGTTTGTCGTTGAGAATCCTGAAATCCTTTTAATGTTTTTAATTGCAAATCGGAGTTTGTGGAATTTATCAATTAAAATATTTATTATTGGAGAGAAATATTGTAGGGATCTTTCATTTTTGGATTTTAGAGGTTTCATTTTTTTTTTCAAGTTGGGTATGGAGCCTTAACTGAATAATTCCTTTTTTTTGAAAACAAAAACGACAGACGTCATAAATGACGTCATTAGTGGCATTCTATAAGCCAGAAAAAAACGGTCAAATTGATCGAATGTCAAACAGGCATTTTAGAATTCTCTTTCAAATCGGTATCCAGGAGTGAGATGGTGTTTAGAGATGGCTAATGCTGCTTTGGTTAATGAGAATCGTTGAGGACACATCAAAAAATAATTGTTAAAGGAGCCACTGAAGAGCGTTGGTTGGGTTTTCATTGAGCTCAGAAAAATCCTGGAATTTAAAAGGATAATAAATAACGACTTTTTTTTAAATGAAAATACTACATTCCCTTTATTCATTTGGTTACATACTATTTTTTTATATTACAAAGACAATTTTGTTTTATTATCATTATTAATTTTTTTACATTTCAACTACTCTTACGCCACAATTCATAACAAACAATAAAATATTTCAAAACGGAAACAAAATATCTTTTTTTTTCATTTTTTGTTATTTACACTATTTATATAAAATTCATCATCTCTTAATTTTTTTATAATTATGTTCATTTGCTACAACTCGTTTTTTTCTCATTAAATATTTCTTTAATTGATCTATTCAAGCTGCGAGTTTTCAAAAAATTTTCTACCCCCATTAAAAAAAAAAAAAAATAAACATGACTAGGCATTCATATAAATATTAGTCGACAAAAAGAGCTTGATTTGCACTTGTCTCGACTTCTTAATTAAAAATAAAAGGAAATACAAATTTCTCTCTTTTTTTCGAAAAAAAGGCATATTTTTCGAATGACTAAATTATAGTATAACTATTCTTATGAATACTGTTTTTAAACATCCAGAACGAACCCGGAAGTGAAAGGAAAAACAAAAATAAAAAGGGGTTTCTTCTACACTTGGGGGAAAATTATTTTATTTCCAAATAAGCACTTTAATTCTCTTACGGTTTTAAATAAACCTTTTATTTTTTTAATAGGGCACTTTGAAAACTGTCGAAAAATCAAACTTGGTCCTTATTCGCCTATTAAACTTATATAAAAACGTTCTGATAGGTTCGTCTCATTTGGAATGAAAATGGAACATAAAAAGTGATGTTGATCATACCCATCATTACAAAAAACATTTCTCTTTCGACAAACTAACAAAACGTGAACAATTTTTTCTAAAATAAAAAATAAACAATGACTAACGCTTTAAAAGCGGGATTTCTTATATAAATTAACATTGATTTATCACTAAATTTGTTTCCATGGATTTGAACGAGTTTTATATTTAAAAATTTTCAATATAAGTTCTTCAGTAAAAAAAGTTTTTTTTTTTTCAATTAAATCTTTGATATTCTTATAAAAAGGCCCCAATTTTTATCCAAAAAAGATATTCAAGCTGTTTTTTTAAAATTAATCTATTTTCACTTCTCTTAAGAAGTAGTCTTTAATTATCATACCAAAAAAAATTGATTTTAACATAGACATTCATATTTTAAAGGAATGTTTTTTCTTTTTATAATTTCGAGAAACAATTTTCGGGTTCAAAAAATAATCCTGAGTATAAAAAAACGTAAGCGTAAAAATTTTTTTAAATTAAAAATTTAATTTTTAATCCCCAAGGATTGGCAGAAATTTTATTTTTACTTTAAAAAAATGCAACCGTAATGTGACTAGTTTTTAAAAGGAATTTTTTTTTTGTTTTAATCAAAAAAGTCATTCGGTGCGGAATAAAATAAATCAAGCACGTTGAAGAAAACGTAGCACGAAAAAGTAAATGCACCTAAAAGATTTAAAATTCTTTATTAGATTCAGTCTCTAGTGCTCAAGTTCGTGTTTATCTGGGTTTTCAATTTCTGACAATCCTTTTGTACGAAAAAATTTGATTAATAAATAATAAATATGGCTTTGATAAGTTTTAAGATTGATTTAAAAAGCGTTTAACTTAAAAATTGGGTAAATAATTATGTAAGGTTTCATCTTATTCATAATTTTCCAGATTTATGAATAAAATTAAAGCCGTCTTGATCTTTTTACGCATAAAGAAATAAAATTTATTATTTTAAAAAATTAATAAGCTGCAGTTGCTCAGAATTTGAAAGAAAATGTGGTGTTGCATTCAATTTAAGTTTTAAATAAAAATAAAATCTTGATTTATGAGTTTTAAAAATTTATTTTGTCAAAAAACTAAAAAGAGTCACAAAAAAAATAACTCTGGCTTCTAGTTAAACAATTTTGAGTAAAATGTTTTTATGAGAATTAAAAAATTGCATTTTTTAACATAAAAAATTAATTCAAATAAGTTAACTTTGTGATGTAGAAAATTAACAAAAAATAATTAAAAGAGAATTAAGCCATCGCTAGATCTGGAATTCCAAATCAAATCTTCCCACAGGGCCCAGCTAGTAAGCCGGTGCTCCAGACCCGTCAAGCTTATCCACCCAGAAATTATTTGCTATTGTAATATTCTTCAGTATTTTTTGGCTCGAAATATTTAAAAAAACACTTTTTGGACTCACTTTTGAGTTTTCCGGTCAAAAAAGCCATTTTTTAAAAATTCTCCAGCTCAGAAAAAGTTTGCTAACATTTTCCTGGACAGGATTAAATTCTGCAGCTCAGATAAAATTAAAAAAGTTGTTTCACTATGCTGAAAATTTTTATTCCTAAGTCACTCTTAAAAAATCAAGAATACAAGACCATATTCAGGACTGAATTCTGAATAATTTCATTTGTTTTTTAACATTCTCTAATTTTCAGCCGAAAAGTGTTAGCACATTTTAAATTATTTAAGAAAGTAAAATTTTGACTAAATAAAAACATGTTTCCTAACAATGATTAATTATAATCAAAAATTTCACTTATTATTTTAAAAATTTAGCCTCGTCATTTGAAAATACAGTTAATCTTTTAATCGTGATTCTTTTTAACTTTTTCCAGAAAAATCTTTGACCCAATTTTTGAATTAGTTTTTTCCGTAGGGATTCTGCTTACTCAACAACAGCAATTTACTATAAATGAATTTTTTAAAAAATTAAACCACGAAAATAAAAAGTTATTTAAACTAATAGGACAGATTTAAACGTAAAACTTAATAAACAAGGCAAGGCCACGTCAGTAGTCTACAAAAACTGTTTCTTTTTTCAAGTTTACAAAAAAAAAAATTAATAATTAACTCAGCTACAACAGAATTATCGCAAAATGATGCGGCACATTTAGGATTCTGAGATAATATTGCGGTTACCCGTCCAGCGGGGATCCCGCAAGACACTGATTCAATTGATAATTTCAGAAAAAAAAGAGTTATTCAGAATCCTGACTAAACCAAAGAATTGAAAATTTTGAAATTTATTTATTCTAAAACGACGGTAAGATATCTTTTCCTTGTTTTCCTTCTGTTCCTTTCTTTACCGCATCGTTTTCTTTTCGAATGGTGTTCTTCGTCGCTTTTATCGCTCGGACTGGAATCAGATTCCAATTTTCTTTTTTTGGACCTCGTCAACGGTCCCATCGAAGGCACGCTTTCTTCTTTCGGAATATCACAACATTTCACAGACATCACAGCAATCTCGTCTTCCTTTCTTTGGTCACAATGATTAGATTCTTTCGTTTCACATTTTTCACGATCGTCTTTTGTTTTCTTTCCCCTTTTGCTTTTATGCGGGACCGGGGAAAGTACGGGAGGTTGCTCGTTAAGGAAACAACTCGCGCAATCCTCGAATTCGATTTGCTCCTTTCTTTTCTTAGGGGAAAGCGGCAAAGTCAAACGGAAGGAAGGTTCGCCGTCGACGCTGGTCCCGATGGACGGTTTACCGCCGAAGGCACTGTCGAGGGCGAATGCCGGAGATGGCGATGCGGAATCCTCGCCGGAGGAAGACAAACTCGATAAGTACTCTTCGACTCTTTTATCAGAGAAATTAAACACGTTCGTGTTGTTATTGTTCGAATGAGCTCTGCTGGAACTCGCGACGGAACAAACCGAACCCGACTGACTAACTTTCATCGGCATTTTTATGGAAGATGTACCGGACGAGCTGGAAGTTGAGAAACTCGATGAGGAAGAACAACTTCGTAAGTCGGTTGATTTTTTCATTCGACGTCTTTGAGCTAATTTTGCATTGACAACGTCTTGAAGTCTGAATCCCTCCTTGTGTGCTTGATGGAATGCTCTGAAAGTCTTCTTTACACCCATTTCGGCCGATCGAGCCGAGGAACCCGTAGTCAATACGTCAGGAGTCATTAACGGAGTCATCGGATAAACGGATATGTTGCTCCCTTGCAACCATTCGTTTGTTAGTAAATCTTTCATTTGCAATCGTTGTTTTGGATCTACCGTTAACAATCCTGAAAAATTAAAAAATTGAATGAGTATTGCGCCATTAAAAATTAGAGAGAACAGAGTATTTGCAAATGCAAAAATGATTTGTTGGAAATCCGAACAATTTTCAGAAAAAATTTTGTTCCCAAATATTCTTGGCAACTTTTTCGTTTGAAACAAAAATCAATAGAAGAAAAAAGACAAAAAATCCGAGTCTGTGGTGAAAATTTGATCACATCTTATTCGAACCGATTTAAGTCTCAAAATACAGATTTTCTTATTATTCAATTCACAACTAAACTGAAAATTTTTAAAAATTTCAGACCCCTCGAAAACAAATATTATAATTTTTTGCCATAGATATTAAAATTCTTGACTTAATACCTTTGGTTAATGACTTTGCTTGGCTTGACACCGGCCCCCAAGCTTCGTCATGGAAATTAAACTCTCCTCCTTTAATCCTAGACATAATGGCAGCTGCACTATCATCCCTTGACCGGGCATGGAAAGGCACCCTACCGCTGAGCATCGTGTACTGAAAAAAAATTATAAAGATTTTATCAATTAATTTTTATCTATTGACACATCTTTAAAAATATTTAACGAAACTAACCAAAATAACTCCAAGACTCCACAAATCACAGCTTTCATCATAACCATCTTCTTCTCTATTGAACGCTTGTCTCAAAACTTCCGGGGCGGCATATTGAAGCGTGAAACAAGGAGTGTGCATTGATTCTTCGTGTTTTCGGGCGAAACCGAAATCGACTATTTTAATTTCAGCAGTCTCAGAATCATCGGTGAAAAGTAAATTCTAAGGAGAGAAATTTTAACGTTAAGATTTTGAGGATAAAATTTAAAACGTTCAAGAAAATAGGTTAATTACTTCTGGTTTGAGATCACGATGAACGACACCATGGGAATGCATAAAACTGACAGCTGAGACAAGTTTCCGCATTATTTGACTCGCTTCCGATTCCGTAAACCTGTCTTTTTTCCTAATTCGTTCTAAGAGTTCACCTCCTCTAAGAAGTTCTAAAACTATATATGTATGAGCCTGAAAAATGACAAAAAATTTATTAAATTGAGAAAAAGAGCCAAAAATGATTTTTTCTTCAATTTTTGATTTCAGAAAAATTCAAAAGAAATTCTAAGCAAGGTTGGCGGTTGGCCAGAAAATTTAAAATTGCTAAGCCAAGCAGAAACCACTCTAGAATAATGTCTGATGGCCACATTCAGCTTCAGAAATTTTTACAGGCGTCTGGCTAAAATTTCTTGCGGCAGAGCATGACTTCACAATATTTTATTTCAAGTATTCAATCTTCATCCATGATTTGTTTTTTCTGAAACTAACCTCATCGAAGTATACTTCATGGAGATTTACAATGTTAGGATGACCTTGGCAAGCTCGCAATAAATTAATTTCGTGAGTGCAGTCTAAACGTCGCGTGACTATTTTCACTGCGTATTCTTGACCCGTCTGTCGATGAACACATTTACGGCAAACGGAAAAGCTTCCGTCTCCTAAAATACCCTCTTTTAAATTGATTTCATAATTTTGGAAGAAGGGAGAATCCTGAAATTAAAAGAAAAAGGTTAATAATAAATCTTTGAATTTTTAATCGACTACTCTTGATCGATTTGATCGATATACCTTGAACTTTTCAGCGATTAGATCTGCATGATTCGGCCTGCGATCGGCAATCCGGAAAATATCCTCGCTGATTACGTTTTCACTGAAGAGAACACTAGGAGCGACGTATGAATATCCTTTAAAGATTTTGTCATAATTTGGAGGAACTATAGCTGGCGAGTCGGTCGGTGTCATTTTTGTGAATTCGTCCGAGAAATTGCTTACGTCTAACTCGTTCGAGATCTTTGGAACAAATGGTGCTGGAACATTTTTCCGGGCTAATTCGGTCCAGTCCGTGCCCTGAAAAATAAATAAACAATAAGGTCAAGATATTTAATAATTTCAAGAAGATTCGTGGCCTTGTAAAAAAATTCCGATAAGATCCTATTCGATTTTTTACTCTTGAATTTTATTACTTTTTTCCAAGGAAGTGAAAAGACAAAAAAAAATCAAAAATGTAAAAGATGACATAAATCAAGGGCAGGCTTTTGTGTGTTTTGCTTAAAAAATGGCAATCTCTATGTTTTCGTGACAGGGGAAATTCGTTCTGGAAACGAGTAAACATCAGGAACAATAGAGCTTCGTAAATAAAATCTGGGCTGCTCATAAGCCACATTATTTTTTTTAAAAAAGTGTTTCCGTGTACACTGCAAATGTTTTGCGGTAATTGACAAATTATAGAAACTCAAATCAGATCAAAGTAAGTAGGATTGACCTATATGTGCAATCGTATTGCATGATATGGGACACTACTAAAGCATATGGTTTTTCGTAGAAATTTTCCAACCGCAGTCATTTTAATTTTTTTAATGACTCAGATATTTGCATTTTTAGGATAATTTTAAAAGCTTTCGATTACTTAAGATTTAGATCAATTATCTGACTCCCCCTAATCTCCCTCCTGTCCTGTTTTTCGTACACTATCTTATGACCTAAAAATTTGGCCAAAGCACATCAACCAAAAATTTCTAGAGGCACGGAAATATTATTTTGGGTTTCCAATTAACATTACTAGCCAAAATAATATTTTTTCAAGTGATAAAAAAAATTCCTAATGATTTTCCTTATATCGTCATGACAACCTCATCAAAATTTTAAACTTGTTCAACAAATTTTCATTATTTTTATAAAAATTAAAATACCAGTCCGAACCTCTGTGCGGGTAATGCCAAGATATTTGAATATTAAAAATCTAGGCCAAATTTAATAAAAATATTTGTATGCATCACGTGCTGAAACAACAACGGCACACAAATATTTCTTGGTAATTTTGCCTTAAACCTACCGCGAAAAAACGATGTCTTTTCAGTTCTTCGGCGTCATCTTCACCGCCGCCGAGGCGTTTTCTAGGATCTTTAACCAGGAGCTTACTAATAAAATCCGAGACTTCCGGTGAAAGACCAGGTGGCATCGGAGGATTGACTTTTAAGATACGCCTGTAAATAAAAGAGAAAACATAATAAATCCAAACTCCGGTTATATTTCATTTTTTTATATTAAAAAAAAATTTATACCTGGAGATCTCTTGTTGCGTGTTTTTCTCGCCTTCGACGGTGAAAGGAGAAGCCCCGGTGAGAAGTTCGTAAGTCAGCACACCGACGCTCCACCAATCGACGGCCTGCGAACAAAAAAAATTAAACAATCATTTAGAGAAGGTCAAGAGCTACCGTGCAAAAACAAGGAAGCAATCAACAAATTTTTACAATTTATAAAAAATATAAAATCGAAAACCGGAAATCTAAGTTGCCGAACGAATTAAAACGGAATATTTTGTTTCATAACTAATAATAATAAACCGCCGAAAAGTAGTGAAATGGGTCAACAAGCAGTAATGTAACAGTGGCGATTTTTGTTTAGGTCACGTTCAAACCAGTGGCGTAATCAACGGATACGCCACTGAATCCCCTGTCACCGGATTCAATGACATTATAACACGAGTTAACGATAATTATTTATAAATACCCTGTTTGTGTACTAGTTTATGAAACTCAAGACGAGCCATCGGACTTAGACGCCACTTTTAATGCAACACCTACACGAATATTCCATTAACGTTTTCACGCAGCAGTGGCGGGCTGGAGAAGTGAAGAAAAAAAGGAAGGAGGAGATGAAAAAACGAGTAGCCACTTTATTAAAAACCCTGTCAGGAACGTTTAAACCGTGTCGGCTTTACACCGGAGGCGTCTAACAGTTCTTCTTACGTCCCATTCCTTTAAATAATTAATTTTATAATTTTTAATTGGTTTAGATTGAATTATAAATCAGAAACGCGCGGGATTTTTTATTTGGAAAGTGAAAGAGGGAGGAAGATCGATTCCCCTTGTAAGAAAATGTGACACAATGACATGATTGGCGAAAAGTCGATATTACAACCTTGACATGCTGACCTCTTCTTCGTGTATAATCCAAGACCGACTGGTACTTCTTAATAGCATGCAAATATTCTTTGAGTTTTTTTTAAAAATAATTTCCCTGCAAACTTATCCTTTTACCGGGGCCTGCGAAAAATTTCATACTCTAATTATTCCTCCCTAACAACAACAACAACAAATCTTGCAGCCATTACTATGTGAATCAGGTTAAATAATTATCATAACAATCGAGATTAAAAAAAAATAACAAAAACAAGTAATCTTCATTCATTTTTAAAATGTAGTTGACAGCAAACCCAAATTAATTAAAAAGTGAAAATATTAATTTGCAATGACTTTTAATAAGAAAAAAGTCTCCATTAAAAAGATAATCTGACCTATTTTCATCTCACATGAGCTTTTCCGTCTCGTGCATGCATTCTTGACCTAAAAAAAATTCTGCAAAACATATGATCGATATTTTCTCAACAAAATGACGCTGCGAATTACCAGATGGAATTTTTTAATAGTTGCGGCCAGTTAAAAACAAGAGGAGTCATCTCGAGACAGATGGTTTAGGTAACGATACCTTTTTCGGTGCACTCGATCCGGAGCAATAATAGAGGTCAATAATTTTTTCTCTCTCTCTCTTTGCCACACGCGTTCCGGTACACATGATGTATTCCCCCTCGTTTTGACTATTACAAAAGGTGGTTTGTGATAGGAGCCGTATCGCTATAGCAACATATTTTCTATCCACGTGAAGGATTGCTCACTCGGAGTTTAACGGTAAATCATTCATTCCAGTCAATAAACAACTATTCCTCAAAACTTCAATTTGCTAAAATATATATGTGAATAGTTTACCTATTCATAAACCATACATTCACTGCTGTCAGACTTAATTCCAATGAACAAATGAGTTTTCGTTAATAACAACTAATGTAAAAGCGTTTCTCTCTTCGTAGTAAAATGTTAACACAGAAGTACTTCATCGTAATAAGTTGTATGAGATGAAAAAAAAATGTGATGTGGTCAAAGCTTCTGTGTCTGTTACTTTACAGTCTGTAAGATTTTTCTATGGTTTCCTTTCCTGTTTGCATTCAAATAACTTTCACATCTTCAACATTCTGATTATTCATAATGTAATTACGAGACTAGACAATCACGTGCCTGAACTTCCGTCGAACTGATTCACGACATAAAAGTCCTCTCGATTATGCAAAATTTAGTAATTGGATGCTGCGGCCAACTGATTTTTTATATAAGAATCTGTAAATCGCTTAAAATAAAATAAATCGAAACGAATGACAAATTTATAAATAGATATTATGTAAATTGAGGTTAGGTTGACACTTACATTTAGCAATCGGATTTTATTAACTCCAGATTTTCTTAATAAATTTTATATGACTTTGCTGCATTTTCAGACAAGAATAATGAATAAACTAATCGAATATAATTGACATATCCTTGTGTAAAAAAATCATCCTCGGTATCATTTGAAAACCGTGTTTTGATTTCACCGGTCATCTTGACTTCATTCAATCAAGAAGATTCAAAACAAACATGGCTGCAACCTTTATGGACAAATGACAATCGCAGAAAAAATTCAGAATTTTACAAAATCAAACATTTTCACATCTTGAGCGATTAAATTAAAATTATAAATGGGTTTTTGTAAAATTTCAATTATAAAGCTGATTATCATCTGCGTTCTCGAGCTAACTGCTTTGGATATTTAATTTTTTAAGGTTGGCACCTAAATCACGAAAACAATTGACGTCATCAAAAAGATTTAGAAAAATAATTAGAATAAATTCAACAAATCAAGCAGATTGAGGATTTTTTTACTCAATATTTAAAAGTACAATCCTAAAAATATTCGCTACAGTCTGTATGGAGTGGGAAAAAAATTACAGGTGTACTGAAAAAATATTGTCGATAACTATTTGAAACTGCAGAAGGTAAATTGCTTCAAATATTTGACTGTTTACTTTTTCAGGCAATTAAGCCACAAATGTCATCTAAATAATTCTTTTTTAAGTTGTGTTATCCAAAACCTATTACACTTAAACCACTGAAACATTATTTACTTCTTGTATTAAACGAAACATGATTAAGTAGCAATCAGTGAATGTTTACACTATTTTCATCATATAATTATACTTTATCAAAAAACTTATTAAAAACCAAATAACACACAGTACATGTTGTTCAGTTTAATTTTTGATAGTGAGATTTCATACATGTCAATGACTAATCGATTGTCAACTTGATTAGCCTCTTTTCCTCGAGTGTCCATTTCTGAATCACATTGTGATTTCAGCAACTGTTTACTGTCATGATTAAGGAGTTATTCTTATGCTACAGCTCATTTTCATCAGAACAAAGAAGCTTTCAAGGGGGAACAAGTATTTCACTCGATTTCAATTTGCACTTGATGGCTTTGGCATTGATTTCCATTTTTCAATCAAAAAGTAAGTATATAATTTTTTTTTTTTAGGAAGGACACTAAGAACTGAAATACATGTTTAATATCATATTCAAAAGGCAAGGTTCCATCACGTAGAAATAAAATTCATCATACTTGAATTTACTACACTGATTTTAAATTACGAGTTTTAAAAAAAATTAAGAAGGAAGTTTTAAACAAGAGAAGAACTAATAAGTCCCATGTTTTATAAAATCTGTCTTACATTTATTCTTGCCTTGTAATACCTAATTTCCTATTTTTAAATACCAACATTCCAAATGAAAACAGTTAGGAGGCTCTTTTGTTTTTATGACATCTTGATATTTTTATATTTAGCAAGAACAAGAAGAATTTGACTTGAAATAAAATTTCAGAAAAGGAATATCCCTTGGCATTTTCGAAAAGGTGAATACCTTCATTAGTCTCAGTATGTTAAAATCGGTTTGGAAGTCGGATCCCTGTTGAATCGACTCCCCCAACACAAGAACGAAACCGAGGAAACCAAAGCAATGGGAAAACGTCAGCAAGTGAACAATCCCTTCTACATTTCAAAATCTCTAGACAGGCAAACCGGTAAATTTATAAAAGATAATATTTTATCGTTAAGGAAGCTTTTATTTTAAATCGGAAATAAGCTTTTCAAATAAGTTGAGTTTTGAAAAAAAAGAGTGAAGTATGATGGTTGATTCGAATAAAAGGTGGCAGCAGAAATTGAGCTGCAGGATCAAAAAGGAAAGTTTCTAGAAACATAATTTAATAATAGTGCAATGCAGAACTAAAAGGCTAAAATCTTTGCAGGTACTTTTCACGTTTTGCGTTTATTCAGCACTCCAGAGGGAATAAAAGGAAGAAGCCCCAGAAAGAAGATTTGACTACAGATCTCCAATGCGTCAAGATTTTCGGGCTGCAAACAAATTAAAGTTTTGACTCTGATGCAAACAAGACAACAACCTATTAGAAAGGCGACAAAACCCAACAAGAAATCACAAAATTAACGAGGACCATTAACCGATTTAGATTTGTTTGAACAGTCTCAACACGTATCGGATAAAACCCCTTTTCCTTAAATTCTATTAAACGTCTAAAAGGGTAGTTTTCTAGTCAAGGTTCAGCTGTAACCGGTGTGAAATTCAATTTCGTAATTTATCTTCAAAAAAATTAGGTAAATGGCAAGGCTGAACGATCCGTGACCTGCAATAGCGATTCTTTAGTGTTTTTAATAAATCATGGGTTTACCTTGGACCGAAGAAGATAGCTACCAGTACATTTCCTTTGATTGTAGAAAAAACTTTAAAAAGAGATTTCTATTCGGAAGTCTAAGAACGACCTTCGATTTTTTTTTCGAAAGTCTCAATGCTGTTCGCGATTCGTTGATCGCGCCCGCAAAAAGCAAAGAAAAATCAGATTCGGGTAATTAGCGCAAAAGAATCATAATCTGTCACGGTTGGAGCCGTTCTAATTAGATTTGTCAAGGAACCTGATTCCTGTATTTGGGTATATAAAAAACCCAATGGGCGGTTTCATAACATGGATAATAAAATCGGATTTTATTATCTTTGTAAACGTTTTAACGGAGATCCGATTTTTGATCCTCTCTTCCCTACGCAAAATTGATTTCCTAACCGATCTTGACATTTCCTCTATCTTCCTACCCGTGGCAACTTACGCAACCGTCCGTCAATATATGCTTACACCTACAACAATCAGGTGAAAATTGTGCCATTTCATATGATTTTTCTAGTGGGATGAACCACCCGAAAAAAATTCATTCATACGATACCCAACCTTGAAAAAATTAATTGGGCGGAAATAAAAATCCTTTTACGGGATGCATCTGCTCGGACAGGTGACGTATGATGCTGTCGCTTTGTAAGCGATATCCTTTTTAAGCGATTCGCAGCCTTGAGCTGGAAACATGTCTTTGTGGAAAAACGATCCTCGAGAGATCTAACAGCATAAAATAGACGTAAAACAAAACGATCCTTGACCTACATTTAAAAAAAAAAAAGAAGAAAATATTGGATGTTCATAAAGAAGGGAAGCTGCGAATCTGTGCCATCCGTTGCAACATTTTCAAATTTATTTTCTATATTACTTTTCGTAAACATCAAGATCGACCTTTTTTTTTATTTATTTTTATTTACGCCATTTCACCCATTTTCTTTGTTTCCAATTTCTTTCTACGTATGCAAAATAAAAAAACCAAAAAAAAGCAGCCTTGAATTGCAGGGATCGAATAAAAAGACAATAGGAAGGCGTGTACTGGGGCCCGCCCGAAAATTAAAATCAATCAGCTGGTCAAAAACGAATATTTTAAATTTCACACGTTTGTGCACGGGATATTTGTAGCGTGCATGCATTCTCATTTCGTGTGGGAAGGTATCCTTAGCTTTTGAGCAAGGACATCTATTCTTAAACAGGTGTTTTATTCTGGAAGTCTGCCTAAAAACCTACGAGAGCACAATTGATCCCAAAACCATTTAAAATTTTATCGATTTTATTTGCTACTGTATCTCATAAATACTGTGGAAGTATTGTATAAAAAAAATACATCAATGAATTTTTTTTGTCAATACTTTCATGGGAATTTTTTTTAGCCATGTGAACAATACTTCTTCCGTACTGTTCTATTATTATTTTAATTTGCAATTCATACGTCCAATTTTTTTTTTAGTTTACATATGAAACTATGAAGCTATAAATCTTCATTATATTTCATTAATTTCTAATTATTGCAATTTTATCAAACAGGTTCAAAGACTGGGTGAAAAAAAATAGATGATAATTTTTAATTTTGATATCAACTTGACATAAAAGAGAGATGGAAATACTCGGATGGCCAAAAAAGAAGCAACACTCGACAGATGAAAGTCGATACAGTTGAATAGCAATTTGAAGTCAAATAAAATTTAGTCAGCACTGAGGTGGAGCTACACTAGTGGTAAAATCTTGCATAAAGAGCAAAGAGGATCACACAGCATCAGCCAATTCCTGGAGCCCGGAGCCAATTTTTGTTTTAATCTCACATCTTTTGTCAGCCAATAAATTCAAAACTTGGCTTACAAATTGATCTCACATTTTTTTGCTGGCGAAATTGGGACAAGAGAGCAAAAGATAAACATGGCCGTCTTCTTCAAGATTTGTTTTTGAAGGAGGGATGCTAATATTCAATTAATCATACCTTTTAAGGTTTAAATTTTTTACTAATATCTTCCTCATATGAATTTAAAAGCCCTTTACATAATCAGGAAATCTAGGCCCTTTCATTTTCGGCTCTTGTAAAGAACAAAAAAAATTAAATCGCCATTTAAAATTCCATCTCGTCACGATAATTCTTTTATATCGCCATTTATTCGTTTTAAAGCTTTACTTGATCTCCATATCTGATAAAAAAAAAAACGTTACTTTTATTGCGAAAAATAAAAAATTTCTTCCGCTTTTTATTCGCCTGGTGCATCAAGCCATTCGAAACGATCAAGACATCCAGGAAGAATTTAGAGCAAATATACATATAAAAAAAAAAGACGTCGAAGATGCGGATTGTAACGGCCTTGGTCACTATGTAGAATGACCTAGTTCCAGTCGAGCAAATCATCAACTGGAATTTCACCATTATAAAGAAATCAACGACCATGTTTAGCTTATCCGTTTAAATTTCTTCCGCCTTTTATATTTAATTTTTTTTCTTTTTTCACTTTCTCCATACATTCATTCCGTTGTAAATTAAAGAATACATAAGATTATAATAAATGGCATTTTTACTTTCTTTTAATTCGCGATTTTTAGTTTTTCTTATCCTTTTTTAAGGGGGAGGAGGCGCGTCGAAAAGATAAAAATAAAGACGCGTTCATTGTTTTATGCAACTGTTAAGTAACTTACATTAATATTGACAACCGTTAGATTATTACACATCATGAATGATTGGCACTCTTTTGTTCTCCTTACCCCCGCTCTAAAAGACCTCGAGAAAATTAAGGGAAAAATAATAAAATACGTCCGATATTTCTCGATGCGCTATATGTTACATCACCCCGGCATTAGGAACTGGATTGCGCAAAAAAATTAAAAAAAAAAAATTACTTCCAAGGAGAATAATCCAAATTTCAAGGTAATTAGAACTTGGTTAATATAAAGAGTGAAAGTCGAATGCCCTAATTTCACTTTCTTTCAATAAATACTAAAATAATTTACTTGATTTGGCGAATTTCGAACGCCTAAGGTAAACACGTTCATTAATTCCGATTCAAAAAAAAAAAATTAAGAAAAATTATTTAAGAAAACTTACGATATCGTGACCGGTGTTGCCACCTCTGACGACCTCAGGAGCCATATATTCTATCGTCCCGCAAAAAGAATAAGCTCGCTGATCCTAAAATAAAGGGAAATATGTAAGATTAACAAAAGTTTTTTTTTTAAATTTCGTAAGCGGGATGTGGGTCACACTTTTCTTTTTAATACGGCCGATTGCGTAACGAGGGATTAAATAGTTCATGGTTGTTTAAAATGGTTTAAAAATTTAAAAATGAAAGCAACTTTCTGTTGAACCTTACGGCGCTTTCATTCATCACGATTTTGAAAAAAAGATTTGATGCCTAGAGAATAGATAATGTAAAATAAGAAAAGATTAAGTTTGATACTAAAAATCAATTTATTAATTTTTAAAAAAGCGTCAAATGTGATTTAATTAGTTTTTAAAAGGAAAAGTAAATGCAAAACTCGACCACTAGTGTCGCTGGTGTGCATAGTGATTACAAAACAATACCTGATTGGACAGCAACAATGTGCCCGTTATTCGACTGCAGCGACGTTAGTGGTAGACTTTGAGAATAATGTGCAAAATTGTGAATAATAACAGTTTAAAACTTAAAAAATTACAGTCTCAAAATTTTGAAAAAGTTTGTTCGACAAACTAATATTTTGAAAAAGTTTGTTCGACAAACAAATATTTTGAAAAAGTTTGTTCGACAAACAAATATTTTGAAAAAGTTTGTTCGACAAACAAATATTTTGAAAAAGTTTGTTCGACAAACAAATATTTTGAAAAAGTTTGTTCGACAAACAAATATTTTGAAAAAGTTTGTTCGACAAGAAAATAATTTGTTCATAATTTGTCTCCAACAAGGAAAAATTTTGTTTAGCAATAAGATAGAAGGCTGGAAACATTTTCACTTAAAATTATTAAAAAGCTTAAAGACAAATTTAATTGCAAACTCACCTTTTCATGAGGTAGGAACTCTTTACTAAGACCAAAATCAGTTAGGACAATATGACCATGCGAATCCAAAAGGATATTCTCCAGTTTTATGTCCCGGTAAATGATACCAAGCTGGAAAAAAACAGAAAAAAGAAAAATGATTAAAATCGGCAAGCACTCGACTTGGAAAACAAAACACAATTTGCGGAAATAAGCTTTCCGAGAGAGCTTTTTCGATTATCATTGGGGATTATCATTGAGTATAATGAAGAGGAAACTCTGGGACTGCCGGGAAACACGTGAATCCATTGTCGCATTTTAACACGTGTCAAGAATCGGATTTAACGGACTTTTTTTTCGACATGCAACTTTATTTCATCGCGTATAGAGAGGGGAACAAAAAACGTCAATATAAAAAAGGTTGAGACGTTTTTCCGGGTCGAAAGGTCGACGCCACTTGTAAACGTTAATGAGGACGGAAAGAAAAAAATTTATTCCACGATTTCCTCGATCAATTTTTTAAAGAGGGGAAAAAGTTGTGTAAAAAATCTTATTTGGGATCTATGGCAACTGTTATGAGAGTATTTTTTTGGCAGTGGAGTCGAGCCCAAAGTAAAAAATTCGGTATTCGGTGTTTGTAGAGGGCCACGCAGAGGCAAAATTCTTTGAGGGTGTGTAATCAACGGTAAAATGAGTGATTTCCAGCATTTGAAGATTAATCTGGCCACTACAGCACAAAAAATCCGTTTTTTTAAGTTCCACAAATTTGGCAACTTCTTGTTATTTCTGTTTTCGATTGAAAATAAAATTTTCTGCATCTACAAACAAAGCTAAAAGTCCAACCGGTAATTTTCAGTTTTTTTAGTAAAATAATCGCCCCGTGATATATTTCCCACCGCATCGGACAAATATTCGAATAATAAAACGACCGCAAAAAGCCGGATATAAATTTTAAATTAAGCATCCGTACAACTTTACATTTAATTATGAAAAATTAGGTTAAATCCAACTAGCACGGGGTTATAAATCTCCGTGTATACGAATTTTAACTTTTAACTAACCTTTTGCCCGTGCATAATAATCATTTAGTCCAAAGACTTTGTGTACCTACGGCGCAAAATTTAATTTTATTATTAGAGGGTGCGGCCCTTTCCAGTAAGATGATTCTTCGACTCCCTCCCGAAAGCAAGGTAATTTGTAAATCGAGATTAAACCGGACCGAATTGCATTAATCAGAGAAAGAAAAGAGAAGGAAAATGCATTTAATATTTAATCCTTTCGGTAACGGGCTCTTCGTCCCAACAGACAACCCTCAAGAAGCACTAAAACAAAATATCATTCCGTGCTAGTTAAGCAAGCTCTAAACTTTGCAAAATTTTCCCCAGCAGCCAAAGTTTATACAAGATTAGTTTCGTCTTGGATTTTGAAAGATTTCTCACTGACAAACACCAGGTGAGGGGCATCCAAAGGTATTGCAAAAAAAAGGGTTGGCAGTGTTTTCAGAGCGAAAAATCATTCGAAAGCAGATGTTTGTCGTGCTTCTTGGATCAAGGTGTTTTTATTTAAACATATCTTCGGTTGTTTGTACACAATAATAAGAAGAAGACTGCTCCTCCTATTTAAGAACACGATTTATCAAAAAGGAAAGTCGATTGTTTTTAAAAAAAGAATCTTGTTTCACAACATGCCAAATTTTTTTTATAAATAAATATGTAAGAGACACTCTGTAGCATATAATATAAAAAAAATTGTAAAAGGGCCAACACGTGCAATCAAGCGCATCACGTATCCTTCCGATAGTCAATAAACCGTAATAATAAAGTAAACACTAACTCTATTATTGACGCATCTGACTTATATCCATAATATTTTAACGCGTAAATAATTGTTTGTTTCGTTATTTAGTTCGTAATTATGAGCTCTGTAATTATTTCTTGTTTTATATTTTTTTTTCTTTTAAAATTGGTTCCGAATTATGAGAACTTTGATTTTAAGTTTATGAGTAATTTCTTCCGGGTTAATTTTTTTCAGATTTGGCACCTAAATAAGGTTATCAGCGTGTTGGGAATACCAGATTTAAAAGATAATAGCTTTAAAGTTCTTAATTTACTTAGTTAAAACGGTTGGTGATCATAATTTTAATGTTGAAGATTTAATTAAATAGAAATTGGTCCATTTTGAAACTTAAAAAATTATTTTGCAGCTACATATTGTATTTGGTTGCTTCATATTCTCACCCCTGTTAGCAGCTACACTTCAATTTGTAAAAACTGCTAGCCTCTCACCCAAGAAATCTTTTTATTTCCGCTATTGCCAATCCCAGATTTTTTCCTTATAACTATAAAAAATTTTTCGTGGCAATTTCAACAATTTCATACACTAATATTTCCAAAACTAAGGTCATCTATCTCTTCCCTCCCTTTTAAATACACCATTCAGTGCTTGTAAAATATTCCTTAACATATTATAAAATATTCCATCTTCATTATGTCCCGCCATTGACCTCTTCCGGCTCGAGTTAAGATTTTCAACTATAAAATAAATGACCAAGTCATAATAAACTACCGGAATTCGCTTAATTTCAGCACTTAACTAACGTTCTTCATAAATGTGGACTGCGTAACGCGAAGATTGACATTTCTAAGTCAACAAATTAATTAAATAATAATAAAAAAAAAAACTAAGTTTCAAACTCCATGTGCAACAACATATACAGTTTAATCCTGCAGGGCCTCGCACGTTGTCTGACACGCTTCATTCACGTTAAACATAATATTTTTTTCCTTCATATTTTTTTTTACGATATACACTAATCGCACAAGTTTTCTCGCTGCTGATAAAACATTTATTTTATTTTCAGTTTAAGCCGCGTGTCCTTGTTCGTAATTCGATCCCGTGGATAGCGCATTATCCCTAAATAGGACATTATATTTCGTATTAGGTTTAGTAGATTAACCCGGGGCAAGGTCGTACCTGAAAACAGCTACCGGCTTGACCGAAACTAAACGAAAGGAAACGAGACATAAGAAAACGAGTATTCAAGCCGGTTTTTACTTATCCGTTATGTTCATTTAAAAATATCGCGATTGATCACCCGGAATGTGGTTATCTGATCACTTATTTGAGTGAGCGCCTCCTGGTTTGTTTTGCATTAAAATAGAGCAAAATCAGCTGCAGTTGCAATTTTTTTTAAATGTAAAGAAAAAAAAGGGAAATGCAACATATTGCGAGAATAAAGACATGTGAGGTTAAATGAAAAAACCGTAAAAAGAAATTAAACTACGATTTTATGTCGTAAAATTTTAACAACTTTACAATGGCTCATGTTCTGTTAGTTTTTTTCTTTATTTTCTTCCCTTTTTTGCTCGGATTTTTATTTTACTTTAAAAATTCCAAGATAATCCCCAATTTTTTTTTTCTGGGAAAACATTGGCTCATAATAACGGATTATATAGCGGCTTATCATCATCAAACCCTTAAAGGTTTTTAATGTGGCAAAAAGTGCAAATTCCTACATTTCAGCCACACTGAAAACCATTTTCTTGTAATTGCGGTTGGAAAATCTTCTAGTGCTGCGGTGTCGATTTTTAAACAATTCTTAAGCCAAACTTTGAAAAAAAATTTCAAGTTAAGCCAATTACATTAGCAGGCGCAATAGTTTAAAAATTTTTTAATTTAAAATAATTTTTTATTTAAAAAATATTTTTCATTTAAAAGCTTTGACGCATAATCATTCTAAGAATTTAATTTCAATTGTTTTTGTTTTTAAAATCTGCATATTTGTCTTATTTCGGAAAATTACTGTAAAATAATAAAAATCCCTATTTTGTAATGCGGATTATAAACATTTCAATATTGTTGCTTTCATTTTTCTTTTAATTAAAATGAATATTTATAAATGATATATAATTATTATTTAACATATTAATTTTTATCTTACACTACCGCTTTTCTCCGCTACTTATTTATATAGTCGGCTTAAAAAAAAAAAAAGAGAAGGCAGTGAACATTTTGTACGAACTGATAACGATTGCATTACTAATAATATTGTTATCATGTACATATTATAATGACCCCGATTAGGATTACAAAATGAATGACCTTGATGAAGGTGTCGATTAATGTATTTGTTTTATCGGATCCAAATCTCGATAATAAACCGCTTTCTCTTTTTGAAGAAAAAAAAAAATCATGGCGGAAATTTATGTTTATGAAAAAGCTGCGGATTTCTTTAAAAAAAATTGACACTGAGTGTAAAATCAAAAAGTCCTTGACTAAGGTCACAATCTAACACATGTAAGAAATCGGCCTTGATTGTTGGAAAGAATGCATGTTATCGGGTTCCTACGGATCCTACTTTTATTTAATTTTTTGGTGATCGGCCCCCGATTTCACACTTGTGACAGGTTCCGTTATGTATTTTTTTTTTCAAGGTTCTGAACAATAAGCTTTGATGGGGAAAAATACAGAAAAACGTAGGTTTCAATGATTGATTATGAATCGGTATTATTGACAGGAGGTGGCTGGTGTTTGTTTTGGCCTTGATTTCAGCCAAAAAGATTTTTCTTTCAAAAAAACAAAAGAAAAAAGCTTCCTAGTTTTAAAAAAAGAAATCCAGAGAAAAAGGGAATAGTCGTTTGACCTATCGAATCTTTTTTTTAAAAAAAAATCCGTGTCGCCTCTAAAAATAATTTTTTTTATATAAAGATGAGAACGTGTCGCAGTGACAGTTGCTGACTTTGCGTCGTAGTTATTCATAATAAGATCGGCCTTGAGTATTGTTTGCAACAACAACAAAACACAAATATTACAACTTATTCCCTTGTTTGCGTTTATGCGAACGAGATTAGGCCATTTTAACTATCGCGCGCCCGAAAAGCCAGATAGAAAATGAAAATTCTCAAAAAAAAAGAAACAAAAAATTAAAAATGGCGCATCGAATGGCCTTCGCCTTGTCTTATGATTGAATCTCAAGACTTTTCTCTCATTCACAAGGTCAATTAGAACCTGTGTTTGTTATTTGCAACACATGGCAAGAAATCAATCGAGTTTTAAACGTTTGCTTTGCCTAAAAATAATAAATTCCCGTCCTTAAATCTTTTTTTTTTTTTCAAAAATATTTATGAAAAGAAACCGCAAATACAAATATATAACCGACCTTTATGTTTGTTCGAGGAAAAATTGGCTAAAACCAATTAATGTAATAGTTTAGAGGAAAATTTTTTTCTTTATAAAAAGATTTGAGAACAAGGAAAAAAAAAATAAAAAGTAGAGTACCGTTCCATAAACTCATGTGTGCATGCGCTGCTTATATACAACGTTTAATGAAACAACTTTTCGTTCAATAAATCTTTGACTTTTTTAATTTAATGATACGTTTTTTTAATTATTATTTCATAGAAAGGTTTGTACGAAAAAATATAAATGTTTACGTAGGACTAATTCATGGTTACAGTCATTGGCGTACATACTTTGATTCGTATGGAAGTGCAGAGCAGAGAATATTTATTTTCAAACAAAAACCTCAATAATGAATTTTAAATTATGACTTTCAATTTTTTTACTGTTATTTCCGGGTTTGGCCTCAATCGAGATTTTGCCTTCAGGTAAAGAGCATCTAACTTTTCCCCCCTGAGAGCTAAGGCTATGACGATCCACTTATATAAATGAGCACTGACTGCTTTGCACCCATGTGAATATGATTTGGGAGCTCAGCACTCGCCAGTAGCCCTTTTACATGTAAAGCACATACAACATTTTCTGTTATTTTGAAAATATCAGCTCCACCAAAACTTATGAACTGGTTTGCCAAAATTTTTACCAGTGCAACATGCAACTTATTTCCCCGGAACCAACCGAGCCTGGGTTAAAGTCCCTTTCCATGACTCATCAGAATGGCCAACAGTTTGCATCAATATCTGCTTCCCCTTAAATATTACATGCAGGGGCAGAAACACCCTGAATCTTGGCATCCTACTTTTGGGTACCAAAAACCTTCAAAAGATTTGCCTCTGAGTCATAAGACACCCACAAGATATTTACTAGAGCGAGAATTGCATAGGAGCCATCAATTTTTGTATCTATGCTCCGTAGCCCTCAAAACTCCCCAATACTCCGCCACTGATCAAATAATTAATTACATATATTTGTAACCTACGATTTAAATCTGCATAAATAATGTAAATCGCTTACCTTATGAAGATGGCCGAGAGCTAAGATAATTTCACCTATATATATCCTGACTTGATCTTCGGTAAAATGTTCTCTCTGATACAGATGAGTGAACAATTCACCTCCGCTCACATAATCTGTAAAAAAAAAAAAAGATAAAAACCGTTAAATTATTATTATTCAAAAATTTATTTTAAAAAAAATTGCGCAATATTATTCGGGAGAAAAAAAAATCAGGACAAATCATTTATACAAAAAGAATCGGCAAATAAATGGCATCTTTCTTTCTAAAAAATAAAAGCTGGGCATTAACCTCGTTCGAGAATAGAAACCGTTAAAATGATTCACTTTGAAATACTGCAAACTTTTCTAATTTTTTTTTTATATAAAAAAAAGTGAAGTAAGCAGAGTGCAATAGGCTCATTTAGACTAGACTAATATTCGGATTGTGTATGATGAATATACTTGTATCAAGGTTGTTTTGTCATTTGCTAACTCGGTTATGCCAAAAATAGAACGATACTAATTCATGCGGTAAATATTTTCTTCGATTGTTCCCATCCTTCCTTGTCATATATACACTCATCCTTGAGGATGAAAAAGGAGGTATATTAAATGAGCAAGGTTAAACTAAAATGGAGCAAATAAATTTAATAAAATTTAGTGGTTCTTGGAATTTGCGCGCTGAAGTCATTATTAAAGTATTATGAGGTACACGAATGGGAAATAAAGATTAGTTTCGCGTAAAGTATTGCGGTGGCCTCAACAGCTCCGTACTCACGATGGTCTTTTTAATGAGGAATACTCGTACACGAAAGAGACGAAAAAATTTTCTTTAAATTTCTGGAATGAGATCAATGGGTTTCGAAAAGTAAATAATCTTTAAACAAAAAGTCCCAATTTCTGAGCAAGACTTTAAAAAAGGGCAGATAGATTCTAATTTTTGGCAAGTTCAGGATGGACCAAATTTCTCAACCTTTGCACCGGGTTGAAAGTGGCCCAAGATGAACACAGCAATTACTATATCCATTTGGCAAATGAAAAGAAATTCGAACACTTTGAAATATCGGGTGGTTAATTTTTTTGCGGTGTTTACATGTAATGTTTATCTTATGGGTAACCATGGCAATGCTAGCCACAAAACAGGGACCACCCGGTATATATTTTAACTAGGACATCGACATGGCAACAAGACTGGCAAAACTGGTAAATTGATCCTTTAAAAGATGTGGAAGTCTGGTGGAAAAGTAATCCACCAGAATCGCTAGCGGCCTCCGTTCACTATAGCTGGCTATATCCACTAGTTACCCTAGAGAATCAAGTTTGCGCTAGACTTTTCCATTGTTCTGCAAGCTAAAGCGACACTAGCGCCATTTACTGCAACTGGCTCCATCTAACGAATCTTTTCTGAACTAATGCACGATTGCCTCATCCTAATTGCTAAAAATTGTTCCACAGAGACTTGAAGAAGTTCAAGAGGCTCTTCAACTTAAGGTAAAAGGTCTCCTATGCCCCTTAGCCCAACTACTCTAGGGCTCAGCTATAACTAGCACTGATTTCAACTTCTAGCATTATAAAAATATCTAACTTTAATCGCTAAAATCGAATTTATTGATGCTGTTAATTTTTTCGTTTATTTATCAGTTAAGGTAGGATAACCATGCACAAAAAGAAAACGTGATGCCAGTTTACGTCAACATCGTAAGAAACAAAAACGTGATTTAAGAATCGATCAAGATATTGACATAAATTATTTGTAATAACACTACATCGATTTACTTAACCTAATTGCATACCTTCCAATTTATAAACTAATCTCATGGTTTCAACCGGACTAACATCCCTAAAATTTTTGATATTTTTATTCTATACATTGTTATCGACCCTCAACGGATTATTTGCCATTTTGTAACAAAATTAAACAAGGTTCACGACCCGGGTCGCACGATATTAATCAATAATAGTTAAACATTGAGGGGGGTGTTTCAATCTCCGAGTTAATAATTATTTTACGATCTTGGCTCGTGGGCATCGTATATACTACAACTCCTTTGCCTCCTTAAAATCTCAGCCGGATTTTTAGATCTTTCGTCAATAAACCATTAACACGACATAGCTCTTAAAACGTATTAGCTCCTCTTAATTCCTTTCCTCGGAGGCGAGCCCATTAACGAAGGATCGACATGAATATAGCTCCGGAAAAAAAAAAAAAGAATCATGCAATGCAATGACCACCTGTGTCGAGTGGTGTGACGAGATGTCACATTTATAATCTCTTAACAACGTCTTTAAAACAAAAGTCAAATTTGTTAATGGATATTTTCAAGTATGAACGTGCCTTTCATGGAATCTTAAATGACCGGAAATAGCACAGCTTAAAAATATCTATTGAAAAACAATAAATTCATTTGGATTGTAGGTCGATTAGGCCAGCTTTTAAACACAAGGAAATCTTATTTTAAAGAAAATTTTTTTTATATATAGATTTTTTAGCCATAATCAGAATAAAAAGTGTAATTCAACCAAGTGTGCAAAAGCAGTACCGTGGAGTGTAGCGAATATAACTTTCACTAAAGAGACCATCAGTCAACCGTTATAACGTCAAGTCTGTTACCCGAATTGAAAGCCGAATTCTTCTCTTATCAATAACATCCCAGCTGTACCATTTTTAAATAAATAAAATGATTATGAGTCAGCAAGTCACGGGGTTTGCTTTTTGCGATTGGTCTCGCTTGTTTTGTATTTATTAACTCATCTATGTTTTAGGAAATGCCCTAATTTTTTTGAGACATTGAGATTGCCTAAAAATAAGGCTATGGCTAGAAATCAAATAACGCAGAGCCATAATCAGCCACATGATTGGAGCCAATATTTACAGGCTGATGACGAGGTCTAAGTATTTTGGGCCAAATTTCGATCCTCCAAGAAGACAAGTTAGAGGAATAAGTTTGACTCTTATACCGGTCCAAACTAAGTTCTAGTAGCTGCGCTAGAAAATTTTTCAAAGAAGAATGCAATAATTATTTTAGGAGAAAATGATGATGCTTAACTAAAACTAACATTCGAGTGAGTTTAAATCCTTCTTGGGAAAGCGAAGGCAATGTCACCCCTTTTGGTGTCGCTAAGCAGCAACGCAAAATACTATTCAAGTTTCTCTTAATCTGGCAAAAGGAAATTCCCCACCCCTGAATTTTTAAAAATTTAATTTATATGTTTATTTGCGTGCAATTTCGTTAGACGCAAAAAAAATGTTTATCAAGAGTTTTCTCAAACTCTTAAATAAATCGCAATATTCAGCCATAAAAAAGCTACGCATTTAAAAATGATACTGTCGACGGTAATCTAATTATCATCAAGTTTTTCTTTTCATTTTGACTTTATTTCTTTTGCTTTTCGAGTTTTCTTTATGATTCGGTTTTCTTTATTTCTTTTTTTTTTCAAATTCTCTTTACTCGTTTTATTTTTCTTTCCTTTCAAAGAGCAGTTTTCTGGAGAATAAACGTGCACAGTCAACGACAATATTATTTCGTTCTAACTGCACTGTTTAGGTTGGTTACTACTATTACACTATCTTGTGGCCAAAATTCTGCCACTCTGAATTCTTTAAAAAAATTTTATTGGCTTTCCCAGCTTATTTATTAAAGTGGAAAAAAGATCGCGAGGGAAATTCCCCGAAATGTTTTTAAACTCTACCCTTCTTTCCAGAATTCAAAGATCATTAAAAAATTACGATTTCGCTGAATCTCACCCTTGGACCGTTGGAGAATAATATATTGATTCTCCCGCCGCTTCTTGGAAATTGAATCTCTTCTCCGAAAAAGCTTTCTGACGTAGCTGTCGATTCGGGCAACTTTTTAAATGCAGGCTTTTTCCTTGAGCTAAATTCCTTGAAAACCCGCGATTGATAAAATCAGTTTCAATACGGGTGCAACTGATACATGTCAACGAAGGTAAATTTCAAAAACGAATAAATAAAACATTAAATAAATACAGCTTCGAGGGGGGATGGAAATGAAAGATAAAACGAAACGAGAGGGGGGAGTTGTATAATATTTAGAACAAAAGAAAACAATGATCAGTTTTCCAAAGAAAGTTTCCTTTAAGTAAAAACAAAGGAAACGATGGAAACTCTGAAAGGCAAAATTATTTAGGTCAAAATGTCCGAGGAATGTGCATGAACTGTTGTTTTCCTTATCCTCCATTTCTCCTTCCTCCCCCACCGTCACACTTTCCTCTTCTCCTGCTGCGCCTTTCTTGTTAATATCGGTTACGCTCTTTTCGCTGCTTGAGATCTCTTTAACAATCCTTTTAACCGATACTTCCGCAGTCGGCTTTTAAACCGAGTCCGATTACCGGAGGAACAAAAAAAGTAAATAACGAAAATTAAAAAGTTAGGGGTAAGTGTCGATTAAAGACGAAAGAAGGGAAACGACCTTCGTCACATGTTGGTGACCCTGATCATTCGAGGTCGTTCCCATTTTTCTCCCGGCAATAACATCAAAATACTTTTTTCTTTTTTTTCATTTTTAACTAAAAACATTTATGTCGTTTTGCAAGGAAAAATGCCCCGACGGTTAATGAGTCGTAATTATTTTAGTCACGTTTTACCCATATTAATTTTTATTTCCTTTTGTTGGTTTTTGGAGGGGGGGAAGGGGGTAGGTAGATAAACCCGGAAAGGGGTTGTTTTATAAAAGCTTTCGACGCTTCCTTATTTGTCTTAATTCGTAAAAATTAAATAAACAAATATGTCAAGGGAAAAAGATGTGAAAATGGGAAAATATGAAATGAGACTTGGAAAATTTAGTAGGTTCCCCCCCCCTGCCCCCTCCCCCTATCTCTCACGCGAACCCCCTTTTCCGTTTTTTTTTCTCTCGGGAAAAGTTTCTTTTTCCGTCGTTTGTTTAGTTAACTTCATGGTTAAAAGTTATAAAAAAAATCATTGTTATATTTCTATTTATAAATGGAAAAACCTTGTGTAGTTATAAAAATATACATATACGACTTTTTATCTTTTTTTAATTTTGAGCGGTTCCAGAAAAAAATGTATTTTAGAATATTTACTCATTATAATATTTTTTAGGATTTCGGCTTATCAAAACAAGCTTTCAGAAATTGAATCTCAGACAAATAGATTTTTTTAGAATTCTGAATTAAAAAGAATTTTCCTGGATTAATTTTTGTTAAAAGTAATTTTCCAGAAGCTCAAGCTTTAGAGGTTGAACAAGGCTTGGGCAAGAACTTGAGCCTTTAACAATCTTCCAATGCGCGCATTTTCCTAAAATTTTACCGTAGCATTTGCTGCACTCTGCATTTAATTTTATTTTATTATTCGTTTGAAATTTGACAAGCAAATTATAGACATTGTTACAAAAGAAAAAACCTCTAAACAATAAATATTACAGTATTTTGTCGCCGCTTTTAATTTCCGTATTTCATTAATCAATTGGTTATGTGCGATTGATTTCTGACGTGAGATAATCCTACAACAAAATCCTCCCCATCTCCTCTCACATGCTTAAATTGCCTATATATGACGAAATTAGATATTTTTGCAAAAACAAGTGAAACACGCGAGGAGGAACTATCTAAAAACAAAGTCCTTATCGATAACCGCAAAAATTCCAAAGCACGTGCAAAAAGAAACATGCATTCATCATAATAAGTCATATATATATTACTTTCCAAATTAGTTCAAATCCCACCGGATTGCATCATCACGCGTAAAAAAACTCTATTTTTTAATACTTCGACCTGATAAGAATGCATTAAAATATTGTTCGACTGTGAGAATTATTTCAAACGTATCGAAACTGATAGGCTTGTTCCGGTTTATCAAACTTGACTCGATATTAGATCATTTTTCAGTATCGGTTTTGTTGCAAATGAAAACTATCATTTATTCGGAAGGGATCGCCCACGCCAGTCATGTCTGGTTAAATCGGCACAAAAAAAAACAGACACGAAACCATGACTGACTTCTCTAACCAAGATGGCATTTCAGTAAAATCGGATGCAACCTCTTAATAAAAAAAAAATTGCCATAAGCTTAATATGACATTTTTCCTTTATCTCCTTTCCTTTAGATCGAACTGCCGATTACATATTTCAGTGAAAGTTGTCTTATTCGAATCAGTCAGTGTGAATGTGAATACTCGTTAATTATTTTAAGTATAAGAATTTTTTTTTTGGGCAAAAGGTGTAAAAAAATAAAAAACAGAAGAAAGTTAAGAAATAAAAAATAATTCAAAGATCTTCTTGTTCGTATCTATCATTTTAATTGTTAATGGATGTACCCCATCAAAAATTTATTTTTAAAGGGTTAGGAATCAGGGTCATCGAGAGAACAGCAGCCTGAAGCTGAAGCCCTTTCTATCAATATTTCAGAATTTAACAGGCCCTAGAGTTTCAGCGTTTTCACAAGGCCTAGTCTGGGCCTATAACCTGTCAGTCAAAAGAAGTTATAAAATGTTCCTCTTATCGAGTACTATCTGATGACGTTATGTTGTCACCACCAAAAATCCATAAAAAAAAATACAAGTCCCAACTCCCGCTGAACCAAAATTTTTCATTAAAGTGAGCTCAACTGAAAAGTCCCCAAACATTAACCAGTTCAATATTTTGGGAGAGATGGCAATTCATTATGTTGCGCAAGACTTGCGCAAGTTCTCTTAATCTATTGATTCAAATTTAAAGGGGAAAAAAGAAAAATCATGATTCGAAACAAAAGTTACATTTATGGGTGAAAGTATTAACAAGAGAGAAATAATTGTTTTAATTAAAAAGTTAGTTAAAATAACGAAGCACGCTTGCGCTTTAGTTAACATTCTAACGGTGTTTTTTCATAGCGGTTTCGCGCAGAAGCATCAAGATTTCCCATAGTTCAATTTTTTTTTATCAGAAATGATAACGCAACGGAAACCTGTCGAGGAAGTTATTATATATTGAATTTTCCTCATAATCTGAAAATAATTCTGAAGGTCAGAAAATTTTCAACGGGAGATTTATTCGAAAAACCATCTAAAGGCGTTAAATTACCCGAATTAAAGGCCCAGATTTAACAACTAAACTCTATGCTCACAGTGTTCAACCAAAGATAATCGCCTTCGCCTTTTGGGCTGCATGGCTTTGAGGAACTTACCTAATATAAGATGGAGCTTGGCTTCAGTCTGAAAGGCGTAATGGAGGGTAACTAAAAATGGCGACTGCCGAACTGCTTCCAAAACCTGTCGCTCAGTCTTTGTATGCTCAGTTGTCTTTCTTTTTTGAACGATTGTTGCTTTCTTAAGAACTTTCATTGCGTATAATCTACCGTCGTCTACTCCGCCTTTTTTCCGGACGAGGAAGACTTTACCATAAGCTGAAAATAAAAAAAAGAAAAACAAACTGTATAACGATATAAGAGAAACAAAGTGCGTGACTTAAAACTCTGGCCGGCCTAAAAGTTCAACGACACACGAAAATTGTCAGCCGGTGCAAAACTAAACCAGACACATAGCGCAGTTTGTAAAACTGTGCTATAGGTCGTTGTTCTTGGGTTTGTTACACATGATGGGTCATCGGAGAGCTGGAAAAACAAATTATAAAATTTCCTTTTAATGTGGATTTACGAAAAGACGTGACGTAAAACGTTTTAAGTTTTCGATTTAATTAATAAACAATTCGAAAAGATTGATATCGTTGATATTATTACGTCATTTCATTTTCCGGAAAATTCTTAATTTACAAGAAAAAACGGCCGACGGGGATCAATAACATAATCGACGCATGTGTCATTAAATCATAAAAAATAGTTAAAAATCGATCATAATCGATAACGAAGCAAACAATATAAACACGGGTTTGACGACCTTGAGCAAATCGGTATTGGTCACTTGTCCGGCTTCCTTCCGATCTCGGCTAGGTAACTGACCCTTCGGTCAAGAAAAGGAAAGAAAATATACAAAAATAGATTGCACAAGGAATGAAATCTCATGATAATCAAACAAATTAACGAATGTCATTTTCAGGACGAAACGTAGCCAAAGATGACATATTCGATTCACCGTTTAAAAAAAGAATAAACAATCAAGCAATCAGTCTTACGAGGTTGTAAAAAGCATTTACAAAATGACTTTTTAAAAACGTTTTATTTTGCAATTCAAAACATTCCGACTAATTTTTTGAAAAATCGGGATTTTTTCAATTGCACAATTAAAAAAATTTCAAGTTACTTATCTAAATACATGCGCAATCGCTTTTTTTTGTTCGTTGTGAGCGCAATGTGTCAAAGGACAATTTTAAACAAAATATGAAAAGGAGAGAATGCTCTCAGACAATGTACGATAAGAGTCATACAATATTTCAGTTTGTGTTACTTTGAACTTTTTGTGCTAGTGGCAGTTTGTTCACTTTTCAATTTGCACATTGTATTTTTTCCATTTGACCACTAGTCAGCGTCACCTCCTTCATTTTTCATTTTGTGGATTGTGAATTGTCTAGGTTGAACTTTGCCGAAATCAGTTTGTAGTTTCTCAACTTTCTGCAGTACTGGCAGTTCGTCTAATTTAAATTTTGTCAATTTTCAATTGATTTAGTAAAATGTCAATTTGTTCATTATAATTTTTCTACACTGTCAATTTGTCCAGCAACAATTTGTTCATTTTGAACTTCTGGCAATTTGTACTTGAGTTGTCAAGTTTGTCATTTTATCCATTTTGTACTAGTGGAATGCCAATTTTTTCTTAATTAATTTTCTGCACCATCAATTTGTATTTTTACACTTCATGCACTGACATTTTTCCATACTGAATCTTGTGCACTGTCAATTTTTCAATTATCTTCAAGTCCCATTTCAATTTGTCATTTTACTGAGCATATCGCATTTGCAGAACGTCAGTTTCATAAGCTAACGTATTTTGTAATGACTAATCGTCAAAATCACACTTTAGCCCAATGTAATTTTTACCTCCCACTTCATTTATTAGTTTTAGCCCAAACAAAATAAATAAATTGACATTGCAAAAAAGTGTGAAAAGGACAAATGGACAAGAACCATTTCCATGAGCATGACAGACGGGTAAAGCAATAAAGAATTGCACAAATTATTACGGTAAAAATCAAATATTGATAATCAGCAAATGCAGGCGTCTATGTAAGCGATAAGTCATATTACGTCAATACTCAAAATCTTGAGACTTATGCGCATGAAAAACTTTCACGGAAAACCGTTATTTGTCCTCCCGTTCCCCGTAACGGAATCCCTGTCGTAATCACGGTTATGGAACGTGAAAAATAAAAAAAAAAGTTCATAATTAAAAATATGTTATCTTTTCAACACTGGGTAATATTAATATTAAAGTCCCGTCGACAAGCATAATCACGCAAAGTTAAATATATTTAACTGCAACTGAATTGCATGCGACATGACACAAAAAAAGATCCTGCATAAAAATGAACAATTGTAAGCGAACAAAAAGAAGCGGACATTGTTCTTTTTTCAAAGAGAAAGAAAAAAAAAAGCCTTGTTAAGCTATTTTTAAGATGCGATTCGATGCTTTTGAATCTGAAATCCTTTAATATTTAACCACTTGACAAAGTCGTCGGGGAAAAGGGTGCAAATTAAAAAAATCCTCGCGACGAGTTCGTTTCACTCCATTTACGTAGAAATATATTCCGTCGCGGGCTTTGAGGAATTTCAAAAAGTCAAAACCTTTTCCTCGACTTCATTATTCCCGACTTCCGGCAGGATATTTACGACTTCAAATTTTCCGGGTCTCCGATTATCTTCTGCACGCGTAGACAGACATGCGTTTTTTTTTCCCTAACCATCCAAGAAAACATTCATTACTTTAATGGAAATATCACTCAACTGGAACATATGCCCCACAGCCTTCTTAGTTTCTTAAAGCATTGGATGGATCAGTATGATTATTTAAGATGGTTTTAAAAAAAAGGATAAAAGCACATTTCACACTTTAAAAAAAATTTAAGAGTTCTAATTAATTATTGTAAAGGGGAATGTATCGAAATCGATGTATGTGAAGTGTAGACATTATTTGGGCTGGTCTGTATAACGATGTTATGCCAATGAGTTTTTTTACATTGTCATTAGATAAGAATAGTAAAGAAAGACATTCTCCTTTGAAAGTTTTATCGATACTTAGCGGGCTGATAGAAATCCTCTTGTTGCTGTTATTTAATTTGTACAGGAAGAAGCAATTCAGTCAAAGAAGCAATTCAGACAGTTTGCACTCAAACAATATAATATAAAATTCTTTCCTCCATCATCGACTGATATCTTATTTTCGAGATTTTTCAAAAGCTGATCGACGGTCGTTTTCCACAATTTGCAGTTACCTACTTTTCATGTTGTGGCTTCAAGATTGAAATCAAGAAAACTTATTGAACAAATTAGATTTGACTTCCGTTAGAACCGAAAGCAGCAATCTTCTTTGTCGTCAGCATTCTTCACAAAAGTTACATCTCAAAAACATCAATTATTTGTCTATGATGGACAACTAAAGTTACCACAGAGCAAAGTGATGGAGGGTACACGTCAATACATGTTCATCTGACACTCTATACAGTAGCACTTTATTATTCCACTTCATTTCATGGTATAGTGCTATGGTGTCAATGATCAAAATGCTCGATTTGTACTTCACTTGCTCGAAATGTCCAATGTGGAATTTGTCAAATGTCAATTGGTTCATTTTGCACTTTCTGCATTGGCGCATTGCACTCTGTCCAGTAGTCACTTCTTTAATGGCTAAATTTCTATGTGTTCATTTTCCACTTCTTGCAACAGTCATTTCATCCATTTTCCATTTTAAAATTTCTGAATGAAATTTTTGTCCATTTTGTTCATCCTGCATTTCATGAAATAACGTTTTGTTTAGTCTGTTTAGTCTCTGTCCGATTGACCACTCTACTGGCAGCTTATTTGTCAATTCGCCAAGATCCTTAGGACAGAAATCACTTTTGAAATTTTTGCACGTACGTTGCACTTTCATCTTTTGCCCGAAGGATCAACCGTAGGCGTTAAACGGACACAATCTCAAATATAACCATTCTACTAATGGGTAAATTTCCACAGCGATAAAGAAATAAAAATGGTTTCCTTGGGCGAGTGCGAAAACATCGAAGGGGGGTCAAACCATAGGGGGAGGTTAAAGGGGTTAGAAAACGGACGTGAAAAATGAAGGAAACTTAAAATACCATGGTCGGTTACATAAAAACATGTACACATAGCATGAAACCGTCCCGAGGCTCTCATTTTCCAACATTTTATCTAATTGAAAAAAATGCGGCGACTTTTTTTTTTTAAATTTTCTGTTGAAATTGCGGGGAAACTTTTTCCTTTCTTTCCTTTGATAAACCGCAAAGAAATATGAAATATTTACATAATCACTAAAAAAAAATTGTGCAACGTGCATCCGTGCGCTCTCGCGTGCGCGCAATGGAAACGAAGAAAATCAGCTACAATAATGAGAAGATTGCGACAGGTTGGTCGTTCAGGTCGAAGGGAATAATAAGAACAATGGATTCTTGAAATTAAATTAACACACCTTTTTACACATCGGGAATTAATTTTAGTACTTAACGGGTTTTTTTTAATTTATTAAATATTCAAGGTCCTGCAATTTAAAGATTTAGCATGTTGGAGGAAAAACGTAAATGAATGACACAATTTGAGATTATACATATTTCATTGAAATGGATGATGAGATGCATAGTGATGTCAATGACCTAATCCTAATTGCCACCGCCCAGGAGCATTAATCGCGCATTCCTCGGGCTCCGTACTTCGACCTATTTTAAAAAGTCAAATATTTTTGCGGAGGAACCGTTTGAATTTTTTTTTTACCTTTGGCGGAATCTTATAATATTTTGGAAAATTATTGTTGTAAGTGGAGGTTTGAATAATTACAAGATGACTAGTTTTTTTTTTCAAAAGAGCATGTGAAAGGCGGATTAAGAAGAACAATGTTAACATTCTTAATTGGCCCGTGTTTCTGGCATTAGTTTTAGAACAGTATAGTTGTCATGTTTCATTATAGCGTGACGAAATTATGTTTTCAGCCGTTGATTTGATGATATTTGTAAATGTATTAGATGGGTTCTTAAATGGGAATTAAAATCGAGCATGACATGTTATTGCTAAGAACACCCGTCTAAAAACAATAGAAAGTTTAAAAGTTCCAGACGAATGCAGACGCAGCCATTAAGGTTTCAAAATGGTTAAACCTGATTCTCATTTATAAGAATGTAACATAGCTGCCAGGTGCCAGAATTTTTGTGAAATAAAAATTAACTATCAGACTGAAAGCGTGATGACTTAACAGGACTTTGGTCATAGCGACACTAGCGCCTTCTAGCAAATTTTTACCAATGTTATTTGAGCGACCTGGCTGCTGTATTGTCAGCAAAGTAGAAGAAGCCCAAAAATGTGACTTAAGGCTATTTTTTTTAAAAAATTCCTTTAAAACCGGATTTCTGAAAACTAATGAGATTCCGGTTTCTTAAATGCATGACTAAAATAGCCAATAATTAACATATCGATTCTTCAATTTTAAATAAACATTCTTCATTTTTTATTAAACCAATTAAGCTTTCTTAATAATAGTAATTTTAGCGGTAATTAAAAGATTAATAAGATTACACATTTTTATTGTTAAGTAAAGAGATGTTAACTGGTTTGATTGCCATTTCAATTCATTAATGCTGCTACTAACCTTATTCTCAAGGTAAATATCACGCAAGTTGCTTTATATCATTTTTAAAAAAAATTAATTAATATTCTTTTCAATAAATAAATAATATTCCTCGTCGATTCGGTTAAATAAATTTTGGCCTAGGCCAAAGAAAATAAATATAATACAGCCCGCAACTTAGCAGGAAGCAAAGTTTTTCATGTCGCCAACTTGTAAAGTTACACTTCAAGGTCTTCGTTAATAGAGTATCAAACTAGGAAATTTTACACTGAATGAACCAAACCAAAGGGAAGGACTAAACCAATCGTAACTATTTTTCTTAAAAGAAAAAATTGATTTCGTTCAGAATTAGGGCATAACCATAAACGCAATCATTAAAGAAATCGCATTCGAAAAAAAATTTGAATAAAAAAAAGGTTCGGAAGCGAATTGGAAAGAGATGAGACTTAAGAAAATGGGGTCAGTCGAATGCATTCGTCCTTGAGCCGAGGTCAATGCCTGTCCGGCCAATGCTCCGTTCCTCATGGTTCTGTTTCCTCGGTAACGTCAAAATTAAATACTCTCAGCTAACGGGATCCTTTCCGAACGCGAGCGGATTCCTCAGGAAAAAAAAAATAAAGGAAATAATCCGATCCTTCCACGCCTTAGGCCAAAGGTGAATTCCATATAATAACACGGAGGAAAATTAAGTTTTTCGCGCATTCCTGTTTATTGCGCATCTGTGAAAAAAAGATTAAAATGCGAAGTCAGGGAAAAACGCTCCGGCGTCACGCTTGAAATAAATAACATGGACAATGATCCCTTTCTTCTTCTGCTGCCTCCGCCGCTTCCCCACCTCGTCCGCATGAAAAATAGAAAGTGAAAACGACGTTAAGGTGAACAAACTCGAAAACTTAAATACGTTATTAATAATAAAAGCAATCTCGTGTCTTTTGAGGTTTTGTATCGCATCTCGGAATCGTGTCGTGGTTCTAGTCATTTTCCATACGATTCTTCCGTCACGAATAAAGAAGGCGGTGAATGTTATCTTTACGGATGCTTCGAAAAATAATAAAAGAGGCATGCGGCCAAGATGGTTAAGTGGTTAACAGACTGTCGTCTGGATTCAACTTCATCAGGCTGAATGTCGTTTGGACTTCTGGCCAGTCTGCCAGCCATGTCTGTTCAGTCTGATCGTCTCAGTAGTTCAGCAAAATATGGAATCTGATATTTTCACTCATCTACAAAACTTTCTTTCATCTTATAAGGGAAATACGAATGAATTACCCAACACTATTGACACTTCTTACACTCACTATTTACTTATCCGGCGTTACAAAAATTGAAGCCCCATTATGCGTCTCCAAACGGATCTATCCAGGGATGTCAGTGCCGCGTCGGTGCCGCATATGCGACAAGTCTTGTAGCCTGCGTGACTTAATCACACTCGTGATGAGAAGCTGGCCAGTGAGCCTTCGGGTATCTTCATTTGTCTTAATTTAAAGTACTTAACACGTACCAGTCGGGTAACAGGATCTATGCTGGGTCCCAGAAACATCCTGAGCAATGTGTAACAGCAGTTTCTTCTGTGCTCGAACAGTTAGACCCATGGTTCGCAGCTGTACAAGACACAACATCATATCAAATATTGTAGTCATTCTTCTTCTTTACGTGCCGTCTCCGCGGCGGAGATTTCGTTCATCTTCGCGGAAGAAATAGGGATAATGGATTAACGCCGAATCAGTCCCTGAGATTCTTCAACCAAGATGTCTTCCTATGACCAAATCTGAGCAGTCCCTCAATCTTTCCTTACAGTATAAGCTTCAGGAAGCGGTACTTTTCGTTTCTTACAACGTGGCCAAAATACAGGAGCTTCCGTCGCTTAGGGTCGTTGAGCACTTCTGCTTCCTTCCGCACACGATTAAGCAACTTAAGGCACAAAGCTTCAAGATTCAACTTTTGAAAACACTGTAGATCTCTTCCACGGTTTTCACCACATCGAAATTCTCGGAACAGAGGGAGATTCAACTTTTATATTCCCCATCCCTTCAATTTTTGCAGAAACGCCATTAATTCACGTGATGTACTGTACAACAGCTAACTCCAAAGATTAATTCGTAGAATTTGCCTTTTGAACTTTTCAAATCTCTTGGGCTTTACATCTCATCCGATTGTTACTTGTCAGAAGGGCAAAACAAAACATCAACATCAACATCATGTAACTCCAGCTTTCAATTTATAAGTTTTCAGCGCACTTCAATTCCCTGCAGCATTATAATTAGAGACGGAAAAGCCCTAAGAAATGCTTTTACTTGCTATTCATGGCTGATGACCCGTTGAAAAGTTTAAGCTCATTTATATTTAAGTCGAAATTCCAGGAATTGATAACGAATATCCCGGCGCCCTATTCCGAACATGCAATTACATCGACGCAAACCCAAACCCTGTATATAAACGAGTATGAGACTGATTAGGTGTCGGTAACCATAGCACCACAATCCAAAACCAAATGAAGCTATTTCTATCCCTATAATGAGCTGATATTCTCCTAGGATAGGGAAGTTATCTTAACCATAGAGGACAATGCACTGAAACCCGTATCACTTGTTAACACAGACGCAGAGCGTATATTCCGTTTTTCATCATCATCTCTCTCTCTTTCTCCTCAGAGGATGTGGGATCTTTTGTCACTGATATATCTTTTTACATCGTTTCCGGCCTTTCCGATATATTTTTTTCAATTCTTTTATATTGGCCAAACAAAAAAAAAGTTTAATCATTCGATTCGGTGGACGCTTCCTTTTTTTTTCCTCTCTCGCTCCTCCTCTCTTGATCTTTCGACATCGCACAATTTACATATTTAGAAAGTCTGTTTTGTCGGGAGGAAAAAAGAGGTATAAATTACAATCTCCATTAATCATTATCGAATTAGTTTAATCACGGTCAGTTTACGCGATTGGGCCCGGCGTCAGGTCTCTCCGGTTCCCCTAACGGGTTTCGTTACGGGCTCTTTTGTATTCAGATGCTGGCTCCGTGATTGCGGTTACGGATGATCGACTATTTGTTGCTTTTGTTAGCACCTGCGTTCGCTGAACAGGATAAAAAAAAAAAGAGAAGTTAATCTAATGAATTAATAAATCTTAGTTTTATGATGGGATTGAAAAATGACATGATCGTGTGTCGAAAGGTCGTTGTTCCTGAAATATTGATACACAGGGAGCAATGGAACCCATTGTCACATGAGTTTGATTTCTTTAAAACATAACTTGTGCCAGTGCACGTGACGATTTTTTTTTTTTTTTTGAAACGTGATCTCAAGGATTTGGGGGCGGAGGTTTTTATTGCGTGAAGGGTTGTGGACGTGCAAGACGTTTGATTCGAATATATTTTTTCTTTTATTGGCTTCAGTTTCTTACAACTTAACCAGATATCGACCGTGCTTCATCATTTTCTTTTGTCTTTTGCAGAGTGTGAAACCACATAATATTAAAACCGCAGAGAAAGTAAAAACTACCCCTGCATATATCTTATCATTAGCTGAGTACATTCCCAAAGAGGCAATCAGAATCTTGATTACTCCCTGCCGCTCATTCGATTCCTCTTTTTTTTTTTTAGCCGAAGGGACCCTATTAAATTAGCGAGCGTCTTCGCGTCGCCGTTTTAGTCGAGTAATTTACACAAAATGACTTTTCCTTATTCCTGCTGTTTCGGGAGGAAACTTTTTTTTTATCATCCCTTTCCTTGTCAGCACGACATGTTATTTTCGATCGTTGTTAAAAGATAATTGTGCTCAGAAGTAGCTTCACTCCACCGATTTCATTATTAATTTGTTTACGTTTAACCTCCATTCGATATGTAATTAGTTTCGTTATTAAAAGGTTGCTGTTTTCTTTCACGTTAAAGGAGTGAAAGAATGAAGAAAAAAAAATCAAACCTGACAAGTCAACAATAGAAATTCTGGCAGAGTTCCGATTCTTTAAGAATTTAATGCTCATAGGTCACAGCATTCCACTTCGGTCTTTTTTTAAACTTCTGGAGTTAAAATTGGATCCCACGTTTTATTCTCAATTACAAGGCGCGTTTCATTTTTTATTTTTGCACTTAAAGGCGCACCCCGGTTCGCCACTTTACATTGCCCACTTTTATTATTTTAATTCACAGTACTTGAATGAAGGGTGGATCGGATATTAAGGGACGATGATAATAAAAAAAACGCACCCTTTAAAAATTGTTTTTTAAAGGGAGAATATAAATAAAAAAGTCGCGGCTATTTCGAGGGATCAGTTTCGTGTGAATCGGGTTTTGAAAAGTTAATTTTGCATTATGTGGGAAAACATTTGAGTTTTCGCAGGGGGAAATCACAGGCGCCACCTGGGGGTTTTTACTGAGAGCTGCTCAAACAATCGCAAATCGAATGCTTCTTCTGTAGCTGACAGTAATTTAAGGTTAGTTTGCTCCTCAGCGTTAAGTTCAAGCCATTTTAAGCCCAAGCTAAACTCTCAACGTTTTTCTGGAGCCAGAGCTAAACCATTAACGGCCACTAAACCAACCAGCCCAGGCTAGGCTGCTAAGATTTTCAAAACTCGCAAATGACTCCAGTTCTTAAAAATGGACTGTCAATATTTTCAATTAAAACAAAATGATGTGATCCCAAATCCTCTCCGCCTCCGCCTATGGTTTGAAAACCAACACAATTTTCTATTGAAACTCCATTCTCGATTTTACATTAGCTCTCAACAATTTATCTAGTGTACTTCAATCATCGAAAATGATCCGATTAAAACCGATTTCCTCGGGAGAGTGAAACGCTATTTTCGCCAAAAAAAAACCGCAACACGTTTTTTTAAGAAAAAAAAAAAGCTAACCCACGTGTGCGGTACGAAGCTAAAGAAGAGTTAACAAGACCTACATATTAAAAACCTCGTTTGTAACAAACTAACAGTGTCTGTCTAAATTATTTTAAAAGAACGGTTAAAAGCTATCAGTCCCAGGCGACGGAAGCGTCAACTAACGAATAGTTACTGGAGGCCACGTGTATTTCAGGTCTTTGTCCTCACACTTCCAGGGGGAATTTTTTTTTCTTTTTTGAAAAGGAAAGTCTTTTTTATCATACTTTTTTTAAATGTTAACGTCTTCAATCTAACAGTTTTTTTTTATGATTTCGATTCCACGCGAGGTTACATTCACTGATACCAGTCTTTTCCAATTGTTTCTCTTGCATCTAACTTGCATTTTTCTCCCCCATAACTTGAAAACGTTCCCCTTTTTATTATTATAAAACGTCTCGCATGACACGCCAACGGAGACTGTCTGGGCCGCGGATGGAATCTGCTTTATATTTTACTAGAAAAAAAGGGCCATTGAAATTTTATACATGAAACATTTTAAAATATTAAAGAATGTGAATGTTGTGGAATTCGTTAACTTGTAAATGGAAAAATAATTGGCATATTTCTATAAATATGAACATGTTATTTTATTTTTGTTAATATGCTTTTTTTAAAATAACGAAGGTTGGGGGATTTTTTTCAATGAAGCCGCTCCTAAACTTTAGTTGACATCCTCATAAATGATAGGAGAGGAGAAGAAAATAATAGGACCCACCCTGTATACAACTTAAATGTCTTTTTAAAAAAAATTTTTCCCATAGTTATAAAAAATTCAAAATTGTGTGAGGACGTGTTGAAAGTTTTATGAAGGCGCATGCATGTGGTGGTTAAACGCCGTTAAATGCACGGTTTAATTTGTTTGAAAAAACACATGGCAGCCACACTGCAGCCAACGGTTTTTTAAGTGCATCAAAAATCTAACTAAGCAACTAAAGAGCTCAAACTAAGCTTGAAAAGGGTTTTCTGGCTTGTGCAAAAACCTATAGAACCGACAAATAGAATACCCTAACAAATCTTTTAGAACTAGACCAGATGAAGACCTATGAGGATAATTTTCCAAGAACTAATATCTTTTTATCAACAACCTCTTATCTGCCTCAATATTGCAAAATTTCCAATCTTTCTCATGGAAAAAAATTTGCAATTAAATTAGCTTTGAAAAGTAATAAAAATCATAAAATAGGTAGCACAAGACAATCACGAACAACCAAACAAGGAAAAGAAAATGTTTTTCCTCCTTTTTTTTTTTAAGTATCTTAAAATTTTTAAGATAAAGCCTTTTCAAAATTTAACAAATTTCTTCTCTGATGAGCACGATCTAAAGGATTCTCATCCGAGAAAAAAGAAACAGCGATGATTTGTTATTTCTGCAAAAGCATTATTCACTTGCTTTACGCCCCTAATACTTTTTTCCCTCTTCATTTTTTATCCTCTATATACTTCTTCATTTTTTTTATGGAGAAGCTGAAATTGACCCTAAACGCATTATTTAATCCAAGATCCAAATGAGAAAATTTTTCTGGATTTTATCAGCGTTTTAAGGTCGTGGAAAAAGAAGCATTCATCAAATTTTGCCGAACGATTTTCAGAATCAACCGTGTACAGTCTTGAGAAAGCAGATCATTTCTGCCGAAAAGTTAAAGAGCGCTGATGACGAGACTGTTTGTCTTGCAAAAGCGAGACAAGACAAGAACAAGAGTTAATTTTTTTGCTGCAAGACTAACTATTTTTAGAAATATGCAAGAAAAGTCTTGAGATTTTGCATTGTTTTTGAAGCAAGAAAATGCAATACTCCTTTGCAAGACAAGACAAGAACAAGGACCATGTATTTCTTGTTTTGCGTCCATCACTACACGGCCAACAATCTGCCAGTGCCATGTCTTTTCACGTTTTTCCTACATTGAAATGATGCGTGCAAAAAAAATGAACTTACCACCAGTTCCTAGGACTTTGAGCAGTTCAAAATTGGACATATCCACCCGTCCAACTCCGGTAAGATTAACTGAAACAAAGGAAAAAATTAATCAGTTTGACGTATTGATGAATTTAAGTAAAAGTTCACTGACTTTGTTTTTCCTCTTTCCTTTTTTCGACGAGATAAGGAAAAACATAATAATCAATGTTATACGTGTGGTATCTTATCAACCTCTCATCTGACATTGAACGCTGACTTGTTGCACTGGGTAAAAATTTTTTCCCTTTGTAACGAAATCGTTTCAATTCATTTATTCCCCATTCGACCCTTAACACAGGGGCTAGTCGAGCCACCTGGAGATCTACCATTTTTTCTTAAGACTAGTCCGACAATGCCAGAAATTCTCGTTCATCGAGTTTCTCGATCCGCTCCTGTCTACGCTCAGCACCCTATACTTAAAAACAAGGAAGGAAAAAAAAAGGAAAAGGGAAAACGATTCGATTAAATCGATTATATCCAAATCGATTATCCCGTAATCAGGAAAATTTCATACTTTAATACCGTTACTTTCGCTTTAAGATTCACTAATTACTCAATGTAATACAGGGTGTATATATTTTTTAAATAATTGCATCAGATTATTGCAAAATTTAATCGCTTCAACGATTATTCTCAAAAAAACATTTTCTGCACGAATTCCGGCTCGGGAGTTGGGGGTCACGAGCAACCGAAAAAATAAAGTAATATTTATTGTTATTATCCTTGCTGTAAAAAAGATGCTACTTTTTCTTTCTAATCCTTCACCTACTTTTTTCCTAAATCACAATGTTCAAACTGCTCATAGCACGTCCGTAATATTGCCGGCCCTGCTTCCTTAAAGCCATTACACAACAATCGCTTTGCTAATTATCTATTAATCTGGAATGATGGCGGGCCCTTCTTTCGTTTGAAGGCCGAAAGGGTGATCTCATACGCTCCATACTTTGACATTTTCAATTTTTTAAAAAAATCCGCTGAAACCGTTATGTTTTTTCTAAAAAAAAAATTTTTGCTTCTAATCTATAAAATAACCTTGAGTAAGGACACTTGCTAAAATTTGGTACTGCCTTTACAATGCCTAGAAATTATAAAATGTCATACTTTTCCCAAGGTTACAAGGTATTTACGTTTAATTACGTGCTGCTACCGTCAATTTTTCACAATGGAAAATTGTCGCGAATCAAAAGTTTTTCAAGTGCGAAATTTCTCGGGCTGAAAAAATAAATATTCCGAACCTTTGCCCTTATATATTCTTCGGGTTTATCTATATTCTTGTCACTAAGTTCAACCCTGATTCATCGATACCGAAAACCGATCATTATCATCAAAATGCAAGAGTGAAGTACAAGGTCACGGCCATTATGCATTGTCATTGTTCATGACAGTAAAAATATTTTTTTTTTATTGCCGTTTAGTTCGCTACGACCTTCCAATTTATAAAAAGCTACACACTTCGGGAAATAATTAAATCCCGAGCTTCTTCAGTTTTGTTTGTTTAATTAACTTTTTCTTTTTTGAATGTTAAGAGATAAAACGGAAAATTCATTCAAAGGTAACGGAAAATTCTGCCTACGATCCTGTTTGTTTAAAAAGGGAATAAGAAATGACGAAAGATCATTAAGATGTTTCGAGAAAAGGCGTATGAAGCTGAAGAAAAGTCAGGGCCAAAAATAGAGAGCCAAATCCAGCAAGTGGCCCAAAACATACGAAGTCGTTATGACTTTGATTCGGCTTAACAATAAAAATAGGCTCCTGGCCAATTACTTTCTGAATTATTGTCTCTAGATGAATTCCATTTTCTTTAATTTTTGGTATAGGAGACTTTATGGAAAAATTAAACCATTGCTCCTGGCCAAATTCGAGCCACATATGCAAAAGATGGGACATTTGTTCGGGGTTGGCTAAACCGTGGCTTTACAGGTCCTAAAATCTTGCCACTGCCATCTCAACTTTAGATCCGCCCCTGATTTCATTAGGACTTTCCCGTTGAACAGAATTTCATCATTTGCCTGCCATTTTTTTTATTGCGCTATAATCAATTGAAACATTTCCATACACTTGACTACGAATTATTTTAAAGTACAGTGATAGAAATATCCAGCGTGATGTACCGTTCAAAAAACTAAACACACTTCAAAGACTAGTTTATGTAAGTCCCGAGGAATGCGAGTCAAAACAGGCACATTGTGGTAGTTTGGAAGTCATATAATAAGAGAATATTGAGGCCAGAGTCAGGCCAGGGTCATCCAAACTTGGTATGCCATGCGTGATCGCGTGATCAAATAACAATGATAAAAGTGAAATTTATCCACTCAATAATCGAATTGTTTAAAAAAGAAGAAAATTCTTTCCTTTTATTTTCTTACCTAAAAAAAAAAAGAATTTTCCTCGTAAAAAAAAACTCGTAATCAAGTTTTTTTTTTACTCGAAACCCTCCTTCTCCTCTTTGCTCTTGATTAATTATTAAGTAATGCTTGTTCGAGAGCGTGCGCCTTGTTTTTAATCATTTTTCAACATTAAGTTTACTAATGACAATAAAAAAATCATTACGCGACCTCGAGAATATTTCAATATGTTAAACACAACATAAGCGTGAAAATAAGATAACCGTTGACCTATTATTACGTTTTTTAGGGAAAATTTAAACTTTCCAGTTAGAAGCCAGCGTGAAATTTTTGCAGGGCCAAGTTAAAAGATTTGAAGCCAGCCCTAGACTATAGTAGGCAAATAGAATATTCTAGGCCCAAACCCTGCCCTTGCAGACCTTAACTGCTCACTGAGTTTATTCTAAGCATACAGGGCATCAGCCAAAAACTAAGCCGACCAATTTTTTTTATTGAAAAACCTGAGTTTGTCAACACAAAGAAAACAAAATCTCGAATTCAAAGTCACGGAATAATCATCATCATTAGTGAGGAACTTTTGATAAGATAACACGAAAACGAATTTGTGGTTGCGAGTTTCTTCCCCTTATCTGTTATTCGTCTTTGATAAACTGGGGTCAATATATTTAGGGTTTTAAGCCCGGATATTTATTTAATTTTTTTCTTGTTTATTATCCCGTAGCAAATCCGGGTTTTGTAAAAAAAAAATTAATTTCTCTTTGCCAAAATTGTTTTAATTGCATTTCCTGTTTGATAAAAGGAAAAAGAAGGGGAAACGTTTTTCGAGAGATAATAAATAAAGGGAATCCCTTTTTCTCTTTTTGATTTGATTGAATGTAAGAAAACGAGCTTGAGTGCGAAAATTGGCTCGGGATGATGGTTGGCGCCAGTATAGGCAGATATGTTGACTCAACAATTGTTCGACAAACATGAAACTTGGCAGATACCGTCTTCTAATGTTTCTAGTTTCAAGGATTTTTGCACATACACTGACTTATCTATTTAAACACGAGATAATAAAGTAAAAATGCATTGAGGGCTATGAAGATTAATTTTTAAAATGTTTAACCGACTGACCTATGATTTTTTTATTTTATGTACCTGTATTGGCAATGTTTTGTGGCTTGTTTTAAATTATCGCCTTGAATTTTATAAAATTGATGTGATTGATGAGTTTTATAATCAGTGGCGGATCAAGTGTTAAGAAATACAAGTTCTGCATTGTACAAAGAGCCAGTAATTCACGGAGGGCTTAAGGATCAAGTATTTTTCGAAGGGGGTTTGAGGCAGAGCCCCAAAAACTGTTTACATGGTCGTTCCTGTTTGGGACTTTTCATTGCTCTTCGATCTTGGTGAAGAATCTTGTATACTTTTCAGAAATTTCCATTTCTCTGATCAAGGCGTTCAGTTTCTGTCGGAAAAGAGCAAGAAGTCTTCTTCTTCTTCCGTCTTTTGCTGAACACTCCTGGTATTATGTCGTGAGGTCTTCTGCTTTCTGGAAGCAGCCTGGTCTTCCTGACATCGTCGAGTTATCTTTTTTTTCGGTTTTCCCCTTCTCTTTGCCGAAAGTTGTGGAGTCCATTGCATTAATTTCACTTTCCACTACTCCTGGTCTTGTCACGCCACATGGCTCATACACTACTTGAGTCTGCTTGCAGATTTTTTCATTTGGATTTGAAGTTTGGTGGTGGCAGTTTTTAAAACTGTCCATCTTAGGCGGATTAGAAGACCAAAGCAAGCTGAAGCTGAATTAGAACTAGAAGCATGGTCCGCCACTGACCGAATTCTAACCTTTCCCAAAATATTTTTATTTAAGTACTATCATTTAATCAATCAACATTACATTCGTGCCGATTCATGTGAGCCAATAATTCTTTTTAAAAAAAACATTCAAGGCCTTTTAAAAAAACCAACCTGAAGAAAAACCATAGAGTCAAGGTCTGTCGCCGCGAAGAGTATACAACAAAACGTCCTTGCGCAGATCATCGAATCGCAATGAATCGTATACAATTTTTTTTCCATCTTATTAATTTTTTTTGAACTGCAGCCGAAAACGTAGTCGCCCGGTCTGACCTCCGAATATAAATTTTTTTTAAAAAAAAGACATGGCGGGTATTGTTGAACTCTTTGAAATGCAAATCGAATCGATTGAAATGATAATCGAATCAAGATGGCGAGAGGTTTCCGCCTTACCCGATTTAAAAAAAAAAAATAAAATTTCCCCGAAACATACAAAAAAACGGCCGGAAATTGTCAACGCCTTGGCGAAAAAACTAAGATGAAGTTCAAAGGTCGTAGGTAATATGTTAATGACCCAGTTAAAATAGACACAAGGACTACCAGTCTCTCTCATAACCATTGCACAGGTGAGCGCCTAAAGTCTTATCAACTTTATAATCATCTTTAAAAATTTTTTTGGCGAAATTCACCCCGGCCGCGCCTTTTAGCCTTGAAGAATTTTACAATTTTTCAAAAATAAATGTATAAAACTTGACTGTAATGATACATTATACGTCAAAACGTCAATCACATCTTCATCAGCTGACCAGTCTCGGAGGGCACTTAATAACATACCGAGAACTAACATATTAATTCGGCAATTATGGCTCAACACGCATAATTAAAATGTACTTCCTGTTTATAATATTATCATGTAAAGATTAGATTTATGTTTCCTTTGTCAAACAAGTATTAAAAGTCGAAAACGAAAATGTAAATTATCAATTTAAAAATCTTTTTCTTTGGACACCCTTAGGAATTAAAAAAAATATATACTTTGGCCGAGAAGGGTCAACATAGAATGAAGAAAATGATTCGGGGATATATTTAAAAAAGAAGAGCCTAGCGATAAAAGTGGAAAAGACGGCGCCATAAGAGTTTGACTGAAAACAGTTATCTCCAAGGGAATATCAGAGGGCAACCACGTCTGGTTTTGGTACGAAATTAGTTAGACTTGTTATACGGATACGCCCTCTTAATTAAGAAAAGTGTCGATTTTTACGTGATGATCAACATATCGTTCCTTAATGACACAGTGTCAAAATTTTTGGAGAATTGTTCAAGACCAATAAATCACAATATCCATTATAGGAATAAACAGAAATAATTTTAGTCTCAAGTGTTTGTAGCTAGATAAGATTAGAAAGTATTGTTACATTGTTGTGCTGGAGTTTCCAGTGGCGTAAGAAGTTAAAGCTTCAACTCATAAGGCCACATCAAAAATGACATCTGCATAGAGGACACTCTTCAGGTTTTTCACGGCCTTAAAATTCTCAGCCAGGGACAAAAATGAGCCATCATAAAGCTCTGACTGCTTTAGCATCCTCTTCAGCCCCTCTGCATCCACTCCTGGATATAGGCCTCTCTCAAATTTCCCCATGTCGTACTGTTCTCCGGAACCAACCCCTTCCTGCAGTCTGAATGATATGGTCGAGCCACTGTTTTTGATGTCTTCCCCTGCTTCTTGATGTTAATCGTGGCCTCCACTGGGTTAATGTTACTGCCTACCGCTCCTGGACCTGCCTGACCACATGTCCTACTTCAGCCACTTCAGCTCTGCAGCACGCTTTACCACGTCCTTCACCCGCGGCGGCCTGCTGATCTGATCCGATCTCGATGCTTTAGCGAAACCCGAGGAAAATTGCGGCTTAGGTGTTTAGCTGGAGCTTAACTTAGATCTCTGACTTAACTAACTCAGCGGCATCAAAGTCTTCAGCAAGTTCACACCGCCCCTGGCTATTTTTCCTGAAGAAAATTCATAATGCTTTAAATCGATATCCAAATACCCAATTTATGAGACGCAATTTAAGAAATTCCAAAGTCAAATGGCAAGAATAATTAATAGGGAAAAAAAGAGAGAGATGATTAGCGTCCTTGACTTTTTTCTTTTTCTTCTTTTTTTAGCCCGTCGTAAAAAGATAAAAAGAAAATAGAAGAATAAAAATCCGCGAGACGGTCGCGTTGTAAACAAAAAAAAAAAAAAGAGATTGATGCGTGGAATCCAAAGCTATTTTTTTTTTGTTTCCCGAAAACAAAATAAAGACATGATCCAGCATAAGCTATTTCCTGTCGTGATTTCCTTCAACATTCAAATTAAACGTTATCGATTTATGTCTCATTTTCACACGCGATTTCCCTTCGATCCCTTATTTTGATAGAAACACGGAAATCAATATACGTGGATTAAGAATTAAGGTAAAAGTAATAAGTGGAGTCTTGAGCAATATTTAAATAGATAAAGAAAATCTTAACCAGATGTTATGTCAGTATTTAGAAAGAGTAAGAATTTTTGTCAAAAAGTTAAGTGGTAGACAGGAAGAAAAGCATGGCCAAAACACTCAGGGCTAAGGTTAATTTTAGAAGGCAGGCGCCCATGACCAAAGCTAGATTACCCCTTTTTAATCTGAAGAGGGTCTCCAAAAACTAGCAGGCAATAGCCAGAGAGAGTAAATCTTCAAAGGGCTTACACCATACCGATAGGGCAAGAGCCCTTTGCATGCCTTGGGGAGAAAGAGCATGGCTGCCAGAGGACAAAATCCCTTTTTCTAAGTAGAAAAACCTTCACCAAGTGCTTACAGCCACTCGAAGGCCAAACTTATAGGACCAGAGCCATTCTGGCTAATCCGATCCTGAACTTGCCTAATACCATTTTAAATAACCCGAATACAACTGAGACCACGATTCTAGCTCAAGGTTTAAAATGCCGTTTTCCTCAATATTTCAAAAAAATAAGATCATCTTCATTTAAATAATTCAAAATGGCCGCCTTAATACATTTTAGCTTCCGGTAAAGAAGAATCATGCAATCATAATTTAGCAATGGCATAAGTCGGTATGAGAATGAGTATTCCATTGAAAGAAAGAGTAATTGGGTACCCGTCATCATAGAAGACACATTAGAAAGTTATGATAATTACATAAAATTTTTCCACCTTTATTTTTTTTTTCCTTTTTTTTTTTTTATTCTCTTAACTTGTTACTTTGCAACAATTGTCATCAGAAATAATAGGTTAACTCCGTTAATGAATTAGTGTGATTACGAACGGTGAATCTGGCAATATCAACGTGACCTACTAACATGAATAACTGAGTAATCAAGCGAATTCGGTCGTTTTTCTATTGTTGCACGGGATGAAAATCCACAGATTATTTTTTTCCCCTTTATTTTTTAAAAAAGATGAAAAGTGGGTCAGTGTTGTGGACAAGTATAATTTGTGCAATGTTTATCCAACCTCTTATCGCGCTTACTTATCTGGCTGCTTTATACTCTATACGGGTATTTTTCGTCCTAAATAAGGAGAAGACCTCGATTTTTTTTTCTGTCATGGAGGAAACTGCATTTCGTGAATCATGTTTCTTTAAAACCGCGTCCTAATTTTTTTTTATCTGTTTTGGATTTTTGGGACACAAAACGTGAGACAAAACAAGAGTGATAGCGACTTGTATAAAATGGAATGTGCTACTTATGGAAAGCTGTAATAGCTATCAATGTCTTGTTATGTAACTAATGTAAGTCGAAGAAATATAGGTTACATTAGCGTTGTGTTCTGATTTTAACCGTGAGCAAATAAAATTCTTCGCTATAAAAGCATTCCATAAAAAAAAACAATTGGAACACTTGTTGCCTCAGATTTTTTTTTTCCTATAAAAAAATAAACGAGGTTAAAAGTATTTACCTTAGCGACAACCATTATCCGGTTATGGCTAATGTATTTTTTTTAAATTTTTAGTGTCATCTTTGACATAAAATGAAGGTTCCAGTTAGAAAAACCTCTAAAGGAATGACTAGCTAGGTCTAGCTTTGATTGTACCCGATTAGGATTACTTTTTCTTTGGTGGGATGAGAAGGTCTAACGCCGATTGATCTGCCAGGTCGCCAGTGAATATGGCCTCCTATAACGGTCATTTGGTGGCTACATTCTTGTGATCCAAAAGGGCTTTTGATTCCTTGCAACTTGAGTGGATTAAAATGCAACCGCTATTCGACCGCTATAGCAGATCACTCTATACTTTAGCTGGGACACTCCATTGAGAAGGATTTTTTCTAACAGTAAAATAAATATTGTGTATCTTTATGGCATCCACAGAATCCATTCCTTCAAAAAATTTCCACACTGAAAAGTGGGAGCATGGAAAAAGTCGTGCAAAGAGTAGTTGAAACCTTCCTGGCTGATCGTTGATCTAATTGTATCATGATTGTTCCATTCTTCTGATAGAAAGTCTTCCTGCCACAGATTTGCCACTAAAGGCCTCAGTCTTTGGACCGGCAACCATGTGCTTGATTTTTTTTCCAAGCCAATACTTGTTTTTCTTTAAACCCATATTCGTCCACTCAGGCTCTTTGCCACCTCTTGTTTCACCACCGCTGATCACCACCCATGCTGTCCGTTCAGACCAATAAGACTTTAGCCCTAATCGTAAATCCGTTGGCGCCGCCGCTAATCACATAAGCCAGATTTAGCAATGTAATAATATCTAACGTGCCAAAGCCTAACCATTCACAAATCGACCTTGGTAAGTTTGAAGATTTTCAAGATTCTACGAACTGATCGCTTAGAAGCGTTAGCAGCGGACCGGTTTATGTTTACTTAGAAAAAAGGGGAAAATGTTACGGTTACGTCAAAGCATAAAAAGGCAAGTGGGTCACCTCGCTTTCCGATGGAAAAAAATAGGTCGCTTCGAAGATGGATTTACAACTTCCAAAAAAAAAAAAAAACTTCATTGCAATTTTATATAAAGAGTGCGATAATTGTTCCCATACTTTTTTTTAAAACTTCATGATGTGGGTCGAGTATGCAGAAAAAGGGAAAGTGAATTAAAAAAAGAAAAAAAAAGTGCTGTTAAAAGAGAATTTATGAGTATCATCGAAGAGAAAGGTCTAAACAAGTCCATGTACATTATTTTTCTTGAGAGTGCTTCCTTTAAAGCAATCAATCAGTGCATAAAAAAAGTACAAAAATTCTTTTCATTTTTTATAATATGGCAGTAATGCTTTTTGAACGGGATTAACAAAAAAAAAGCGTTTGTTTCGGATACTTAAACTTTAGTTCGAATACGAGGGTGATGCCGTGAAAAGCCCCGTACACATACATTTTTAGCGAGACATTTTATCTCACGAATCTTATGATCATCTATTTCTTCTATGTTGTCACGCTTGACGTACCAGTTCATGTTTCCGTTACGGTTGGCAATACGCTCCATGTTTTCGTTATAAGAAAACCGTTACGTTAGATTTGCGGTGAGATGAAAAAAAAAAAAAGAGAAATATCCGCTATCGCATTTTCCCCTTTTTCCCTCTATGGGATGTCCCCGCGTATAACATCAAAGCTAAAAGCTAAAATATTTGAAGATTCTCAAGATTCCTATTTTTTCCCCCTCAAAAGAAATTTCTTTGTCATAAAAGCTTTAGTAAGACGTCATAAAAAAAATTGCCGAATTGAGGATAAAAAATTATAACGTCCTATTTCTTTTTTTTAAAAGAATCGCCTTAAGGAAAAACGTCTTTAAAAGTAGTTTTGATGACGATTTGCAATGTTGCTGACGTGTTTTGACGTCGAAGATTATATTGTATGACGTAATTTGACAATAAACGATTTTCAAATAGCCTAACAAAAAATCATGTTTCTCGTTGAAATATGAAATAATATCAAAATGCCAAGTTATAATGCGGTGGCACGTGGTGCCAAGTTTTTAGTACCCTTTCCTTATCTCTGATATTTCTAATTTTAAATGTCATTGAGGAAAAAAATCATCGCTGATATCAAAGTGTATTTTCAGTCAGTAGAAAGATTGAACTTGTAAATATTTTTGCTAATTTGAAGCGTGAAGAAAGTTTTAAAAATGTCAGCTCTTATTAGTCTCAAAAGTTGTGCCAGCTCAAAAAACCAACAAAAAAAATATTTGCGGAGATGTTGCCTACTCTGCGTTTAAAGAAAAAGAAGAAAGCCATAAAGGTCTAGGTCAAGCTCAATAAAAGCCAAAGCAAAGCCCGTCAATGATCACTTGAGTTGGAGCAGTTGGAACAAAAAGAGTATTATGTGCACTCGGATTGGGTGCACTTGCACTTGATCTGAACAGACCAGAGAATTGCGAGCTAAACCGTGGAAGAATTGACCTGAACAACGGGAGCATTCGGGACATCTAAGCTAGCAGTAAGAATATTGAATACACCTGAGCTGAACAATATAGAAAATTGCTGCAAAGTAAAAGCAGCAGAAGGATTGCAAATATCTGATCTGAACAGTGCTCATTTTTTTACAAATATCACTTTGTAAAGAATCAAACAAAATTCAAGCAGGGGAAATTCGGGGGGAAATTAAATAATCTTTTTTTCGTTTGCGCTCAATGGGAAAAATCAATTTACAACCCGGAAAGATCAGATTTATGAATTATTGTTCATAACGTATTGTTTTCAATTTCCACGATGACTAATATTTGAATATTTTGCAATGCAGCACAAAACATGATTCATAAAGAAATAATAATTTAAATAAAATAAATTCAAGAGGATATATCGTAAAAGCCGGTTTATTAAAAAAAGCAAGGGGAACCCCCGTTTAAATTGTTAACTCAGTCATGTTTCCTTTTCCTACATTCTTATGTTGCATTAATGCAACAAATATTCCATAAACAACCAAAAAAAAAAAAGGGCTCACTCTTCTTTTTAATAATTTTTTAACGCATCCACGCAAAGGAACTGAGGCATGCGACACCCGAGTCGTTGAACTGTAGCAAAGCAACCGAAACAAATACGAGGGGGAATGTGTAAATTATTAAATCTCGAGTTAAACACCCCCCCCCCCCCCCTCCTTCGCTCCGGGGGCCGTCCGCCTTCTTCTCCCGGCATCTCTTCGACTCTTCATTTCGTCAATAATAATAAAAAAAAGGGGCTTATTTCAATATAACTTTTTTCCTCAAATACAATCTTGATTTTTGTATCGAAAAAGCGGAGGGGAAATGGGAATATTTATTTTATTATTTTTCCTCGTTTCGAAAAACATTCCCGAACTATCAAAACTCGTCCACGTTCTCCCGAAAATTCTCACACACGAGCATTTTCCTGCTAATTATTTATATCCCTGATTGATCGATTGGTATAATTTTTAAAGCATCAACCCAATTGAGAATTGCAATGAAATAAAAGGGTGTTTTCGTATAAACATTTTTTGACAAGTTTAGGTTAACCCAAATATCATAATTAACAAGCAAACTTTCCAAATACTGATTGACGGTTTGTTATTGCCGCCTAAAAAATATATATATACAAAAAAATTGAAAATCATGTTCCGTTTACTTGAAAACAGCTGACACAGAAGGAAGTGGAATATGAATCGAGGAAGATTACATCAAACAAAAGCACACATGTTCGAATAAGGTATAGCACACGCGAGAAAAAGAAGAATAAACCCCTAGGGGAGAATGCGTCTGTTCTTGTTTAGCTTGTAGTGCATAGTCAACTTAAATGGCAAGAGTTGCAGGTGGGGTGGCACTTCGACCCTCATCAAGGTAGGTAAAACTGCGGTTTTTAAATAAGGGTGGAATATTTTAAAAACCATCACCTTCACTCAGACTGTCTTATTTTCGTTAGCTTGTCTGAATAAGGTATTTAAATTTTTATCAAATTATTGGTATTTAAAATTTTTTAATTGATTTTTGAGGCTTTTTAAAAGTTATGCCTTCAGCTTATTAGTTTAGCTACAGATTGACTTCGGTCAAAGGATCAAGGAAGAAAGTGTAGACTAGACGACTAACATTAAATATTCCCTAGAGTTGAAATTCAACTATTGGGATTTTTTTAACCAGCTATAGGCTCGAACAAGCCTTTCCTGCTCAAGGGGTAAGTTAGTTAACTAAGCTGATTTGAGGCCAAAGCCAAGTCCGTCAAACCAAACGAAGATTCAGTAAGACTTTTCAGTTTTTTAAAGCCAGACTTATTTTCTTTCAAAAAGCAATAATATTTACATCAAACAATTACAATCTTCAAACTGTCCAAAGGTTCTATTCTTTTTTTTTTTTTTAAAGCAATCAAATTTAAAAACCTTACGTAATCGCGATTATGTTTATCGCCTATATAATTTTTTTACCTCAAATTTTTTTAAGGCCATTTACTATTTCCGTTTCACAGATAAACTTTCAATTAAACTTTAGTTTTAAAAATGGCGCAAGCAATCAGCAATACAGTTACCATGGAGATAGCATTTAATTAGATTTCAATTTACTTTCCGATGGTATTTAAATTTTTTAAATCTCCCTATTAATGATCATTGATCCCTCACGTCGAATTCCTATTTCCCTTATGACCGAAAAAAAATTATCGCAACAAGCCTGTCGCCCTACGCGAATTCCCCCAGCAAACGTCAAATATAACAAAAATTGACAAATGACTGTAAATTCAAACATAAATTAAACTAAGTTGTTATTAAGTTATTATCTTAATGATATGCATTTTTTTTTTTTAAATATAAAAAATAAAAAATTAGAAACTTTTAAATACTTTTAAAAATCGCATTTTTTTAAAAATAAAGTACAGAGTGTCCTTCAAAAGATAACAGAAATGGAGGAGGCGCCACGGAATCAATGTAGAGTAAATTCCACGGATTCCATCACAGGATGGCACCAAAATCAAAAAAGAAAAAACTTTTCTCTTACCTTTCTCCCCCATCCTTCCTTCAAAGCACCAGCAATCATCCTCTAAACAAACCGGCGAAAAACAAGATCCATTTCTTCCGTCCGATTCCGAACCGGATTCACCCCTGCTTTCGCTTTCGATGTCTACGACTTCTGACCTGTCGTGAATTTGTTGAGGGATGAATTTAACAGGTACTCCTCCATCTTCGTCGTCATCATCATCCTCGAAATATCCACTTTCGTGTTCTGCTGTTTTATGCACTCCCATTTCGCTGTTTTGAGAATTTGAGATTTGCATTTCTTGGTTATTTTATGTCAACTAACCATTAGGAGAATTTTAATAATCATTGCTGACTAGCTGTGAGTTTTAACCTTGGCCATTCGGGAAGGTGTCGAGGAATGATATCCGTGTTATTATTTTTTTTTTTACAAAAAAAGTTATGAAATATCGCAAACTAGGTCAAGACACGTTTAGAAATAGTTTGACGTACTCCCGCTTCGATCTCGAGCGCTGCGAACCAATAACATCCTAGTTTCGAATACCGTTGTAATTTCTAAATATGAATTTTTACAGTTACTTCCACTAAAACTTTTCCGGTAAAAAATTTTCAAATTTATTGCACTTCACTTTTTATTAAACATTTATCAAATTTACTTCTTTAAAAAAAATTTATTTTTTATTTTAAATAATAAAAACACTTTTACTAAATTTATTTTAATACCGCATTGCTCGCACTTAATTTTTTTTCTTAAATCTTGAATTTAAATTAATACTTCAAATTCAAATTAATAACTTTTATTTTTTAACTATGAAAAATTTTCTTGAAATGTCTTTTAATTTGAACCAAACTAATTTTTTAATTTTAAATTTTTACTAAATAATAAAAACTTTAACTACACGTGATGTATTCCCCGTATTATTTAAAGAAAATATTAATTAACTATTAAGAAAAATAATAATAATAAATTTTTAAATAAGTTTCACACAAAATAACATAGAATAAGTTAAAACGAGGTCTCGAAATCTACTAACACGTTCGTTTCGTTTGAAACTTGCTTCGGAACACTACGTCCCCTCCATTTCCGACATTTCCCCTCATTTCAAACTGCAATCAGCTGTTTCTGGCTTTATCGAGTAACGTGCAACACCAAAGAACTCATTTGCCATAAGTTAAACGTGTTTTCTAACCATAATCAAACGTCCGTTTGTCTTGCGCAAGGACGAGTCGATCTTCAACGCGCATGCTCCGTTCCGACTAACTCATATGTTTTTCTACGAAACCTTACAATGTTTTTAAGTGACATTAATTTTTTTTCTCTCCCTCCTGTAGGTTCTCCCGAGTATCGGATCGCGTTTCCAGGAACGTTTTTTGGTTTTCCATCGATGACGTCATTTCGTTTTCCGAAATTATTTTTCGCCGCGATTCCAAGTAGGAGGATAAGGAGATGAGAAAGGATCCTTTCTTCATTCATTCCTGCCCACTTTTCAGAAAAGTTTCCAGTAAGTTATTGCAGAAACCACCTGTTGCCATGGAAACGTGTTACATGACGCAACGAAAGTAGTTCCCGATGAACGAGAAGAATGACGTTCGCTTTTATTCGGCCCCGCATGCTGATGTTCTTTAAACCGAAAACATCCCCCTTTAGCGAGAATTTACCCCTTCCCACTCTCAAATGACTTTACCTACATTTAAATATATAAATCGGCCTATGCTTGTTTTTTTTTTTCATCCCCTCGGTGACATCTTAAAAATCATCAATTTTAGTAAACAGCTCGTTTAACAATGAATCACGGCCACTGAAAATGACTAATTCTAAAACGTGCCCCGGCTTCATAAAATATTCGGAATTAATTGACTCTGTGACAAAATATTCAGTGACCTTACTCGAAATGAGATTTTCGTATCAGGATGATCGAACCTGAACGTAATATTTCTCAGGAATGAAAAATTTGGGGGATCTTTTTTTTTGGGCACAATAATTTTTCTAATCACAACTCATGTTTTCCGAAAAAATTCGAAATATTTCGTAATTTGCAATTTAAATATTTTTAAGGTATTTTTTATTTTACAAAAAGATTTCAACTCGAATGGAATGAGCTTGGTTAATGTATAAACAAATTCAATATGTCTTTTTCTCATCATTGTTAAATGTCAAAATTGAGATAATGAGGAATTTGTAAACCTAAAGTATTAATTTGGGCAGTAATTCCTTTGGAAATGACTCATCAAAGAACAAACATGTTTACAGTAATAGAACAATTCTATTTTGAGTCAATACCCCAAAAGTTTGAGTCAAAAAATAATTTTTTTAATTCTCGCGGCAAAATTTACAAAAATTTATGGTGAAAATATTCTTCAAAAATCATTGCTATAAAATATTGCTATAATATTTGTTAGTGCTATCTTTGCTTGAGCAGCCATTATTTTTGCTTGAGCGTCCACTATCTTTGCTTGAGCGTCCACTATCTTTGCTTAAGCATCCACTATCTTTGCTTTGGCGTCCATTATCTTTGCTTTAACGTCCATCGTTTTTACTTGAGCGTCCGTTATCTTGCTTAAGCGTCCACTGTCTTCGCTTTAGCGTTTGTTATCTCTTCTTTGGCGTTAAATGTCCTTTTTCTAATCTAAATTAGGTTTGCTTTAGCTCTAAAATTTAACTTTTCAAAAAATAAAAAATCAGCTAATGTTGAATTATTCTAACTTTCTACACCTCCCAAAACTATTCTTTTTATTCTCCTTATAAAAGAAAGCAAAAAATTTCTACTTCCAACTCCATTTCATTCATTTCAAGTTTGAAATGTTATGGAATTTCCGATAACCCGTATAAGAACATCCAAGGCCAGCTTCAAATACATAATCAGAATTCTGCATCGCTTTCAGACTACAAATTAAGAAGAAAAAATCGAAACCTCAGTATTGAAAAGAGCAATACCAAAACTTTTAAATAATTAATCGACGTCTGCACTTTTATTTCCTCTCCCGCATTGAACCCTTTGTATGTTAAAAAAAGGAGAAAAAAAACGAAAGAAACCGGGATCTACCCTAAATAACGTCTAAAGACACTGCATCTGCACATAGAGGAAAAAATATATCCTCAGGCAATGAAAAACTATGAAAAAAGTCAGTTTATAGCTCCGATTCACGATAACATTTCCATTCCCGCAGTTTGACATTATTGTTATTGGAATGGCACGAGGAAACTCTGGACAACGTAAACTTTTCTCTCGGAAAAACTTTTTTCCTTCGATCTTTTTTTTTTTTTTTGGTGTGTGTTTTATAGATTAACCGAGCTCGGAATCAACTTCTTAGAAACATCTGTCAGTTTAAGTTGAAAAAAATTTTTTTCCACGAAATATTCGCGATTACCATAAAAAGTGTAAAAGTGTTTTTCGTTTTTATTGTTTTGTATGTAGCGTGCACTAAATTTTTATATATTCAAAAGAAAAAGGAAACGTCAATAAATTTGTCACTCTTATCTTTGATTTCTTAGTAGGGGAAGAGCAGGGCCATCGTAAGTAATAACGGCGCCCTATGGCTTCAATTCTATGATTTTAGTTTTTCTCGAAAATGATAGAATACATTTTTTTTTACTGGGGGGCTTCTTATGGGCTTCAAAAATTTACAGTTCTTTTAAAGCCTAACCTGGGTATTGGGGGAGTAGTCTAATTATGCGACGGCTGCATTAGGGCTTAGCTTGGGCAGGGGAGCCACTGGAGAGGCGAATAGCCCCGGCTTTCTCTAAATACCACTCCCAGGTTTGCTACAAAGCAGCTCCTGTAGGCCTACTCAGGCCATGTAGCTATTCTAGTAGCTCTAACATCTTAATAAAACTTTAATAATGATTCAGCAGCTTAAATAGGCCTTAATACTACTTATCGGCAAAGCCCCGGTTTTAATCCGCCGCTGAATCATGCAAATCGTTTTAAAAATTCTAGCACTCGCAAATACGGTTTTGTTCGCTAGCCACCCCGTATCGGGCCTTGGGAAGAAGAATCAAGACAACTATTTAAAACTGTTTAGTGACAACATCGTTAACCTTTATTATACAAAAACGTGTTACATTTATCTTTTTTTAAAGCTCAGCGAATTCTCATTAATACACATGCTGACTTTCGAATTATCCGAGTTGCAATTAAAGATAGAAACGACCTTGAGCGGATGTAATAGCCTCATGATTTTTCTTTTATTTTTTTTCTTCTAAAAAAAAATTTCCTGAATCTCTTACGTAAACCGAAGAATTATGCACTGCAGAGGCCGAGGCAATAAATGAAGAAGCATAATATTTTTAATTTTCTCAGGTCCGTTTTATTTAAATTAATTAAAAAATTGATAAAAACCTGATTTCCTTAACAAAATCAAGATTGTGTGTGTATTTGTTTAATTGAGAGAAATTGCAACGAAAAACAGAGCCGGAAACCGGTCCACTTTTTTTTGGTCACCTTGTATACAACACTGTTGAGTTGATGGCCTTCGTTACGTTATATATAACTGTTTAAGGGATATTCTATTTAACAAATAAAAGTTTTAATAAGGGAAAAGTCTGATTACAGGGGTCAAAAAAATGCAAAACAAATTTTTCTGAGAAGCCAAAAATAAAACCTTGAAAACAATGTCTATTTTCTCAGTGAAGGAGGCCTTAACAAATTCTATTCGGGGCTGAAGAGGTTGGGGAGCCATGATATGAACTTCGAAGAGTTGGTAAGTCGAATGAAATACCTGGAATTATCATTACGAGCTAAGCATAGAATTTTCTAACCAAAAAAGACTCAAACAACCCAAAGTCTGAGCCCGAAAGGGGCTTAGGCTAGAGACTGATTTGTTTTCTAGCCGGAGGTTCTTAAAGCAATGAGGCTGATTAGAGCCACTTGTAATCCTGTCAAATTACTGAAGCTCCTTAAAAAAATGTATGAAAGAATTTCAGCCGATTCACCACTAGAGCCTGTATCCAAAGTTAGATTTTTTAAAAAAATGAGTAAATGCCTACGACTCCAAAAAATCTTCAGTAACCGTGATCTACCCGGAAAAATAAAGCTTTTTCCTCAAACTAAATCCAATTATATTATCTGTGTTAAATCCCAGTTTTTCCTTTACAAAAAAAATATTCCTTTTTAATTTATGCGAACTGTGTTTATTTACTTATTTTTGTAACGATTTCAAATAATTTTTTATAAGGAAAAAGTAAATATAAATTAATCGTACCAGGAAAAACATACTTTATATAAAAATCATAGCTAGAAAATCTCAATTTTCAAAAATTATAAAAAAAGAAATCATCAATTTCCTTTTATGTTTATCAAGTTCAAAAAATGCTGAAACCGTTCCTGATTCAAGTTCTAAGTTCATATTTTTGTGCATCGAGATAATAAATTTTATCACAATAAGCGAAACCATATTACTGAATTCTAAACATAAAGTAGGGAAAGAGGTTGAAATCCTAAAAGCCGACAACACTTTATTTAAAAGTCATATGTTTGTAAGGAAACTTGGCAATCCTGCATCAAGGTTGTATTCGCGTGCGATATGAAACGATATTGAAGCCATCTATTAGCCAAAGAAACAAATAAAATGGACGAGGATAGCCGAGTCACAAAACATTACAAGTCACAACAAGAATATCTAACCGTGACAACAATAAAAAAACCTGTCATTTGGTTATTTTAAAATCGCTTTTTCAGAAAAGGAAATTTTAAATTTAAATTGTTTTCTTAACAGGGTCGAAACTAAGATATTAGAAGGGTAAAGGGTCTTAACCTGGCAGAACTAACTTTTCTCCTCTGGAAAACTTAAAGCATCTTTTGCAACCCACTTTGAAAAAATTTTGGATCCGCCACTGCAAATTCAAACCAGAACTGACTTTAACCCATTTACTAAAATATTCTTCAAATGTGATCAATGCAGAAGCTTCTGGTCAAGCCTTATTAGCTCCCTTCTAGTCGACTAGATGACATTTACTGAACACCCCCTACCCTAACTGCCTTTGCCCTTAAATTATCTTCACTCCGCTGAGCTTTGACAATATTTACAGAAAGTCGCTTAATTGTTTTTGTCGCTTGACTCTTTAAACCGTCTAGTTGAAAGAATTCCCGCAACTGAAAGCGACTTAACGCTCATCATCCGTCTTTCTCTCTCACATGTTGCTAAACAAATTGTTCTTGTCTTGTCTAACGCATGGCGTTTTGCAACTGGCAGGTTGCCATACAACTTGACATTGACACAGCACGGATACAGGCTGATAGCCCCTAGTCAGTGTTTCAACGTTATTTAATATGTTATCATCGTTTGTTGTATATGTGCGAGCGAGAGAGTATTCAGCTGCATTACCCCCTTTTATGTATTTTTTTTCCTCTCCCTTATTATTATTATTTTTTTTTTCAATCATATTCTTTTTCTTTTAATGACTTTTTATTTCACGGTCGGGTTAACATTTATATATTGAAGGATTATTGGGACGATTAAGAAGAAAAAGGAAGGAAGGAAATCTCTTGTAAACACATTGCACTTGGTTATTTTTAAACAATATGGCAACAACAATTGGGGCCGGCCAAGAAATCGAATCTGAAAATTTGCCAGACGTTGCCATTTGATTGTCAATAACAAAAGAAAACTCAATTTCTTTTGAGATCGATCAATAAATCAAGGAATTAGCTGGTTCCTTGGAATTTTAAAGAAAAATAGTTTTATGTCGGAATTCCACGTAAAAGCATGGCGTATGACTCACAAGCAATGCCTAATGCATCGCTCTAGTTTTCGAGAAATTTATATTTAGACCAAACCAGATTGCAATTACCACCGAAAAAGTTAAAAGTAGGTCGAGAAAAATTTAAGCATTCGCATCCTAGAATAATGAAGAGATGTGGTCGAGAAATAGAGCAACAAGTAAAAAATTTTATTACGTTGCCAATGGCGACGGCAAAAAATTTTCTCGGAGGGAGCTACATTCAAAGAAAAGGGGAAAGATGTGAGCTAAAAAAATGTTTGAGCATAAAAAGGGCTATTAGGAAAAAAAAAAAGGAAATCTCTTCCACTACAGTGTATAAATGTAAGGTATTCAGTTGTGGCCTTCCCTCTTTCTCGGTATCTCATCTCTCTCGTTCGGCATTCTAAACCTTAAAGCCCTAATGCAGCGTGGCAGGTACACTACCAACAAAATAGATCCTACTCCGCCATCAGGGATTCAGGCACATTTCATCGATCAACCATATTTACTAAGGAATGTGAAGGGCACTCAAAAAATTTGGACTAATGTGTTTACAGCCTTACCCCACTACCCAGTTTTTCAAACCAGCATAGAATATCAGATTTTTTACCTAATTGCTTTCTAAAAATCGAACTTTTGTAAATATCTTTATAAAAACGAAAAACTGAGAGTTTTAACTAGTCTCAATCGATTCCTCAGATTAAAATACATCTCCCAGTATATATTTTGTCAATATTTTGGCCCAGTTTTACCCGGAAAATTCATATTTCTAAAATTGAACATCGATTTTCAAACATCGAAAAAATGGCAATTTTTTTCGTTTAACAGAAACTTAAAAATGCAAATATCTTGAGAACGCGGCCAAATTTTTAAATTCTGTAAATTCCAACGGATTCCTTGTATCAAAATACATCTGATAGGATGTAGTTTGCAGCTCTAGAGCGTAGGAAAATTAATTTTTCTGTAAAAATAGATTTTCGACAAAGTTGGATTCTAAAAATCCGTTTTTTACAAATATCTTTTCAAAAACGAAAAACTAAGTGTTCTACCTGGTCTCAATCGATTCCTCAGATTAAAATACATCTCCCAGTATATATTTTGTCAATATTTATGCCCGGTTTTACCCGAAAAATTCATAAATCGAAATTGAAATATCGATTTTCAAACATCGAAAAAATGTTCGATTTTTTCGTTAGAGCGAAACTTAAAAATGCAAATATCTTGAGAACGCGACCGAATTTTTTAATTCTGTAAATTCCAACGGATTCCTTGAATTACAATACATCTGATAGGATGTAGTTTGCAGCTCTGGAGCGTAGGAAAATTAATTTTTCTGTAAAAATAGATTTTCGACAAAGTTGAATTCTAAAAATCCGTTTTTTACAAATATCTTTTCAAAAACGAAAAACTAAGTGTTCTACCTAGTCTCAATCGATTCCTCAGATTAAAATACATCTCCCAGTATATATTTTGTCAATATTTATGCCCGGTTTTACCCGAAAAATTCATAAATCGAAATTGAAATATCGATTTTCAAACATCGAAAAAATGTTCGATTTTTTCGTTAGAGCGAAACTTAAAAATGCAAATATCTTGAGAACGCGACCGAATTTTTTAATTCTGTAAATTCCAACGGATTCCTTGAATTACAATACATCTGATAGGATGTAGTTTGCAGCTCTGGAGCGTAGGAAAATTAATTTTTCTGTAAAAATAGATTTTCGACAAAGTTGAATTCTAAAAATCCGTTTTTTACAAATATCTTTTCAAAAACGAAAAACTAAGTGTTCTACCTAGTCTCAATCGATTCCTCAGATTAAAATGCATCTCCCAGTATATAATTTATCAATATTTAGGCCCGTTTTTACCCGGAAAATTCATAAATCGAAATTGAAATATCGATTTTCAAACATCGAAAAAATGTTCGATTTTTTCATTAGAGCGAAACTGAAAAACGCAGATATCTTTAGAACGCGACCGAATTTTTTAATTCTGTAAATTTCAACGGATTCCTTGAATTAAAATACATCTAAAAGGATGTAGTTTGCAGCTCTGGAGCGTAGGAAAATTAATTTTTCTGTAAAAATAGATTTTCGACAAAGTTGAATTCTAAAAATCCGTTTTTTACAAATATCTTTTCAAAAACGAAAAACTAAGTGTTCTACCTGGTCTCAATCGATTCCTCAGATTAAAATGCATCTCCCAGTATATAATTTATCAATATTTAGGCCCGTTTTTACCCGGAAAATTCATAAATCGAAATTGAAATATCGATTTTCAAACATCGAAAAAATGTTCGATTTTTTCGTTAGAGCGAAACTTAAAAATGCAAATATCTTGAGAACGCGGCCGAATTTTTAAATTCTGTAAATTCCAACGGATTCCTTGCATCAAAATACATGTGATAGGACGTAGTTTGCAGCTCTAGAGGGTAGGAAAATTAATTTTTCTGTAAAAATAGATTTTCGACAAAGTTGAATTCTAAAAATCCGTTTTTTACAAATATCTTTTCAAAAACGAAAAACTAAGTGTTCTACCTAGTCTCAATCGATTCCTCAGATTAAAATGCATCTCCCAGTATATATTTTGTTAATATTTTGGCCCGGTTTTACCCGGAAAATTCATATTTCTAAAATTGAACATCGATTTTCAAACATCGAAAAAATGTTCGATTTTTTCATTAGAGCGAAACTGAAAAACGCAGATATCTTGAGAACGCGACCGAATTTTTTAATTCTGTAAATTTCAACGGATTCCTTGAATTAAAATACATCTAAAAGGATGTAGTTTGCAGCTCTGGAGCGTAGGAAAATTAATTTTTCTGTAAAAATAGATTTTCGACAAAGTTGAATTCTAAAAATCCGTTTTTTACAAATATCTTTTCAAAAACGAAAAACTAGGTGTTCTACCTAGTCTCAATCGATTCCTCAGATTAAAATACATCTCCCAGTATATATTTTGTTAATATTTTGGCCCGGTTTTACCCGGAAAATTCATATTTCTAAAATTGAACATCGATTTTCAAACATCGAAAAAATGTTCGATTTTTTCGTTAGAGCGAAACTTAAAAATGCAAATATCTTGAGAACGCGGCCGAATTTTTAAATTCTGTAAATTCCAACGGATTCCTTGCATCAAAATACATGTGATAGGACGTAGTTTGCAGCTCTAGAGGGTAGGAAAAATAACGTTTTAGTAAAAATAGATATTTGAGGTAACCGTTTTGTAAAAATTATAAAGATCGAAAGATCGTTTAACATTCCTGCTACTGACCTAATGATAAAGGCAATATTTACAAGCGGAGTTTATGTTTAGGTAGCAGGAAGCTGAGTTTCAGCATTAATATGGCTCCTCCCATTCGTTGAGGACTGGAACGCCACCTGAATTATTGTCGAGGCATATCCATTATGGCCGAAGACTTGTCGTTAAAGACGTCATATAGTTGATTCGGGTGAGATCTCTGACGCGGCCCAAAATTATCTTTTTTCATAGTGGTCTCGAATCTCTACCGCGGGGTATGCTGAGAAGGAGGATAATGGGAGAAGATCATTGGTCTCCTAAGAAACTTAAGCTTCCATAAGCTGAGCATTAATCATCTGGCCCTTTAAGGCAAAGAGTTAAGAGTCCAGTATCTGCCATTTTGGCACCTTGCTGAAAATTTAGCCAGCTCTGTTGGCAAAGGAGGAGCAAAAAAAGAGCCTTTACCTCGGAGAATATTCATCTCTTCCTTACACCTGCAATATTTTCTGAACAACTACATTTTTTTGAAAATTCCACTACTCCCAAAATATTCATGCTTTCTGTGAAGCCGAAAACTTGAGATAAAATGCAAATTTAACTATCAAAATTGATAATTAACATGTGCCCCATGAATTAACAAATTATTAACTTGAACAAGAAATTATGAAAGTAAACATTTCTACGAAATATAAACAATTTGCGGGAAGGGAAGTGTGTAAATATCGAAGAAATTAAAGATCTTTGATACTACCTGCTGATAAATGGGAAGAAATCAAGCGTTTTAGAAAGTTTACGCTAGGCCTATTAAAGAGTCACAAATGGATCTCTCGAGGAATGTAAAATAGAATAATTAAGTTAAGCCGGGAAATCAGGTCAAAAAAAAAAAAGAAAGAAAAGGTTTAAAAACGGAAACCTCACAAAAAAGATGATTGCTAATAAAGTGAAGCTTGGGAATGAGGGCGAAAGGTGAGATTATCTCGAAACAAGGGAATAAGATATAACATAAGAAAAATGATAGCATCTCGTATAATAATTAGAAACTGTAACAAACTTTATATTCAATAGGTAGTGAAGAAGTTTATTGTTTGAGGAAAACTAAATTCCCTTGTTTTGTTTTCTCCGGCTTATAAAGACGGGGTTGTTACAATATGAAATGTGCAGGGCATGCTTCCTGGATTTCCGCAGCTTTTCATTCCCCTCGAGAGAATTCGCATTTTACTTTTAAAAGATGACATTGACAGTTTATGGCCGGCAAGTGAATTTTTGAAGGATTCGTTTTAATGCGAACCTAATACCGTTTTTAGAGTTTTTATGATCGGCGCATGTCCATCGTTATTCAAATTTATAATAAATGCAGTTATTAAATAAGTCCAACGAACCTAAATCCGCCTACATCGATACACCTACGAAAAACATGCGTATGGACACGTTAATCCAATTTTGTAGGACAAAAATGTCTTCGATTGTTATATCGTGTTCATTATCTCTTTGAGTTGTTTAAATAACATGAAAGGTGATATTCGCTGGAATCAATCTCAATTAAACACATGAAAAGCTTTTCTGTCTATTCAAAAGTGATTATAAGCGGCATTTAGAATATTAAAAGAGTAGCTAAGTTAGTTAGGAATAGAAATAAATCTGTAAATATAGAGTAAAATTGAACAATTTTGGGAGATGAAGGTTGAAAAGCCAGAGGAGAAAGTTTAAGAGCTTTGAAATGACCTTAATAAAGCGCTCAAAATTTGATAGGAACTAGATGAAATTATCATTATAAGACTAACCAAAGCTTATTTTAGTCAGAGATCAGGCCCGAGCTTCTCCTGCCACTAGTTGATACAGCATTTTCAACTTTCAACCGACCTTCTTCTTCAGCCTTTTTGTATTTATTCCTAGGCATAAGCCTCTCTCAATCTTTTCCATGCCATATGGTCCTCTGCTCTTCTGAACTAGCCCCTCCCTGTTATTTGAGTTATACTGTTTTTGAATTTTTCCTCGAGCACTTGCTGTTAGTCGTGACTTCCATTGAGTCAACACAATCACCGCTCCTGGGCCTGTCTGGCCACACGCCCTACTTGTTGCCATTTAAGCTCTGCAGCGCACTTTACTACGTCTATCACCTTTGAGCTACCATTTTTTCTGCGGCTTAAGTAATAACAGAACTTCCTCCAACTCGAAAAGAAAACTTGTTGGAAAGCGAGAACATAAAACCCGTAACTACTCAAAGCACCATATTGTAATCTTACAGTTTATACTTTCTCAAAATAATTTTCCTTGTAAACGTCAGATAATTACTTCAATCTCAGCAAGTTACAAGGCGTACTGTTTAAAACTTCTTTAGTTCAAATTAACCGAGTTCCCCTTTTCATTCCTTACATTCTACAACATTAGCACTTCTTTCCCTTGAAAATGTAAAGCATCAAAAAAGGTTTAACCTTATCAAATCTATGACACTGTGACGTATACTCTTTGAGCTACGCTCTATTCAATTATTTATACTACAACCTCGGTTTTTTTCCTTTTCAAAAAAGAATTGCCAAAGGTTTAAAGGATAAAGCTCGGGGAAGCTTTCGTAAAGCTCAATCCAATACGGTAATTCTCTTGAAAATATAGTGAGAGAATGTTGATATAATTTCTGCTTTCATTTAATTAGCAACTTCTACTCTGTTGAAAATGAAATCGAAACATACCTTCCACGTTGAAGACCTTTGACATTTTAAGTGTAAATTGATTTCAAATAAGCTCGTATACAACTCAGGTGTATATATAGTTTCCTCTTAGCACGTGTCAAAAAATTCTCCCAATAAAATTTATTAAATTTTAAAATCTTTTTCCTTTCCCGCAACAAAAGAGCGTTTCACGTTTCCGCAAAAAGAGATCTCGGTTTCCGACTTGATAGCTTCTGGCATCGACTCGGTGAAACCTGTTTGCAGAGCTTCAGCTTATTTCCAGACAAAGCTTTGTTTACATTCGACTTGTCTTCTTCCCCTTTTGATATAATATTAAGTCTGATAATTATCAGTTGATAAAGGTACGTTTCTATCCCGTAACTTTCCCGGAAAATGTAAAATATTTCCTCCAAATGTCAAACTATTTCAAAATCGATTGTTTTAATCAAAGAAGGATTCTGGGTTTGACAGTGTATTCGAAATCCTCTTTTAAAACCCGCTCAAACAGCTAATCAAATCCGTTTAAAACAAAATTACTAATTTCTTTAACGATTAAATGCGCCAGAGCCATTTCGGGCATCGGATTACAATTCCTATTTTCACGGGGTTTGTCTTGTCGGGAGAAATATTACACAGGAAAAGATTTTAACCTTGAGTTAAAATTTTCCGAGATGAAAAGAATTGCGGGGTAAGGAAAAAAAAAGAGATTCAACCGTAGCTTTGTATTATTTTCTGAATACTTTTGGTGTATTTGTAGAATTTTCAAGGTTGCATCATTACCTTTCCATATCGGATTTAAAATGAAATCTTTCTTTTTTATTTTTTTCTCTCGTTTGCACGAACTGCTGCAATTTGATCGAGAAGTATATTGTTTGCTTCCAATACACGGAAATAATCTCAAAATTGTGACGGCCTGAAGATCGAGGTTTGTGAATTAGATTATTCTGAACGGGAATCAACTGTGAGGCAGTAATTAGAAATTACTTAGGTTGAGCTTCTGGAGATAAGGAAACATTAATGTATTATTATGGATAAGCTATTAGGAAGCTATATGGACTCCAGGCTAGAAATCACTCGGTAGTCTATACCGCATGTATCATAATAAGGTCATTGCACTAATTTCATAACAAACCACTGCACCTATTTTGACCATAGTAAGTCAGTTGCCATGGCAACCATGACATTGTCTTTGATGACTTGTATCTGTTTTATGAAAAATAAAAATAAATTATTTTTGCAAATAAATTATTTTTACAATGTGGTTAAAAACGTTGAGGGTATTTTTTTCTTAGCAAAATTTTTCAATGGCCGTTTTTAGAATTTTTAAGGCCTTATTTTGTCTTGTTAAGATGTCCATTAGCTTATTTTTTAAATCAAAACTTGAAGGTTCCTGCGGGTTCGCCTAGCCATAAGATTGTAAATTAAGCATCTAGCATTGCCACGTCCTTCCTTTTCTTTTTCTCTTCGATTCTGCAAGGTGAAAAGCCCAACTGCTGCATCACAAATGTCGTGCTAGGCGGCTCTCCAGTCGCCGTAGTCCTAACGAAACTGCAGTCTTCCAAGAGGTGCATAACTTGTAGAGCGTCCATTCAGAGCATGATGCATCATTTACATTAAGGACGCAGGCGCAGCATGTCCCGTCCACTAAAGTGAGCTTGCCTGGGTCACACTGGTGATCAAAAGTTAGCCTTTAAATCTCCATATTAATTTCTTCCTAACTTCTCAAGGCCTAAAGCTTTATAGCTGCATCCTGAGCCGCTGATTTCCAATCCCCCTCACGACCTGCATCTTTAGGGACGTTGTCTTCCCATCTAAACCGCCGCTTATCCAAAAGTCATTTTGACAGTTACACTAGGTGCTGCAGCACTATGGCAGGTTACTGTTAGCTAACAGCATAATCCGAGCCATTGTTTTGCGAAAGTGGTTTGACTGCTCTCGACTGCTACGGCTACTCTAGACTGCTGCGGTCTCAGCCTACTTTTTCTTTGATGCATGACAAGATAATTGACCACCTTCATGCATTTGTTTTTCCACTTTAAAAATCTCAACTCAACTACCTTTTTGAACTTTACACGAAATCAACTTTTTTAACTTTCCATTACCGCAACTAAACCAATTTCGCTGAGAAACCGAACTCCTTCGCCAACAACACGTTGAACAGAACAAGCATTTCCCAATGCGTATTACCATACACCTTCCAAGAATCGATAAACAGACCTTATAGAGAGGTTCTATTGTGTTCACGTCTTTTTTCCATCTCCATCATCTGTCTTAAAAATAAAAAGATCAATGGAAAGCTTGTTTTTCTAAAAAAAGACTTTGATTTTTTCCCTTAATCCTCAAAATCAATTCCAATTAAAAAAATTTTCGAATGAAAAAAAAAATACAAGCAAAGAAAAATAAAGCGGTGACGAATATAATCTAGCCAAGGCCTGAGGCAAAATGATTGGGATTATCTGGCAACAATACGATTCCCAACCTCCCATCGCTTCGATGTAAATTCTGCATATTACTTAACTACGCCACATTATTTCTCCAAAAAAAGCCAGATTGAATTTCATTTTGACATTTAGCACCTCATAAAAAACAAAAACCAACAAGAAATTTAAATTCTTTCCAATGTTATTCTCTCAAATAATGAAACAACTGCTATTTTTATCCTTTTTTTCCTTCGATAAGTTCAATTGCGTTTTCGCGATAAGGTTTTCTCAGAATATTTTTATCTAAATATTGAAAACTTGGGATTATAAATGCACGTTTCAACGAGAAATGCTTTTGTCTTTTACATCAAGCGAATTCGATTCGAAATCCTAAAGAAAATAATAATTACAGGATCACTGAAACCATCAACGTAAAACTAATGTATAATCTTGATCCGCCTTATTCCATAAGCATTTCTCTCTCGAATCGATATCCGGATCAGCTCGCCCGTAGAAATATTCATTCGACTGTGTATTAAAAAAATATCTTTCCTCATCAAAGGAAAATGTAATGAATAAAAAAAATGACATGAACATCGCGAAAATTTAGACGGTATGGTCGATTTTCAAAGTTGCGCGGTTGTGAAAGCTCAAACAATGAAGAGTTTTAATCATCCGGATATAGGTCAAGGTCATTTTCTGCTTTTACCTAGCTTTTATTATGTAATTCCTCCTTTTCACTAAACTTTTCTGAACTTTCCCGTTCTTTTATGTAGCTACATAACATACAAAGCACTTTGCAAGATTTTATTTTTAATGAATATTTAGGATCTAATATTTGCACACCGTTATCGGGGAGGAAAATGTTTGTGTTTTAGAAAATTTGTGATTTTAAAAAAATATTTAGAACATGGTGTAGTTTTCGGTTTTCGTAGTGCTCACCAACAAGACTTTCTCCAAATACTATCCACTCTTTCTAATGCACCATATATTTTTTAGCTACCGGCTTTCGGTCTTGCATACCAAGGATTAAGGAGTCCCAGGCAATCGTAACTGAATCAATAGGGCTGATGCAGCATCTGTGCTTTAGCGTCAAGTCTTTCCTTAATCTTCCATCATCCTTTTTTGGCTTCCATTGACCTTGCTTCAGCGCCCATCATCTTCGCTTGAGTGTCCATCATCTTTGCTTGAGCTTCCACTGTCTTTGCTTGGGCGTCCATCATCTTTCTTGAGAGTCCATTGTCTTTGCTTGAGCGTCCATTATCTTTGGTTTAGCTTCCATCGTCTTTGCTTGGACGTCCATCCATCATCTTTCTTGAGCGTCCATCGTCTTTGCTTGAGCGTCCATTATCTTTGCTTTAGCTTCCATCATCTTTGCTTGAGCTTCCACTATCTTTGCTTTAGCTTCCATTGTCTTTGCTTGGGCGTCCATCATCATTCTTGAGCCTTCATTGTCTTTGCTTGAGCGCCATCATCTTTGCTTTAGCTTCCATCATCTTTCTTAAGCGTCCAACTTGTTTGCTTGAGCGTCCATCAACTTTCTTAAGCGTCAATTGTCCTTGCTTTAGCTTCTATCTGGCTTCTTTGACCAAAACTAATTCAATTAGTGCCTAGATCAACACTTTAACCTTCCTAATCGCTCTAGCTCGACCTTCCTAATCTTAGCTCAGACCTTTAATCATCTCCCAACGACTAATAAAAATCGTTCAACTTTATCCCAACCAAATCATGTTCATGTGTAATCAACAAATGCAATAAAACTCATTCCCAATCCCTAAAATTATGGATTTTTCTATTAAGTCCTTTAATCTGGATCCTGGCCATCGATATTAGAACGACCTTGACCCAGAACTTGCACCGTTTAATTAGGGAAAAAAAACTAATCGTAAAAAGCTTTCATCTCATGTTAATTTCATTTTAAGTAAAAACAACGTCGGGAAAAAAACCCCTAGATAATCCATTTTATTAAAATGATGAACTTTTCCTGTTTATTTTTTATACAACCTGAAAGTACCTTATTTAGGACATTAATTCAATTGTTCGAAATTACACGTGAAACTGCAATCAGCCTATTGCGACTTTCCTCAATTCTTCAAAACACACATAAAAATGTGATATTACAAGGACTGGTTTAGAGCGTTTTCCTTGTAACCAACACTGGAACCTGAATTCCAAACGCCGCGCCGAGTCTAAACGACAATTACTTATAGGATACACCTACATGTCAACGTCAAAAGCAGTCGTTTAATATTTTTTTTCGTGGATATAATTCACAAAACGCGTATAGCATGAAAGTCGAAAAAAGGTATGTTAGGATCTTAAAGTAAAAAGAGAAAGAAAACATACTTTCTCCCAACCGGCTTCTTTCTCATTTCCTTTTCAGCCTTTTTTTTTTTACCTCGCGACGACCTTTCGCATTTCTCACGATTCCCTAAACGACCTTGCTTCCAGTTTTCTAAGAATTAAAACAAAAAGAGATAGTCTTTTTTATATTTTAGTAAAAACGAGGGCAAAATTTTTTAATAAAAATACTACGTGGGTTACAATAAAGGCCAGAAGATGAGATAGCGAAAAAATCTAATGAGCCCAGAGCATTCACAAGAAAACAGTCTAGAATTTGCAGACTAGAGAAATAAATCAAGAAACTTAAAATATTCGAGATAGCTTCAGAATTTTATTTTTTGTCTGTCTAGGCGAGCCAAGCCTGGAGAGCAAGGCCTGAACATTGCAAAGAGTAGGCCTTTCTGATTCACAATGGTCAAACTCAATTCCTTCCAAAATTTTTAGGACTTTAGGGCCTTCTGGGATGTAAAGTAAGAAACTCAGGAATTTATAAAGAAATTTAATTTTTCATAAGTTTTTTGTTTGAGCAAATTTCTTTAGAATTTTTTCTGTCAAAGAACTTTTTGGATAGTTCTTTCTAGTCGAACAAATCTGTTGATAAATTTTTCTAGTTAATCATATCTTTTAATAAATTTTTCCACGTCGAACAAATCTTTCAATAATTTTTCCCTGTCTAGCAACGATGGATAAAATTATCTTGTCGAACAAATCTTTTAATAAATTTTTTTTGTCGAACAAATATTTTAATAATTTTTTGCATGTTTAACAACTTTTCATAATTTCTTTTTGTTGAACAAATCTCTTACCAATATTTTCTTTTAAAATAAATTTTTCAAGAGAAAATAACCCGAAAAAAAAATCCTAGAAAATATTTTGACATATCAAAAATTTTGAATAAATTAATCTTGCCACGGAAATATTCTTAATAAAATAAGAATTTTTGCGGACTTTTCATAAAAATAGTAACTTTTAAAGACTTAGTCTAAAAAAGGGACTTTTGCGGGAATAGTACCAAGTTTGATTTCTGTAGCTAAGTTCGAACTAAGCTTGTTAGAGCATTTAAGTGGATCAAACGCATACGCTTTCAACGATGTCACTTCCACAAAGATTTATACTTAAATTTTTCAACAATTTGTCACTACTCAGGAAGTCCTATCGAAATTTAGGAAATTTTTTTAAAGGTCGTTACACTTGATACCATTAATTTTTCAACAAGTATCGTCCTAACCCCAAAATTACATAATAACGATTTGTAAGACACGAATCAGTATTAGTGGGCGATCAATGAATACGGCGCCAATGACAGATACGTAATTAAATCGATTCCTCGATTATTCAAGCATAATAAAAATAGTTTTTTATACGAAATCCTATTTTATCGAGAGAATCGTTTAAATCCGACTCGATTCCTAAAGAGAGAAAAGGTGAACAGGAAAATTCTCTACTTAATTTAATTATTCCCTTAAGATCTAAATCTGAAGAGATTTTCCTAAAATATTATCACAGAGATTCAAGGGTGAATCAGAAAGTTAATCGATGCGCCAACAAAAAATAATTTTGCTTTATTGCATGAACAGCATATTTGACAAGGCGGAAAAAAAAATGCAATATAAATCAAATACGATGCAAATGGAATGGTCATTCAAAATAGAAGTGTCAGATGAAAATTTATGGAGATCGTTGTTTCTGTCTGTGAAATAATCGGGTTTTCGGACTCACGCAGGAAAAACTAATTTGTTACTAAGTTGAAAAAAAGAAAAGGATTCTACGGAATTGAGGATCTATTAATCAGTGCTGATTCGTATTAGTGCACGTTAAAAAGCCTTCAGGGTCCAATTTACTTTTCTTCTTAAAAGCACGAATGCTTTTTCTAAGACTAAAAAAAAATCATTAAATGATTATATTTAACATTTTAAAGGGGCCTTGGCATTAGGATGGCTTTTGACTAAATTCGATTTTTTTTAAGGTTATGGAGCCTTCGATCAATTTCGGTTTGGGGAATTTAAAAAAAAACGTGGAGGGAATAAACACGCGAAGATGAATTACCTTGAAATATTTTTTCATTATCCTCCGGTTTGCACTTATTTTTATGGCTACGATTATGGCATGTCATTGTAATCGCTGGTAATCCTATGCTTTGTTTTATACCATTGGAATTACACGGCGTCATTTGTACCGGCCACAGCGGGGAGCTTTTTCTCTCCCAAGGTAACATAAACTCATGTACGGTTTTTAATTATACAAGGAAAAGGTTCTGAAGATTAAATCCCTGCATGGGCACAATTTTGAAAAACCGGGCCGGGCTCGATCAGCCTCAAATAGACATATAATTTTATTTCAAATCATTTCGGCTAAATTAATTTTTTTTTATTGTTGAAAAAATTAAATGTGCAAATAGGGGCTTGCCAAGACAACCTTATTCTATTTTTCACTGACCGTTTTTATTTGCATCTTAAAAACTCAATATGCATTTTTGGAAGGAGCTGGTTGTGCAAACCTGATTTTGCATGATGTGCAATTTTTCGTTTTGCTGATTTTGAATATTTAAAATTAATGATGGCAAAGCTATTACTGCTGCATAAATTCAAAGACCTTGACAAAGGAAAAGAATAATAATGTCATTTCTATCTTAAAAATTTCTCACTGGGCAGTGGCCAAAAATCTTTTGGTTTTATGTTTACTCGGTTATTTAATGACATTCCAAGGAAATGTTCTTAATTAAAACTTGATCGATTTCACTTTTATCCAGTTTTTTAATCGCGGAACTTAAGGCACATTAACCCACCGGAAAAGGATTTCCCAAATCTGTCTTTTTACCGTTCATTGTTCAGCTTCATAGAAATCTAGGCCTGTGACTGGCTAAAATGCTCTAATGGGTTTCTCCAGCCTATTTCTAGGCTTCCTAACCCTACAATAACTTCAATCACAATTTTTCTTTATTCCTCAAAGCATTCATTCTGAGGAAATCTTTTTAAAGGGCTTCCCCGTTTCATCAATATCTCATAGCTTCATCTTATCATCGGATTTACATTCAAGGCTAAACCGCAACAGTTAAAATAAATAGTTAAGGAAAGATCAAACGATGAATCAATTTTTACAATACAAGTCAAACACAAAAACTCGTTAGGTTTGACCCGAGAAAATAAAAGTATTACCACGATTTTTGGCGGGGATTATTTCGGGAAATTTCCGATTTCCCCGAAAACGCAATTTTTTTTTCAAGATGTCTAGTCCAATAAAGAAACAAGTATCAAGACCAAACAAACAAAAAATTTAAAGCAGAATCCGTGGGTGCGTCAAAGCCTCTTTGAATGGAGATCATAAGGCAACCTTGAGAAAACTTCTGCATCACCAACCTATATGGTTACTACTACTAGGATCCCGATTGTGTATATAGCGACCGTGTTTTTTTTCAACACCTTGCCCTCATCACCCGTGATTATATTAGTACCTGAACTTGTTACTCATTCATTCTTTCATCAGCTTTTATTTTTAATAAGAAAGCTATTCTTATTCGCATTGACATTCTTATTCTTATTTTTAACAGTGACGGTTTGGTCACTAAAAGCTCCTCCAAGGTAAATTGAGAGAACAGAAACCAAAGAAATCTTAAAGCTGGCTTCTGAAGGCTTCAGTCAGTACTAAAATAGCTTTGGTACAGTTTAGCAGACTTCAGCTTTGCCTTACTTTCCCTAATTTAGCGAATCTAGCTCGATTTCATGATGGACCTTAATCACCTTTCTTTTGGCCAAACCGCTTCCTGTCCGCCACTGATTTCATAAACCAAAAAGTCTACCCACTCATGAGATTCTCCAGATGAAAATTAGATTTACATCGAAAGAAATAAAAAAGTTTCTTTCCCTCAACGCAAACATTAAAATAAAAGCGAAAAGAAAGAGTTTAAGAGCCGAAAACCGCACTCGTGAAAAAAAACCTCCGAATCCGAAATGAAACTTTCCCCAACAAAATTTTCCTCTCGTTCCCTTTTTTCTCTCCGGTTTATAGAACTGGAATTCATAGAAAATTCGCCTTGAATAATAATTCACAAAAGAGCCCTTCATTACCTCCCCGTTTTTCGAATGAAATCATTCGTTTTCCGATAAATCCATTTCGAAAACCACTTACACTAGTTGTCGATTCAAAATTTTAATTAATATTTCTCCAACAATATTAAGCCTGATTACAAAACGATCAATTTTACAAAAAAAGAGTTAATTATTTTCCTAGCTTTGCAATAAAAGGGCTCTGAATGATTTTTGATGGCATACGAGTAACTTACTGGATTGAATTTTGTCTTTTTGGATAAGTAACTAGAAGCGAAATCGTAATCCATACTTTAAGGGCACGTTTCACGACACGGCCTCAATATTAAAATAGATATCACATGTAACTCGATACGTTTTTCGAATTATGTTTTTCCTGGAATATCGAAGACGCAATATCCGTTGGTCTTTTTCTCTTTTTTCTCTCGCTCAATCTTGACAAGTATGATATTACTCTTTTAATTTACATTTTCTTGCCTTATCAATCGTTAAGAATTCATGAAGAAAAATTATAAAAAGCTTTTCTAAAAATTAAGAGTGGAAGGACTGAGCAAGTGAAATTAAAAGAGCGAGGTCGCTGCAGGGCTTTAGAGAGAAGGGTTTTTTAAGAATATTTTCAGCTGCAGGGCCAGTCTCAACCCATAAAGGGCAGCCAAACGCAGAAATGTTACTCGAGGCTCTAAAATATAAAATTAGCCATTTAGACACAAAAGAGGTTATCGGTCTTTGAAAGGAGAATCTTGGATAAAATTCTGGGAAAGATATGTTCATTAGGTGTCTAAGAGTGTGTTCAAATGTTCACAGTTGTGATCAAGGACAAGTTAGGCTTGCGCTCTCAATGCGGATGATAAGGCAGGTCATAATCAACCCCAAGATCTGCAAGAAGACTGCAGCTTCGTCTGGAGAACTTTAAAATTGGTGCTATGGTGCGACACCTCGGTTCGGGTCTGACTCTGGCCATCAGCCTCCCACAGCTTTTTCCTACTCCGGCAAAGATTTAACAGCCCCAGAAGTCTCTGCACCTGTTTCGATCAGCACAAGAAGAAAATTAAACCAATTTATCCAAAAAAGGATTATCGCTAAACTTAATTTGGCAATCACTCAACAAAACACCTCACAATCAACAATAATAAAAAAATCTTGGAATAATATGACACACTTGTTTATCACTATTTCCCCGATTTGAAAACGGGGCCAAGTTAATTTCAGTCGAAAAAAAAAAATGCAGGTCAAGCTCAAAGCCAAAAAAATAAAACTGCAATGAATTTTAAATCGGAACAACCTATTTAATTAGTAATCTTCGGAAAATCAATTTCGTTTTTTAAAAAAAACAATGTTTGAAATATCAAAATCAATATTTCCAAAGTCTTCCTCTCGATATGAAAACACAAGAAGGGAAAACAAGAAGCGTAAAGGGAAACGAAACAACTTTGATCTTTAATTTTAGATTTTCCTTTTTATCCGGCATCAGTGGGAGAATGATGTTTATTTTCCGTTTCAATCCTTGAAAACATCATTTAAGTTTATAAGTAGTCGATGTTAAAATAATCGCGAATCACAATTTCCCTCTTTTATTTTTATTGTTCTTCGCATCCATTGTTTTTCTTTTGCGAAGGTTCGGGCACCTCGAATATAACGCCGACGAATTTAAGGATAAAGAATAAGAAGAAAAAAAAAAAAAGAAAAACATTCACTCCCTCGCCCATTAATTAATCGATATTTTGATCCTTCGGAAGAACAATAATGAAATCAAGGGCTAAGCGTCTTTTCTTAAGTAGGCAATAGCGTCGCGTCTTTCCGGAGCCACACTGACTCGAGCATTGGAGTAGCAACAGTCTCCGCCGCTTCGAGGGGGGGCTCAAAGGAAAAAAAAAGAAAATTAAAAGGGAAATTTGTCCAACCGAAAAATGGGAGATAATACTTTTACCCCAAGAGAACTCTTAATAATCTTAAAAAATTAAAAGCATCTAGTTCTTGAGGAAGTTTGATAAGACAAAAGTGTCGAGCTTCGGCGAGAAATTTATATACAAGTCTACTAGTTTAAGGGAGCTACATTGACCTCTTTTAACTTATAAATCAAAATCTTTAACCCTAAAACCTTTTCCAAAAGTGAAACGTCTTTTTTTTGTGCGATAAGCAAAAGAGAAGAGAAACTAATTCCTCCTGCTTATTTTAATCAGGATCAGCTTGCGTAGGTAAAAATAGTTCTACCGGAACAACCCGGAAAAAGAAAAAGAAAAAGGATAAAAAAATATTTCACTCACCGTAAGTCAAGACATGGGTAACCGTTTCCGTGGGAACGATTACAGGTTGCGATCTTTTCACGGCAGAGTCAGCAGTTGAAGCCACCTGAGGCATGTCGCCCAAATTATCCTCCCGCGTTTCCATTTCCAGTAAAGACTTAAGCGTCTCGTTTTTGCCATCGCTGGAATTTTTACCAGCGCTAACAATCACCGTTTCCGATCTTTTACTATTATCCTCTGTGCTTTTATTTTTATCCATGATTTTCAATAATTTTATTTTCCTTCTACCTCATTCCGGATTTCTTTCCTGAAAACAAAAAAAAAAAAATGATACAGGTTCGATTTTTTAAAAAGAATTATTTTTTATTTTGGAATCCCGATTTCGTGAAAATCCTTTCAATCCGAATTTTTTATGAGAAGTAAACGTGTATGGAATATCAAAAGCATAATTCTTTAAAAACTTCCAGTGTTTTTTTAGTAAATAGGATTTTAAAGTTAAAATCGGCAGGCGAGAGAATATTTTATCTGGAGGAATGAAAAATCGGGTTTGACTTTATGCAATTGGGGAAATTTCCAAGTCAAGGATAAATTTGTGAAGAGGGTTGATCATGAACTTTTAACAGGTTTCCAATAATTAAGTGATAAGTTCTGTCGAGCATTTTCAGATATTAAAGTTATGAATAAAGCTGTCAGCAGTAGACATAAGGCTCTATGGCTTGCCAGAATAGGGTTTCATTTTATTTCAAGTTAAAAGAGTTTAAATTGCAAATTCGTGAATTAGAATTGAAGCTCCAGCAGTGACGTCTCAATACTTTCCCTTTTATAAGGGCCAAAAAAAAGCAACGAAAATCTAAAACATCCAAGAAGATTCCCAAACAGAAACGATTTCGAAATCATTCGAGGATATAATAATGAGCACAGGCGGAATTTTTTTCCAGGCCCAGGTAAGTTTTAAATGAAAACTTGTCAATTAATCTATTTTGTTTTCAGACTATTTTGTTGTCAAAACTCCAAAGATACTGAGACATTAACTCTCCAAAAATTTTTCATTGCTACCCCCTTCTCTTAAGATCTTTTCCAGCAAAAAATCTAAAGCCCAAAGGCTTTTAGTGCAAACTTTATATTCCTTTAATTCTCCATTGCTTCTACTCAAAAAATTTAACACTTTTTAATTAATCTACCGATCTAAACAACAATAAAAATTTTATATCTGAGAATTTCCTATTTATTTTCTCAAACAATCGAACTGATTAAGGGATCGACTTGTATTATTCTAGTAATCGATACATGTGAAACTAATAAGTCTGCACTAAGAATATTTTACATTTCATAATGCTTAGCTTGCTTAAAGTCGTACAAATTCTTCCTGGAAAGTGAACCGGGGAAAATAATAGACTTAAGTCGGTAAAGTTTGTTCCCTCACCTAACTTGATATTAAACTATTATTACCATATAAATATTTCAAATCCCATTACACTACCACCTGACTTTTGATTACTCTCATGACAAAAAACAATTTATAAATATTTTCGATTTTTTTTATAAATGCTCTCGACAAAAAAAAAATTATTGGCAAGACATGCTGACTAAACACATACCTATTTGTCCTTTTAATAATTATAGGAACACATGAGACCGTGACAACCTCTCCTATCAGTCATTAATAATCAATTAAACGGAAATAAATTTGTCATTTGTTATCGTTAATTTCTTTTCAATCGTTCAAAGATGCGATTTTTTTTAACAAACATTTTTATTCCCCCCACTCCAAGGCCACTTCACTTATCACCAAACTGATATTATTTAAACTTCGATGATACTTAATATTTTTTTTTATTAAAAAAAGGATTTTAACGTCACGCGAAAACGGTTAATTTTCATCGAACGTGACAGCTGTAAACCCGGGTGAAAAAAAAAATTGCAAGAGTCCTCGGGAGAATCGCACGCTTTAATTTTTTTTTTTTTAAAAACCTCCCCTGGTAAATCACCTGAAATCTATTTCCCGCATTCTTGTTTTTTTTTAAACCGGTTTACGATGAATATGTGAATTATATTTTTAAAAAACATTACCTGCGTATTTACGTATGGTGAATGATTGTTAATATCCAGAGATTGATATTCATCACAACACAATAAAACTAAAAGGTTTATGAAATTTTTAATTAACCTTATTGTAAATTAATTATTTGTAAATTAAACTACGACAGATTTTACATTATCGGTGAATAAAAATGATAAAAAACTAGCGTCCACACTGTTTACATGAGAGCAACTGACTCAACTCGGTTTCAAGTTCGGTTAAAACATGGCGTCTTTTACGTAAGAAGTTCAGCTTTGCAAAAAAAGGGAGCTTTTCTAATCTAGGTTACCATTTTCCCGCCAAAATGTTTCCACCAAGCTTTGGATTAATATCCACGGCTAATAAAAAAAATTAATTCATAATTTTAAAATTTTTAATTCTCAATTTTTTTTTAGTTCAAACTTTATTTTATTATTTTTTCTGGTTCGTGCTCCGTCCCTGAACTTTTAACATCATCAATCACGATCCTTTTATTCCCTTCATAAACTTCCAAACTGAATTTTTAAAAACTGCAAAGCTTTCATCCTTGAAATTCGCTTAGCACCATCTCTAGCTATTTCCGGTAACTAAATGACACGAAAATAATCCATTTTTCAAAACAAACAATATTCTTCATTTTTTTCCATAAAAAAATCGCAAAATCATTGTTTGCGATAAAATGTGAAACGGAAAAAAAAAATTTGGGGTTACCCCTGGTGGGACTCGAACCCACAATCCCCGGTTTAGGAGACCGATGCCTTATCCATTAGGCCACAGGGGCTGATGAAATATCACGCGAAAACTAACCCTCTTAAACCCAATCTGCACTTCATCCCGTATAAAATGAACAAACACGTGAAAGTAATTGATAATAATCGTTTGATCTCGATTAAATTTAAACAAGATTCGTAAAAACGAACCATAATACATAATGTAAACATTGGAATGTGAAGAAGTTGCGTTCCGTATGTTACGGCATCTATAGTGAGCTCGGAGTTCGTTAAGTTTCACGAGTCTACCGATAGATGCGCGCGCGTCGCAAACCGACTCACGTGATTCTTTTGTTTTGAAATGGAAAAAAAAGCAAGCATGCTTATATTTTTTTTCCAAATGAATTTTAATTCAAAGGGAAATCATTAAGACAAACAGTTTAATTATTAATCGTTAATTCGTAATTATTTTATGTCGATTTTCGATAATCAGTAATTTTAAACTTGTAATTAAAATTTTAATTGTGAAATGTGTATTTTAAAACAGCTAAATAAAAATGTAGATGATGAAGACTTTTCTAATGACAATTCGCGATTCAAATCGAGAGTCGCGCCCCCTAGGCGGTAAACGGTGTAACTAGCGTTTGTAGGGTTAGTAGAATGTAAACAACACGTCGTGTATTATAAAAATGGTGTGCTTGCGGTTAAAAGATATTTTTAATTACTGCGAATGCGATGTTAATTCGCGAAATTATAATGAAGGGGAATCGGTGTTAATGGCCAATCATGTCATAGTTGTCGGTGAGGAAGAAATAAGAACGGTTGAAGACGAAATAAAAATTTATTCATTGGTTCTTCAAACAAGTAATTTGAACGGACCACCTCACGAGATTCAAGGCTCCATTTGCAGGAAAACACTTTCAGTGAAAAAATTTACTTGTTCCTGTAAGGCAGGTGCTGGAGGAAAATGCAAGCACGTAACTGCGGTTTTACTATATTTAAATAGGTAAGATTTAGTTATAATGAGGAAAAATGAAGAATGAAGATTTGTGTATGAAGAAAAGTAATAATTTGTGATGTTTTCCAGAAATGATTTAATGCAGTTGGAAAAAATTAGTTGCACAGATGTCAAGTGCTTATGGAGAGGAGAAAAGAAATCAGCATCTCAACAAATGTATAAGCCCACACCTATAGAAAAATTTTGTTGCATTGAATCAGTTGAAGACATCAGAAATAAATATCGAGCAAAGATGACTCCAGAGCTTAAGGAGGAATTCAGGAGAAAGTTTATGGAAGCAGGTCCAGTATCTGCATTTTCAAGGTGCGGTTTGTGATTATTGAATTTTATTTTTCATTTTGGGAATGCAGGGTTCAGTACAGGTTTTCTTCATAATGACAAATGAAGTTCAGCAGTCTCGAAAGTTTCTGAAACTACAATTTTCATGACGTCCATCAAGATTGTTTCCTCTTCTGTATTCATGAAATTCTGGACTGAACACCTACAAAAATGAGGATACGTTATTCAGATCAAGATATATGACTAAAATTACTTTTTTAGTCAATTTTCATTTTTTTTAAATTAAATTTAAATTACATGCGACTGAAAGCAAAGCAACCATATGCATATGAACCAATCTGTGATTTACTTCTCATATTAGCATAACCGTTATGATTTGGATCGAAAAAAAGTTTTTCTTATACATTTTTTTAAATAGGTTTTTCATGTATGTTTTATGTTTAAGCAGGAAAATTGTATGGGAGAAGCTACAATCATTGTTATTACACTTGTAAAGTGTTTATATGCTTTTAATCAAATGTGAATTATTTTATGCTATGTAATAGCTTCATAAATGAAATTATAATAGTTTTAAAATTATTACTGGTATATTTTATTTTCAACTCCATCTAATGAAATTTTTGCATTGTAACAGATACATGTCGGTTGAAGACAAAGTTAAAAGCGGACAGCTTCAAAAAACATCAAACAGAAGCCAAACACCATCTCCGTGGGTCGATATCATTTTAAAAGAGAATGATCTCATGCTTTGGCTGTCAACAGTCGAAGTGGACCCACTGGAAGAGTGCTGCCGAAGAACTTACAACGCCAAATTCAAGTGTCATTCTTCAGAGGAAATTTACAATGCACAGCAAAATAGCGTGTTGTGGCACCAATTTCGCCAATATAGAATTACCGGTAGCAGATGCTACTCTTTGTACACGGCTGCAAACAATAATAAAACTGACTGGCAAAAAAAATCAAATCAGTACTTTTGGCCGAAAAGTTTTTTTGAAAACAAATATATAAAACAGGGTCGTTTGGGGGAGAAGTTATGCAGACCGATTTACGAGGAAGAAGAATGCAGAACCAAAGGATACAGTTTAGTTAGTGATGGCGGGTTGATTGTCAGTAGTCATAACCCGTGGCTAGGGTATTCTCCAGATGGGATCGTCTTCAGAGGCAACTCGGTGGAAAAGTTATTGGAAATTAAAACTGCGGGGGAAGGAGGAGCCAACTCAATTGATGCTGTTCTTCCTAAATGCAAATTTTTAAAATTAGAAAATAAGAAGTACTTGCTTAGAAGAAAGCATAAGCACTACGGCCAAGTCACTTTGGGAATGGTGATGACGGGGACGAAGAAATGCGATTTCGTCACCTTTGCGCCGTATGATCATTCAATGGCCATAGAGGAAATTGATCTTGATATTGATTTTGCTGTCCGCTTGCTAGGGTCCTTAAAAAAAACATTTTTCAATAAGATGCTTCATAGTATTTGTCTTTCAGAGAATAATAATATTTAAAGTTGTTAAATGCCGTAGGAATAGGACTGAGGAATAAAGTTACCGAAGGAGTTACCTTGCCCGGAAAAACAAATGTAGCTCTCACGATACATTAGAAAACAAAAAATTATATTAAGTTCAATATAAAATATTTTAGAGTTTAAAATTATTTAACAAAAGTTACATTTTTTGCAAGATAATTCATAGATCTACTACAATATATAAAAATTTAAAATCTGCCATCAGATAAAATCGGAGTGCTAATGTTCACGATTGCGCAAACTACTCTAAAACAGTCCTCGATTACAGGTAACAAGGTCCAGTCGAATTTTCCTGAAAAAATCTTAAAAATCTTGATACGCTGGTTTGCCCTCTCAACGTGTACCCGGGCTTTTGCTATATTTTTAGTGTAGAGAGCTTCTTCTTTAGAGAATTGGGCTTTGTTCCTCAAATGTGGTGGTCGAACAACATTTATGCCATGAACGTCACATATAGTATCAATTAGGAAGCCTTTGTCCACCATCACTTCGTCTACATTAGGTTCGAGGCTCTCTACTAATTTCGACTGCTCAAAAATCGCTTTATCACTCGCTCTACCACCGTACGCTTTGCTTACGTAAGTGATCTGCCCATCGGGTGACACGCCCGTCATGAACTTTATTGTGAAATTTGACTTGTATTGAGAGTATACTTTAATTCTGCATTGTAAACATTTTGGCCGTTGTACAGAATTTTCAGTGCAGTCTAAAACTATTCTCACGTTTTCAAAGTCTTCAAAACAAATTGGAAGCAGATTTCTAGTAGCAGTACCGCTGGGCCACGGTATGGCTTCTGAACAAATGATATTCAGAATTATAATAGTATCTACAAAAATATTTTTACATGTTGTTCCAGTAACATTCCCAAATAAGCAACTTAACATAACAAAACTTGTGTTATGTTTCAATTTCATTAATGTCAAAATCACTCTTTCTCTCATTGAAAGTTTGCCACTTTCATCTGGCCTTAAAGCCCTTGCACACTCCACTAAGCAATCTAACATCTCAAAGGATTGCAAACCTGTCATCGTATTTAATTTTTTGGGATTATTGATTCCACTAATAAAAGGTTCCGAGACTTGAATACTTTTATTTTGATGTAAATGTATTTGAGCGTCTAAATTGATAACAGAAGTGCTATCAGGAACTGTTATGTTGCTTCCTGCATAACTATCTATTATGCTTTGGTGTTCCACTGATTCTTCTGTACTTTCATTTTCCTTGTTTTCATTAACACATTCCATGTCCTCATCCTCACGATCTCTTAAAACCTGCTCTTCTTCACAAAAAAGGTTGCGCTTAAGGTGACTGACCCTTGCTTTCTTCTTTGCAGGGCTTTTCAAAGTCCCATGTCGAGGAGTTTGTGGCAAATTTTGACTTGGAACAGCACAAGTTTTTAAGACATGCCTTTTTTTCATACCACCTAAAAATGAGAAATGTAGTCATAAGAAGATCAAAATTAATTTTTTTTTATGATTTATTTCATTTTTATCAATTTACTTACAAGATGGAATGTAATCACTTCGTAAAAAATGTAAAGAACACACTCTCATTGTTTTTGTTATTTTTTTTCCGCATTTTAATTTTAAACTCCATGCTTCATATCGGTCCACTACTTCTTCCTTTCCTAATTTATTAATAATTTTCACTTTTTGTTTTCCTTTCTCAGGAAAAACATGGAAAGACGATACATTATCGGATCCATAAGAAGATTTACACCCGAAAACACAACAATATACTTTACTTTTATTTTCTTTTAAGTCCATAATGCGTATTAGCTTTATTGTGTTTAGTTGTGAACCCTACAAACGTTAGTTACACCGTTTGCCGCCTAGGGGGCGTGACTCTCGCTTGAATCGCGAATGAAAATGTCACTGACAGCTTTTATTTCCATTTAGCATTTCCCTCGACAAATCAAACTAATTGCAACTTGTCCTCAATAAGACCTGCTTTTTACAGACAAACAAGTGAATCATTTAAAAGCAATTATGAGGTATGATTTAATTCATAGTTTTTTTAAGAATTCTTATTAAAGCTCAATAAATCAATTATGATAGGCTGATGGTTTCTTGCTGATAATAAATGAAGGAGGAATGCATTACAAACAAAATACTGCATCTTTAAGATTTAATGCTGAAATGTGAATATGACTTTCCGTCTAAAAAATTTAGAGGATATGGCTTTGGCAAAGCACCATTTACTGCAGTAAGAAATTTACCTTAAACTCTTGAGTCTTGGTACAAATTTATTCAGGAAAACCTTCTGAGGTGGCCTCAAAGCTTGGCTCACATTCTTAAAGAGCTTTAAAATACCTAACTTTAAGCAAGGCTGGTTTAATGTCTTTGGCTTAGCCTAGCTCATCAATCATCAGCTTTAAGACAGTTGAAATTCTTAAAACTTTAAATAATTTTGCAATGGCTTTCCTAAATCTGTGGCCAGACAAAAGAGTTTACTTATTTTAAGTCCAACTAGATTTCAAGCTAATTCAACTGGTTTATCAGCTGTCAGCTGTGGTCAATCAAAGACTTCGACTGCAACTAATTTAGCCATTAAGTTTCTCACTGTCTTCACAGACTTAGCATAAGCTTATAATTGCTGTGCTTGTTTCAGCTAGGAGTTCTAGCCGGCTCAGTAGACTTTGATTAATCTAGCTCGAGCTCCTTTTTTAATCATTAGCAGGTCTGTCGGATTTAACAATGAATTCCAAGAGGTCTAACTGTCATAATTAGCTTTGCCTTAACTAAACTTCATATCGATTTAGCAATAACGGGTCTGGCTAGAGGTCGTCGAAGACCACTCATCGGCCATGTCAGAGAAAACTCAAGAGTAAATGAAGTCAAACTAAATTAACTTAAGAATTAAAAATTTTAGGAAAGGCTCTCAGCCACTATTAAGGAATCTCTTCAGCGAAAAGCACAAAGAGCAACGAAGAGCATTGTGCAAAAACGAGCTACTTTGACTCAGCAACAAAAAGCTACGGATAGAAGAGTCTCTAAAAACAACGGAAAGTTTAGAAATATTAATTTTTCCTTTCAGGATCTTGCTGGGGACAATTAAGCACTATAAAGGCTTAATACCACTGAATATTACTTTCAATTTAGATAATTAAGCTGGGAAGCTGAAAAATGCTCTTGCTTAGCCGGGTTTAATATGAAATGACTCAACCTGAATATTTCATTTTCAATCGTACCTAACACGCTTCTTTTATTTATCTCAGCTACTTTTTTTCTGAGCTTTTGAAACCAAAATAATGTTTCACATTAAATATTAAAAAACGTTATTAGCCCAAATGGACTTCCGGGAGTATTTTTTTTTCCTATCCCTAACCCATTTCCTTTTTATGTGCAATTACATATTGGTAGTGTCCAGCCAACGCCTGAATTACACGAATTATCGATTTGGTCACATTTGTTATGATCGATCGTCCTGGCAACTGTTTTCATATCCGATTCTCAATCAAATTTCCGACTTCCTACTATCCAGCCTCGTCTTTTTTCCAGACCGATAACCATGATGTAATGTTAAACGTAGTGACATTGAAAATCGCCTAATTCGCAAAAAGTACGCGAATCTTGTTTTGCGACTTTCACTTGTATCAGTTATACCAACTGTGAATAAGTTTTGGAGAATACCGCAGAGTCCTTCGTCTCATCATCTTCAAATTAACGGTATTCTTTTCGTTATCGTCTAAAAAAATTTTTTTTGAATGTTTTTCTTTTTTTGCTTAGTTACTTTTAAAATATTCACAGTTTACATAAAAAAAAAATTCTAATTGAGATTGGTTACGTAATACGCAAGTGTGGATTCAACTTTGAGTTAACTTATTCGATAACAGTTTCTCAGTGTCGATAGTTCAATGCAAATAGTTTTGCGTTAAAAATCAGTTTTTAATTCTAATACAAACCGGCAAAATGTTCGGCTACGCTCCGTTCATTACCGAATATTGGCCGGTCGTAGTTGCGGGGTTAGTTTGTTTCATCGGTGCAAAATTTATTTATCAAGCCGCAACGTTTTTACAAGGACAAGACGAAAAAGATAAGAAAAAGGAATCTGCGAATGGGGATTTAGCCATGCGGAAGTACAGCTATCTAACGCCGGACGAAGGTACCTGATCGAAACAAAAGAAATATTTTTTTATTTCGATCAATTTTTCAGATTTTTGTTCTAAATTATAGCTGCTGACCAAGAGAGGGATGAATACGACGATTTTTACAATGGCAGAGGAAGCGTTAGCGCTTTGCAAAGTGCTTTACCTGATAACTTGGAGCACGTACCTTTTGAGTTCACCAGACTCCCAGAAGATCAAAGCATACAAAGAGCCAAAGATTTTTATATTTTCATGAATACCAGAAGAACGATCAGGCATTTCAGTAAAGATCCAGTATCACCGGAGATTATTCGCTATGTTATAAGAACTGCAGGCACGGCCCCAAGTGGTGCTCATACTGAACCGTGGACTTATGTGGCAGTTTCTGATCCTGAAATCAAATCAAAGATAAGAGAGATTATTGAAGACGAAGAACAAATTAATTACACAAGAAGAATGGGTAAGCAGTGCCAAAACAAATTACTTTTCCAATCTTTAGTAAACAAATGTGATTTCTTTTCTATGAAAATAACTGCTTTTATTAAAAGAAAAATCTATATCAGCTATTCATATTTATCTAATTAAAAATTCATGAAGTCTTTTATTTTGTTTTTATTTTTAGACCTCACGGTTTCCTAAGTGATTTTTGATTCTATTATTTCGCAATTAACTTTCACTAAATCAATTTCGCCAGGTCAAGAGTTGCTAATTTTATTTTTTTTTTGCCAAAAATTTAAAGAGCTACACCAAGTAAAAAATCAACCACTGTTATGAGACGATTTTGTTCAAATTCCAAATTGCAATCACTTAATTAATTTTTTTAAAAAACTGCTACTTAAATTATGCATTTTAAATTGGACATGAAATTGTCTAAATTATATTGCCTTGTCGCAATGATTCAATCGAATCGCCATTTGCCTTCTTCGAGTACCTATTGCATTTCCATTATAACACTGTTGCACTTTTACAGGGGACCAATGGACAACAGACTTAAAGCCACTGCGCACAAACTGGGTCAAAGAATATTTAACAGATGCTCCTTACCTCATTTTGGTTTTCAAGCAAATGTATAGCTTCAAGGAAGATGGCACTAAAAAAATTCACTACTACAATGAAATGAGTGTATCCATTGCTGCTGGTTTTCTATTAGCTGCAGTCCATGTAAGTCATTCCACTCTGAAAAAACAACACAAACACATTAAAAATGCTTAGTACTTAAGAATTATTTTTGTTTAGTATGCTGGATTAGTGACCTTGACAAGCACGCCTCTAAACTGCGGACCTGCATTAAGAACCCTACTGGGGAGACCGAATAACGAGAAACTAGCACTTCTGTTACCTGTAGGATATCCTGCAGAAGATGCACTTGTGCCTGATTTACAACGTAAACCATTAGAAGAAATCATGGTTGAGATCTAAATTACTTTATTTCATTTTACCATCGTTTTATCATCACATCATTTGTTATATGTTAAATGTTAGATTAAGATAAATTTTACACAAAATTTTTCAATGTTACATAAGACGATAAACATATCAAGAGAGTATTAATGAAATAAATCATAATTGTAAAGGATATTGGATTTTTTTTCTTACCTTCAATCATTTTTCCCGCTCGGATGTTCTAGAAGCCATTCTCATCGAAGCCCACTGAAGCCTCGTGTGTTTGAGTAGCAAATTATTGAATTACTTCTGTAGGGCAATCGTTGCAATGTATTGCAATAGGAAGATAATCGTGTAAACTAATGAATTAACACATTTTTAAGCAATAAAACGTTCTAGAATTATGAAATAATTGATGAACAAAAAATAGACGCCATCCAAGCAGCTCCGTCTTCATCACGTTTGTCAGCGCCATTTTGATTCTTCATCAATGGAGGAATACTTGTCAACTGATGACGTCATCAACCGTTAAAGTAAGAAAAAAAATTAATTTTAAATCTTCATGGCTGATATTTTTCAATGTTACATTAGTTTTATTAAAAATTAATTTTCAGTTATTCGATTTCAGTCGAAAGAATTTTTATTAGACTTCAAAAAAAAATAAAACGAAGTGAATGTATTTTCACTTTTTACCTTATGATTTTGACGTCATAATGGATTCCGACTATGAGGGACATAGAGAAAAAAAACTGGATTGTTTTGTGTTGAGCTATGAAAATATGGAGTAAACATGAATGATGTGGATTTAATAATTTAATTGATCAATAATTTTACTAGTGCATGTGCTGAAATTTTGATATTCAGTAAATATCATTGCTAATAAGATTGTTTAAACATGCCGAGCAAAAAGAAGAAATACAACGCCCGGTTTCCAGCTGTAAGTACATACATTCGTATTTTTTTCCCCTAATCAAATCTCTTTTCCTCATCTGGATCATATTTTAAAGGTGTTATTATAATTATCTCTGGGAAATCTCGCGTTTCTGAGTGTAATAATTACTCATTATGTGAACTCAATAGGATTAAAATAACGTTATGAAAATATGTATTTATAACCTAAAAATTTTGTGTAACCGAACCTCTTATCCATTTTTTACAGGGGCGTATTAAAAAAATCATGCAAACGGACGAAGAAATCGGAAAGGTAGCCCAAGCTGTGCCAGTTATAATATCCAGGACGTTGGAATTATTTGTGGAGTCACTTTTGAAAAAGGCTATGGAAATTACCAGTGCTAAAAACGCTAAAACTCTTACACCTTCTCACATGTAAGTGTTCTTACTTTGCATGCTTCAGGGTCTTTCAGTTATGCGTAGGAGTTAATGATAAATTTAATGGATTGAAGTGATTATCAGAAAGTAAATATTAATGATACACAATGTTGGAAGTTATCTAAGCTTAGGAAGTTGTTTCAAAAGAATTGCACACAGGAATTTTCCTTGCTAGCTAAAAGACCCAAACCTTTTCTTATGTATTGTTTCGTGACATATAATAATTTTTATTACAATTTTGTAGGAAACAATGCATCCTTTCTGAAAGCCGGTTTGATTTTCTAAAAGATCTAGTCAAAAACATACCAGATGTATCAAGTACTGACGATGAACCTGGAACACCGTTAGGTAATATCAGTCCTGGAGCTGCATTGCCTTTATCTAGTAAATCACATAGTGGCTACAGCGGGTTTCAATTTTCATCTGAAGGAAGCTCGTCAAGAAGTTCAGGTTCCACTAGTCATCTCTCTCCATTTCCGCAAACGTCTCAACCAAAATTTTACAAGGAGATTCCAATTGGAAATGAAGATAAAATAAAGGAAGAAAAACCAACACCTTCACCTGTCATATGCAGAACCCCAGTAATTCAACATACAGGGTCACAAATATTTAATAATTTACCTTCGTCTGCCCCACCGAACAGTGAAGCTCCCAAAACCCCGACAGGAGCGCCGAAAGTACCTCAGTTAAATGAACACAAACTTCCGAATTGTATTAAAACAAGTGAGAATTCTTCTAGTGAAGAAGAGGAAGATGAACCCGAACCGGAGGAAAACGGTTTTCATAAAAAAGCAATTTATGCAAAGACTTGTGTTATCGATGAAGACTATGATACATAGCGGATTTCGTCACAAAATTTTAATTAGGGTATAAGATATAAGTTTTGTTTTTTCCATGGAAGCATTTTTAATTTTTGTTTGTAGCGTTTGGTGTTTTTTTTTTAAATTTCGGCTACAGATCTTTATTTTGCATCATTTTTGATCTTCATATCAAAAACTTAATGACAATATAAAGATATGAGCAATACTACGATATGAATTAGTATTATTATCGCAGTGGGTAATTAAGAGCACTTACCGGATATTAAAAAAATAATAATAGAAACTGCGTGGCGAAAACATTAGTCGTTTTTTCTAATCACTAAAAAAAAATGTTTCGGATCGATGATTATTGTAATTTACACTGTTGATAAAAATTTTTTTATAAAATGGAATAATTAGCACTATGAATGTAAAGTAAGGGACAGGAAATAGAGATCATTAGTTTGAAAATAACAAATGGAAGTTTGGTGGCGTTAACTTAAGGCAAGAAAAATTTTCAGGTTGAAATTTTATTCCTGAAGCTTCAAAGCAAAAATGGGCTGAATTTCTCTTAACAAGCTCTTGATATAAGTTCAAAAAAAAATTTTTGTACCTTTATTGACCCGCCACGGTTTTCTATGCAATTTTATGCTCTGACCTTAGATCGACTTGAGTGCATTCTTGCAAAAATTTCAAAGCCTCTTGACAAAGTAACAATTTTATCCATTTTATAATGAAAAATTTGAATACTTTAGGTAACCATCTGTTAAAAAATGTGTTAATTTCTGCACTTAGTTCAGTGTACACAAATAAATGTGTAACTGTTATCAGTTATGACTGTCATTTTTTTATATTCTCAACAAAATAAATTTGTACGAGGTATTAAATTTTTTAATTATATCCTCCTTTAAATTCATAGTTTCATTTTCCCTAAAAAAAATTTCTATATTCGATAATCATGTACAAATATGGAAAAGATCCACTAGATGGCACTAGTCGTTCAAAAAATCATTAGTGAATTGCGCTGCTGTCGTTTTAGTATGTGGAACGACCACTGCCGTGTAATTGTAACGACCCTAGTGGCAAAAATTTGCAGCCTCCTCACTAGTTTCATACTGGCGTTTGTTAGTTGCCATCTCACAAACTAAAACGACATTAGCGATATCAATGAGCTATTCAGTGAACTACAACTAGTGCAATCTAACAATACAAATCTTTTTTGCTAGAGCTGCCAAAAAAAAAAAATCCTAAATATTTTAATTAATAAATAAGAATGAATGTATATTTAATGAAAAACTAAATTTTTATTTACAAAGTAAAATTTTGCAGGCCAATGTTTAGGATTAAGGTACATGGCAAACGTTAAGGCACATGGGGAGAAGACCTACGCACTAGCCTAGCAATTTCCGAATCTTATCAATTTTATTATGTTAAAAAATGAACTATTTACTACATCTGTGATGTAAAAACAAAAAATGAAAATAAATTATGTTAATGATGATACAGCTTTGGTTAAACTTAAAGAAACTGAAAAAGTTATGTTTAAACTTTGAAAATGTTAAAAGTCTCTGGGCGAATATAAATAATGGACGGATTTATATTAATTATGCAGTATGTACAAAAAAATTATACTGTACACTATTTCGTGTTGGAAGTCAAAGTTTCATTAGAAGTACATTGTTAACAAATCACACTGAAATTCGGTACAAGGTTAAAATAGTTAAAGGCAGGAAATCTCGGCGTAAATTTTTTTTATAAAAGAAAATCCAGCCGCGTAGCAAGATATAATTACTACACATTCTATGAAAGAGATCAAGTTGTGTTGTTCCGAAACATCATTTTTTTGCCGAAAAATCTTTTTTAGTACTTTTTCTTGGGGAAATTTAATTTACCTACCATCAAAATTCAGTGAGTTTTGTATAAGGCTTTAGTCAGTTACGGGAAGCCATAAATACCAAAATAAAAAATTAATTCAAGAATGCCCTAAGCTGGCTAACTGAACATAACCATACCCATAAAACTTCCCCTTTGAAATTCTCAACGGGAAGACATCTATTGAGCCTTTTTTTTAAAAACTATTTACAACAAACTATTCCTTTTCTAAAAAATATTTCTTTTAAAAAATATTTATGCTATCGAAGCTGTACATTTTACAAAAAAAAAATTGACTATGAACAATCCGAGACCTGATTATTAAATTTTTTCGATCTTTAACGAGAAAATAAATAAATAAAATAAATATTGCGGGTCTTCAGTCTACAATTTTTTTCATGGCTCGATAAAATTGCTTTGCTCTCCGGTTCCTTCTTCGTACAACTTTTCGCATTTTTCAAGCAGTTTTAAAATCGGATTAATATTATATGGAAATAAAGCACTTTTGACCAGTCTTTCGATAGCAAATCTAAGTCGGATTAATAAAGACATGGTATCGTCGAGTTCGCGGTTGCAAGTCTCCACGAATTCGATCCAATTTCTTCTGATATATTTAAGCATTCGGAGAAGATATAGCAAAAAGCAGGTTTCGTTCGATACGAGAAAATCGATTAAAACATTCGTATCGCGGCTGACAACATGCAAGAAAGCGATGAACGTCGTCGTTGGATTTAGTGACGGATTCGGAACCATTGTCGGGCGGTTGTATAATCCGACGGTTAAATCTAAACAGCAAACCATCGCTTCCATTAAAGCATCATCTTGGTCTGCGAATAGCTGAACGACCCATTGGGATATCGGCGTTTCCGGATGAAATGGTAATAATTGCTTCACACAGGCGTCAAGTTGTCGCAAGACCTGGGAGATAAAATAATTTTTAGAAAAAATAATTAAGAAAGAATTTTGTTGGAAAAGAAAATTGTACTTACTTCTCTTATGCTTCTTTCTATTACAGCCATATCAGCATCTAAATCTTCGGTTTCGGAATCTAAAGAAGATTCATCGCTCGATGATTCGTAAATAGTTTCTTTTACGGTAATGGCGACGCTTTTTAATACTAAGAGAGCCATTTTTTGTAAGAGAGGCCTGTCGCTTCCGCCGCTGAAATTCGTGGAGTTGTCATCACCGCTTAAATTTCCACTTGTTGTTCGAAATGGTAAAAGGTTGAGCAATCGCCAATCTTTAACGCTGCGCATGACGTGGTGAGCCAGCATGCTCGGTTCTTCCGGAGGATAATCCTTTAAAAAAATAGCAGGAAAATTAAAATGTGATCTTTAGAAAAAATAAGCTGGAGATATCACACTAGTTTAAAACTAGCGTGGCCTAAAGGCTTTTTACATCAAAAAAAAGCTATTGTGCCCAAATTTTAATTGACTCTAAAAGTCCTCCACCCAAATTCTCAGAGGCTAGTCCTCAATATCGAAGATGGCCTGCCAGAGGGGTTTGCTCTTTTAAAAAATTTAGGCAGCGCCCAGACTTTTTTTTGGCTAAATTAAATAAAAATCCCAAATCCCAACTAAAACATCTTTTTAGATCATTTCCCAACAGTTGGGATATCATCAACTAAAAAAAAATAAAATAACCCGATCTATCACGACCCCGAATCATACACCCAGATGCACGATTCAAAAGGGGGGTTCAAAAAAAACGTGAACAAAAAAAACCTCACGACCTCTTCAAAAAAAATCTGATCCCACGAAAGTGATTTCCAATCTCCCTTTGTTAAAGTGCCAATAAAAAAATTTAATTTATAATTACACTTACTTGTAAGGCTAATGTCGTCCCGTAACACAAAACCTCATTGAATAAACTTAAAAGATGCTGCCAAACCACAGAAGGTACGTTCGAATTGAGTACTACAAAAAAGCTGTACAAATTCGAATAAAAAGGTTTCGTATCGATGACTGAGAGATTCGCTTTTATCGAAATGATTTTCGACCAAAGTTCGAGAAAGGTAACAATAGCGCATTCGTTTTCGGATGAGTAGTTGGTGATCATCTCGTCGACTTTCTTCACCAGATCCGGCCATTTTGCTTCTAACACTTTTATACAAATACATTTTACCTGAAAATAAAAAAAAAACAAAGTCGTTAAAGCTATATTTGTTTTAACATAAAATGCAAACAAAATAAAGTTGTAAATGACCCGAGAGATAGATTGACCGAATCCATATAAAGGGTCATTATAAGTTGAGATCTCTTTTACCACGACTCTAACAAAAAACGTGGTGGAGTGGTGAATTATAGGAACCAATATTCGATGATTGCCGCTCAAACGAGCTAAGATAATAGCGGGTCACGTATTTGAAACATCACGAACAATTTAAACTAGGCCTCCTCGTCTGCCTGCCTGCGCTAACTTTCGTATAAAACTTTTTTTTATTTCTCCCAAACTGACGCCACGTATTCGGTTACATTCGAAACCAGTTATTTGTTTTCTTTTAAAGATGCTGCAAACGAGCATTGACACATGAATACACCCAAAAAAAATCAAAGAATGAAATTACAGTCTAATATTTCAAGGGCATAAATATTAACAATATTATTAAACATGTTTAACGTGTGAGATGTGTAGGCAGATTTCGTAGGCTCATCGGGTTGCCCTCCCAAATGAATGATTGATGGATAAACTTAGTTAATAAATTTTATACCTTTTTATACTTTTGTTCTTTTTCTTTATTGTTATCTTGGAAAAAAGCTCGAATGGATGTTAGTTGCCCGTGACGCTTTAAAATAGGCGTATCCTTATTTCTTTTGTTGTTTTTGGCTAAAGCGTTTCGTTTTATTTAAGGTGCGTCCGAATCGCTTCACTTGTCATTTGATTAAAAAAAAGAATTTCAAGATACAATAAAACGTTTTGTTTCTTTAATTTCAAAAATTAGGAAAAATAAGATTACCTGTTTTTTATTAATAAAAATTTGAGGTTAGGATTCAAATTACGGTTCTTCTGCTAATGATTTTAGTTTTGTATTCAAAGGAGAATTTCACGAAAAGCTTTTTGGCATAATTTGCTTCCATAAATCAACCCTAGAATGTTCCAAATTCGATAAAAATAGAAAAAAACAATTGCAAAGCTGCGCAGATCCAACTGCGCAAGATGAGATGCGCATGCTAGAGCTAGTTTGCTGTTTGCTGCGAACTTTCATTTCCCAACAAGTTTTTGGTAAAAATCACAACTTTCGAGTCTATTTTCCCACAAAATGACAAAATCTTACTGAATCCGCAGAAATATAATTTGAATTTTTCAAATTCAAAGCTGAATCACGGCAAAGACGTCGCTATAAACCCAAGTTTGAGTCTTGAAACACAAACCTGAGCTTAACTGCTCATGATCATAAAAATTTGGCTCTGGGCAACTAAAAAACTGCCTTCCAAACAAACATTTTTCATGGGATAGCCTAGTCCAATCACAACATTACTAAAGCCTTAATTTTGAGCACAAAAGACCTTTTTTTGATCAAAAACCAGGCTTTTTAACAAAAAATCTCTGCTAGGCCCTTCTCCTAAAAACATGGCTCCATCCAAGGCTCGTCAAACTGGCAATTCACCAAGGATCTTAGAATCTGAAGCATGAAGTGACAATTTAAAACCAAAAACCAAGTCCTAATAATATTATGCTCTTAAATCTGAAAGCCTACAATTCAAGCTTGGCTATAAGAATCTGAGTATGAGCACAATAACTCAGCTGTGGGTGCAACACTTTGAAACAAAGTCATAAAAATTACTTTTTGGTGCCCCTAAGAAGTCTAAAATCTTCCCAACTTGAATTCTTAGTACTTAAAATTGGGTCAGTTTCAAAATTCGAATGCCTTCCCGCTTCTAATTTATGGATGACCAACCATAAAACATTTTTTTCTTTGCAATTGTGGTGGTTTAAATACTTTCACTTTTAACTACAATTCTAACAATCTGTTTGACTTTTAATATTCAAACAGTTGCAAGCTATTTCAACCCCCTATCCATATCATTTCAATCACCTACTTTAATATAATTAAAAATCTTACCTCTGAAATATCAGGGCTTTCTGTATCCATAAGACTAGTGGCATTGCACAAAGGATTGATAGAGCCATTTCTTCTCCCTCGATCCTCCAAAGGATGCGGACAATTATCCTTCCATTCAATCATTCTCTTAATAACCTCCAGCGAAATGGACATTTTAACCGGAACCGGAGTTGTTAAAGCATTTTCAGTTATCCTTTCTAGCCACTTTGTCTCAATATTTCTCTTACAAACAATGAAAAAACTGCTTAAAGCTTTACAAGCAGAATAACCAATAAAATGGTTATTATGCATTAAAAAATCAGTTATCTGATCTACAAAACCGTTTTCATTTTTAACTAAAGCATCACAAATATCACTTATACGAGAGCACATAATCCCGTTTGAATTCTGTTTAATGGAAACCTCACATAGAACTTGTATACACGTGAGAAATTTTAAAATCCGATCTGTGTCCCATTCTGAGAAATTGGGAGCTTGAATATGTGAATCTGATTCATTAGTCCTGTTGGAATCTCTCAAGCAACTATACAAAGCTGAATCAGGAACTCTACACAAACAATTTTGAAGAAGGCTTGTTTGCAGGATAATCAGATCACAGTCGCCTTCCTCACTTTCATCACTCTCCTCCTCCCCGTCAACTTTTGGTTTCTTTTTGGCCGGCTCTTCCATTTTGAGTACCGGAGGTACGCAACGTTCCCGCCGCCGGACCATGAACACGGCTTATTTTTCAACCGAGAAAGACGAAACACGGAAATAAACGCGGACGCGATAAATAGGCACGGACCTAGCCCGTCACTTCATCTGCTATCCTACTTTAATCAGTTCCCTTTAATTCATGATGAAGGTGTATTTATCACATTCAGACGAAATACTAAAACAAAGAGAAGATTATTAAAGTTTGTTTAAACGAGGATGCAGGTCTATGTACCTGTGGCATTTCCTTACTCACCTTGGCTTCTCGGGCGGGTAATATGGAAGCTCTAAAATGCCAAGATCGAATAACCACTCCCAAAGCGTCTATAGCCACGTTTTTATTGTAAAACAAAATCTTTGAATAAAATACTAAATGTTAAAACTGTTAATTAGCACGCGTACGCTACTTAAGAACGAAAACAATCACTTTCAAAAAGTGTTTATTATAGGCCTACATTCCATGGATCTCCATTTTGAACAATATGAGTATGACGCTGCACTCGGGTAATCACTTCCGGTTCTTTAAATTTGGTATCAATTACGTTTTTTTTACGATTAAATTTTGTATTTTGTTATAGATATTGAAACAATTTATGAATAGAATAATAATTTTAAAAATGAATTAATTGATATCGAATAATATTTTTAGAAAAAGAAAATAACGTGGTACCAGACGCTCAACGACTTGCAGAGCCACTAAAGAATGCGATAGGGTGTCAAAAATGTTTACTTTCTTTTTTGTAAAAAACCCTTAATGAAATTTCTTTCCCTTAATAAAACGCATGAAATCAAAGAAATTTCACTATTAAAATGGATATTAATTCCTTTTGCAATTATCCACCAACAATTTTTATTTAAAATCCATTTAAATTGGGACCACAGGAACTGTGACAACATTGCGTTGAGACTCCATTTTCCAAAACTTGTGAGAACGTTCAGCCACTTTTTTTTTCAAAGAGCATAATAACAAGTTTAAAGTCAATTATCATTAAATAATACATTAAGTTAAGTGCCCGGGAAATTTGCAATAGAAGAAAATAGAAATTTTCGTCTCATTGAGGTGATTTGGCAATTATGCATCGTGATCCACACTCCCAGAATTCCGCGAGCGATTCCAAGGTGTGGCAGCCATATTTTGGTAAGGCCAGAAGGGTCAAACTCAATGTTTTTTTTTTCTTTTTTTTTTGTTTTGTTCGGAAATTATAAAAACTTTAACCGTAAAAGTGATTAAAGTACCTGATGAGTTTGATCTTTTTCTTAATGTCGAATTGTGAATCTCGTTATTTCTTGGATTATGACTTTAACCAGGGATTGATTCTATGTGTACATTTAGTTAGGTCGTTCGTGATAAGGAAGTAGCCTATTCATAGCGCCAGTGAGTCTATTATCTTTACTTTAGTACGCCTACACTATTTTCGCAGAAAAAAGGTTTTTATGATATCTTTTCCATAGAAGTCCTTTTTTCTCTTTCATGATTTTTTCGTGTGAATTATTAGGCACAACGTGGAGCGTAGTTTTCATTCACGTGATAAACAAAGTTCATTGTTCTATTAAATGATTTTGGAAGATGGTTCCATGAAAGATGTTTAAATGTTACTAATACTGCTATTTCAGGGATAATGTGTAGGGGACACCTGAATTGGCAGTAATCCTGTAGTAATGTGCCTCAATGTCTGAGGCAACAGGAAAGTTGGCATCAGAATCTGGAGGCCATGGAACCACAGGTATGTATCTCATTTCAAAATATTATTAAACGATAATAAATAATCTCAGATAAGATTTTTTTTCAATTTATCTGATAACGTAATTAGCAGTGATAAAACTTTTGTGATTTTTTTTGAGAAATGTTATAATGAAAATGTCGGAATTAGAAGGTAATTTATTTCAAAATCTGTAGTGTTAGTGAGATAATCAGGTCACTGGGGTATTGGAAAAGACATTTTTCAAAAGTTTGAAAGGGGTTGAGGGTTTATCTGCCCACTTTATCACCAACTGATGAGAGATTCTACTTAACTGGGGTTTAAATGAAACTTGATTTCAAAATTTTATTGTAAATGTATTGATTTTTAGGTGAGAAAAGACTGCGGCAACTGGAAGCCTTATTCTTGGGTGGACCTATCCAGGGTCAGGGACAATGTTTCAGCGTTGAGACATTACTTGATGTTTTACTTGTTCTATATGATGAATGTTGTAATTCATCTCTACGAAGGGAAAAAGCTGTGTCTGATTTCATTGAGTTTGGTAAGAGAATTTTTTGCTACTTTGTTTTTGTTAAAATTATAGCGCAGTTTTTTAAGTGCGGAAATAAAAAACTGCTGAAAATGTTTTGATGACATCAATAGTCGTTGAATCAATAATTTATTTAATCTCGTTCTTGAAATTGAATCAAATTTTTTTAAAAACAAATTGAAATGTATAATTTAGAACAAAAGAGCTCTTCTGCTGCCAAATGTTGTAAATTAAATATAATGAGTAAACAAAAATGTTTCCCTGATTTTGAAACAAATCTGACGTATTGTTATTAATAAATAATATTGTATTTTAAAAAAAAGCCTTATAAGCTTTTTTCTAGTCCATTAATGAAACCCTTTTTGTTTTTGGCAAAGAAACCCAATGACATTAAAAACCGATTTTACTTAAGCGCTGTAATCGTTTAAGCCACGCAAAATTTAAATCAAATTTTTTTTAATTTTAGTGAAACCAGTGGCAACATGTCTGAAAAATTTGCGACTGTCACGAGACGATTTCGAAATCATAAAGGTTATCGGAAGAGGAGCGTTCGGAGAAGTTTGCGTTGTCAAAATGAAAGGTTCAGACAAAGTATTTGCAATGAAAATATTAAACAAATGGGAAATGCTGAAACGTGCGGAGACTGCCTGCTTTCAAGAAGAAAGAGACGTTCTCGTGTTCGGTGACAGGAGATGGATCACAAATTTACATTACGCCTTTCAAGACGACAATAACTTGGTAAGACATAAATCCTTTAGGCAATATTCAATAACTGTTAATCGTAAACTAGATTTCTGTTAAAATGCATGTTTGAGAATAATTAAATGCATTTTCTATGATGTAATGAAAATACTTTCGTTCTACTGATTGTAATTGATGAAAAATATTTTTAAAAAAACTGATTTAACTACCTTGAAATGACTTAAAATTCTTATCCAATTAAATAATTAGCCTAATTTATTTTAATTTTATTTTTTTTAGTATTTGGTGATGGATTATTATTGCGGCGGCGATTTATTAACCTTGCTAAGTAAATTTGAAGACAGATTACCTGAAGACATGGCACGGTTTTACATAGCTGAAATGATACTAGCAATAAGCTCTATACACGATCTTCGTTATGTACATAGAGACATCAAGCCTGATAATGTATTATTAGATGCGAACGGTCATATTCGATTAGCAGATTTTGGTTCCTGCTTAAAATTATTCGAGGATGGGACTGTTCAGAGTAATGTAGCCGTAGGAACGCCTGATTATATTTCTCCAGAAATTTTAAGGGTAAGTCATTGACAAGAGAAATTTTTTGGTCTAGAAAATAAATTTTAATTAATAATTTTTTTTGAAGGCAATGGAAGATGGACAAGGGAGGTATGGCCCGGAATGTGACTGGTGGTCTTTAGGAGTTTGTATGTACGAAATGTTATATGGCGAAACACCTTTTTATGCAGAATCGTTAATTGAAACTTACGGGAAAATTATGAATCATAAGGTGAGTTTTTTAAAATCGAATCTTTCGTAGGTTAAATCTAAAAAGTAAGACTTCACGAAGTCATTGACAATTCGATTCCCATATTCTGAAATGATGTAATATTAAAAACTTTCGTTCTGCTGAAATTATACGTGTAGAAGTTTTTTTAAAATCTGATCTGATTATTAATTCAGCTAATCTATCCATAATTTAATTTAATGATTGCTTTTCTAATCTAATTTTCTTTTGTTGTAGAACTGTTTTGATTTCCCACAAGATGTGGGCTACGATGTTAGTCCAGAAGCCAAAGATCTCATGAAAAAGCTAATATGTAGTTCGGACTTCAGACTAGGACAAAATGGCGTTGATGACTTTAGGGTAAGAACCCTTTTAAAAAAAGAATTTTTTTATAAAAAAACGTAAAAGTTACTACTTTTTTTCTTTTTGTTACAGAATCATGCGTGGTTTGCTGGAGTCGATTGGAATTCTATTCGTGATAGTCCTGCCCCTTATGTTCCGGAAGTGAGCAGCCCAACGGATACTTCGAATTTTGATGTCGACGATACAGACATCAGAACTTCAGATGCTGTGCCACCTGCCGCGAATCCGACTTTTAGTGCTTTACACTTGCCTTTTGTTGGCTTCACATTTACGCAAGGAAGGTAAGAAAATCAGCTTCTTTATGAAAACGTTTTTTGTTGTTCGGTTTTTCCTGAAATGCAGATTAGGATGATTAATAGTATTCAGAAATGGGGCTTTAAAAGCTTTTTATAGAATTTGTCTGCAGCAGATTTGTTTAAAATATGTAAGCGATGATTAAGTTCATTTTAGTTATCAAGCAGTGGGCAAAAAATAATGTTATTAACTTCTCCATAAGTACTCCCAGTTCTCTTTCTCGTATTTATAATTTATAAAGCCAAGAAGCAATGTATTGCTACACCCCAAATAATCTTCCATTTTGCTCGGTTCTGGCAAGTTCTGCCATGTGCTGTGCAGGTACTTTCTATCTAATTGCCCGTGCCATTTTACTCACTAGTAATCTTTCAACTTAAATATTCTTACTATAAAAATCTGACGAGTAAGGTTTCCTCGTTAACTCTGATCTGACTTCCACTAGACAAATTTTTTGTCGATACAAGTCGTAGAATAATTCTTCACTATGCTAGAGACTTCTTCAATGCCTAATCTGCTCATGGAAAGCTCTGTCAACTAACTCCAAATGGAGTAGCCGCCATTTTGATTTTTACAATGTCGAATTTTTATCATGACCGTGATTATCGCTTTTAAATAATTAGCAAAAATGTCGATTTGTCTGTACAAGAATAAAAATATTCTCGCAATTTTATTCGTAACCATTTAAAAAACCGTTATGCACTCGAATGGCGTGGGGAGGGGGCTGGAAGTGACATTGACGTCAGCAATATGGCCGCCGGACGCGTGTTGAGTTGAGTTTGAGTTTGATCATTCAATCGTTCGCAATTATGCATATTTGTTACCCTTTTAGGTGCCTAAAACCTTTCGAGATGGCACTCAGGTTTTCTGGTACATTTTTTAAGGAAAAAATAAGAAAACAAGCGCCTTGCATGCGAAAACCAAGTTTAGTTAAGTCTGTAGGATGTTCTCGTTCTGTGATATGATTTTTGGATAAGTCGACTTGTTTTACTCAAAGTGGCGAAGTAATGCTTTTTGCAATTATTTAAAAAGAAAGGTAATAAACTTTTAAGTAAGCTAAGACTTTGTACCAAAAATGAGAAGAATAATAAATAAACCATAAGACAGGTCACACATGGTCCTTTACAGCAAGTGCAAATAGTAGAGGAAATGAAGATATTCAATATGTTAAATGATGTCATTTTAAACTTTCGTTCTACTGATAGAACCATTGAGGAAATTTTTAAAAATCTGATAAATATGATAATCGTAAACAAAAGAAAGAATATCATTTCCAAATCTCACCATCATGCTGTTACTTTTTTTTTGTAGTAATATATCTGACCTTGGGTCGATACCTGTGAGCGGTATTAAGTCAGAGAATAGTCTAGTCGAAAAGAGATTAAAGCAACTCGAGGATGAAAATTTACATTTGCAAAAATGTTTAACTGGTAAGGTTTCATCTTATTAGATGTGTGAATATTTATACATGTTTTAGCAATGATTCTCTTATTTACAGAAATGAAGAATGTTAATAATATAGGACAGTATCCTTTAGATCCTACAACAAATGAGGATATTAAAATAGAGAGTGGGAACGGCGGAACGAGAAAGCTTCAGGATGAGATTAATATGTTAACTAAACGTAATTGTGGTAAGTTTTTTCCCTTCTAAAATGTAAGTTTTTATGTGAACTATATATCATGTTTGATGTTTTAGAATTAGAAACACAGTTAAATGCATTCGAACAACAACGACAACAATCATCTGAAAATAAAAAAGAATTCATAACTTCAGATACGGAGGCCAATATGAAAATTAAAGAATTAGAAAAAATAATTAGATTGTTGAAGCAAGAAAAAGACGTAGCGCAGAAAGACAAAGTTGATGCCGAAGAGAAACTTAAATTGCAAGATAAAGAATTAAAAGACGCTTTAGGTCAAAGAAAATTAGCAATGGCTGAATATAATGAGGTAACAGATCGATTAGCTGAACTTAGACAACAAAAACAAAAGCTCTCTCGGCAGGTACGTGATAAAGAAGAGGAATTAGAAGTGGCCATGCAGAAAATCGATTCCCTTCGTCACGACATTAGAAAAGCAGAGAAATTACGGCGAGAGTTGGAAGCGAGGATAGAAGAAGCGATAGCGGAAGCCGGGAAGGAAAGGAAATTAAGAGAGAGAAGTGAGGAGTATTGTAAACAAGTTGAGGAAGAGACTGAAAAAGTGAGGCAAAGATTAGTGATAGGTGATAATTCGTCTTCTGCACAAGCTCACGCTACTCAGGAGATATCTAGGTGAGCAAAATAATTTTTTTTTAAATTTTGTTTGTTGAAATGTAGATGACATTTAAGTGGTGAATGAACCATGGAATGATATCGCCGTGAAATATGACTTTTGACCTCGTTATTTTTGTATTATCGGTTTGGAAGAAGGCCAGAAATAAGAACTGACAAGTTTTTAAAAGATCGAATATCAATTTCTTGTTTGTTTTTTATATTTTTGAATATGTTGAGTGTTGAAAGTTATATTTTACAGCGCTAGCGGAATTTAAAAACAAAACAGAAAAATGTACGTTGGTGGAATTAAAATTAAAAATTCTGCATGGAAGGGAAATTTTTGAAGGATTCGAGCCTGGCACTAAACTTTTTAAAAGGTTTAAGTGATAAAATTTTACAATGATTAATCGTTAAAATTTTTTTAGGTTGAAAGCGGAGGTAGAAAAATTAGAAGTGCAATACAATGAAAGTTTAACTCAGCAACAGTCTAGGTATAATCTAGAAATAAATAGCTTAAGGGATCAGTTACAAGAAGAGCAGAGTAGGAGAGAAATACTGGAACGAGAAGTACAAATAGCCAAAGAAAAATTAGAAGCAGCGAGATTAGAAAATCTTACCGACAGCGAAGAAACTATTTCTGAATTGACAAGGCGACATGAAAGAGAGAAAATGATGTTGTTGGAAGATAATAAGAAATTAATGATGGATCTTGAAATGGTTTGTTTGTTTTTTTATTATTTTTTTTGCAGCTTTGGAAAAGTATTAATTGAAAAAATTTTTTTTTAGCTATCTGATAGCGTCGGTAGAATACAAAACGAGCGGAGGCAATTGGAAGAAGAATATGAAGAGTTACGAAATAAAAAGGATGCGATTGCTCAGTGGGAAGCTCAGATCACTGAAATCATTCAATGGTTTGTATTAAAAATATTCTTTGGCCAGAAAATGATGTTTTGATATTAAATTAATTTTTTTTAAAATAGGGTTAGTGATGAGAAGGACGCTCGGGGTTATTTACAAGCTCTCGCTACGAAAATGACGGAAGAATTAGAATTTTTAAAACATTCGAACGGATCCAATTCGAATTCGAATACCGATAAGAACTGGAGGAATCGCCGAAGCCAAAAATTAGATAAAATGGAATTACTTAATCTACAAAGTAGCCTTCAGTCTGAAATACAAGCCAAACAACAAATTAGTGAGGAACTGACTAAGACTAGGACTGAACTTATCGCAGCGCAAAAGTAAATGAATGAAACTAGGTTAAGGTTATTCTGTGGAGCAATATTAATCATGTTATTAATATTTTTAGGGAACTTCGGGATTTCCACGCTAATTTCGATTCGCTATCACATGAAGTGAAAAGGAAGGAAATGCAGATTAAAGAATTGCAGTCGAGATTGGATTCTGGAGAAGGATGTAAGGATTATTTTAGTGTAAAATCATACAAGCTTGTAAATTTTGCTTCATTCTTCGCTGTTAAGCTTCTCTTTTTTTAAAACTAATATTTTTTTAGAATATTAGAGCTTGCGTGGAACCTGTGGTTACTCACGCTGCACAAGCATTCAAATGATCACACATTTGAACCTAGTCAGACTTTAATAGTTAAAAATCATAGCAAAAAATTTAGTCAAAGTGACATTACACATTTCAGTAACGTCATTCAAATTCTCAGACAATTAACAATATGAAAAATTTTCATTCGTCGCGATATGGACTCGACATCGGTTGAAGCCTTAACTTTTTAGGCTTTAGTCTTTAGGTGCTTTTAAGAATTCTTCTGTTGAGTAGCCTTGCCCTTATGAGAGGTGCCAAAAAAATTGCCTAGGGGAGCAAAAAGGAATCTTGTTTAGCGCTTAACTTAATAAAATTGCAGGCGGGCGTAATAGAATTAAAAATTTAGCTGGTTCTCGAATTAATTAAATGACTGAGACAAAAATTCGATTTTAGCCAATTAATCAAGAATCAAAAAATAGCTGTAACTAATATCTCATAATATCAAATTTAATTTCAGTTTTTAAAATTTTTTATTTTCATTAAGGGCTCCATTGTCTTGTTATTTTTTCCCCTTTTCACCTTAGATTTAATTTTTAGCTGTTTATCAACAAATCGCACAATATTTTACTGCACCACATTTTTTTTTAAAACACAAAACAAAATTAAGACAACCAAAAAAATTTTTTCGTTTCTGCCGCTCAGTAGTCGAAGCTTTAAAAGGTACAGTATAAAAAATATACAGTAAAAAAGCAAGGAAAGAACCATTAATATCAGAATTTTTATTTTAATGCATTGTACTTGAGCATTTTTGAATTATTTTATCTCTTCTTTGGTAGATTCTATAAAGTCTAACGCACGATCTTGGACTCTTTGACTTCTAGTAGCATTATTAAATACCGTTTCGGTAATGTAGCCGTCAATGGGTACTATTGGACTAATAATAGTTCTAATTAATAATGTTTACTTAACTATTTTACTAATTTTTTTTTAATAATTTTCTTTCTGTTTGATTTACACAATTTTTATTATTATTTTTTTTTCCGGGAGGTTAAACAAAAAAAAATGATTCGAAAAAAAAAACGAGCGTTGTTAATTTTGACACATATGTTTGTGTTGTTTAGACAAAATGCCCCTGTTTATCGGTGTTACGAGTTGTCTATGGGGGTTGCTTCTACTTCTTATGAAAGTATATTTCTGAAACATGTGCTCCGAGTTACCGTGGACGCTAGGCCCTGCCTCGTCAATCGGTAACGTAGTTATTTGTTCAGTTCTTTTTTTTTCATTTTTGTTCGTTTTTTTTTTAGTTTGGTTTGTGTGCAGGGTTTTAGTTATAATGGAGATATCTATGTCACTGGCGTCACCAGCATCCAGATCCCTGTTGACCATCCTCTCCCCCTGAATCACCCTTCTGGTTACGCCTATGATTTATTGATGTTGTATTTTTAATTAATGTTATCGTGTGATGAGTTTTAACTTGTAATTAATTACCTTATGAAGCCAGTAGTTTGGCTCATTTTTTTTTTTTTTAGAAAAATCTTTATAAATTCCAAAGTGAGTAATGTTTAAATAAGTGACAAGTATGCCCTTGATCGGTAGATTTAATGAGACCGACCTTGACAAACTGGGAAGATCCTTTAAATTACTCTAGTTAAGATTCGACCGATTTACGTATTTTTTTTTATTTCTCTGGTAAATTTTTTTTTATCGTGTGGTGGTGATTTTTTTTTTTTTTTTTTGGAGTTTACTGTTGCTTCATACGGTTGCTGACTTTTTTCTTTTTATTAATATTTTAATCTGGTTTCTATTTCTTTTGACTAACCAGTTCTAAAATGATTTATGATATTGGTTTTAATTTGGGGTAAATTTGTTTCAGTTTTGGAAAGGCCGTCGTCGCAGATGTCTTATTTTGATCAGTTTATTAAGGAGAGTTCGACGCGTCACGGTGGCTCGGTTGAAAGTGAAGAAGGGGATATTGAAGACAACAGAGCTCCTTCTCTCACTAGCAGTAAATCAAATCTCTCTGAGCTTAGCATAGTAAGTTTTCAAAAAAAAAAAATTGTTCTTTGAAGCTGAACCGTAATAAAAATTTTTTAATTTCTTTCTAGGATCCCAATTCACCCATAGAAGTGCATAACAAACCGCTAACGCACATACCTCATCACTTGGTTCCAAAACCGAAGTCGCATCAGTTCCTCGTTAGAACCTTTTCATCACCTCAAAAATGTAACCATTGTACTTCACTTATGGTCGGATTAACTAGACAAGGAGTCGTGTGCGAAGTTTGCGGGTTTGCCTGTCACTTAGGCTGTTGCGATAAAGTTCCGGTGATTTGCCCCGTGCCTCCAGATCAAAGTAAGCTTTCTTATTTTTTATTATTATCATGAATCTGTAATAATTCTTTCTTATTAAATTTTTTATAGCTAAAAGACCTTTAGGAATAGATCCTACTAGAGGTATTGGAACTGCTTACGAAGGTTACGTTAAAGTACCAAAGAGTGGTGGTGTGAAAAAAGGTTGGGTTCGTCAATTCGTCGTTGTTTGTGATTTTAAATTGTTTTTATACGATATATCGCCCGATCGAAACGCATTGCCTTCTATATACGTGTCACAAGTGTTAGATATGAGAGATGAAGATTTTGCAGTCAATTCAGTTAGAGAATCAGATGTGATTCACGCTACTAAAAAGGATATCCCTTGCATTTTTAGAGTGAGTCACCAATCAATTTTTTTCTTTAATAATTTAAAAAATTCTTAATCATTTTTTTTTTTTAAATTTAGATAACAACGTCCTTAATGGAACCTTACGGGACAAAGAATCACACGTTAATGTTGGCAGACACTGAGAATGAAAAAAATAAATGGGTTGTAGCGCTTAGCGAATTGCATAGAATATTAAAGAGGAATAATTTACCAAATACAACGGTTTGTGTGCTTTTAAAAAATATTTTTAATGTGGTGAAGATATTTTTTTAATGATTCGTAATTTATTTTAGGTGTTCAAAGCAAAGGAATTGCTGGACAATACTTGTGCTTTTATTAAGAACGCCATCTCGGGTGTAGTTATCGATCCAGACCGGCTAGTCATTGGAACAGAAGAAGGACTCTTCTGTTTGGATTTGGATCGATACGGTAGCTATTGCTCCTTGATTGATGTCTGAAAAAAAATTTTGCATTAATTATTTTATTTTTTTCGGCAGAAATGGCCCGAGTAGGTGAAGGAAAGAAGGTTTACCAACTGGAATACATCCCCGAGGAACAATTGTTAGTCGTGCTGTCAGGGAAACAGCGCCACGTACGACTTGTGCCAATCCGAGCTTTAGACGGAGATGAAGTAGAATGGATTAAAGTCGCAGAGACTAAAGGCTGTATAACGTTTGCCTCAGGTCCAATGAGGAAAAATCCTTTATGTTATTGTTTATGTGTTGCTATTAAGAAGCAGGTCAGTAAATTTTTTAACTCAGTTCAACAAAATTTTAGTCAAATAATTAAAATTATCAATTTTTTTTCCTAGAACACTTCCCAAGTCATTATTTATGAAATAACGCGAACAAAATCAAGGCACAAAAGGCTACGAGAATTGATGTTACCCACGACAGCTCAGGCTTTGAGTATTTTAAACGAAGGTCGGCTGTGTATTGGGTATCAATCTGGATTTACTGTTTACAGTATTATGGGCGACCATCATCCTCTTCGTAAGTCTTCAAAAAAAAATTCGTCCATTTACGAAAAATAATATTCAAAATTAATTTAATTTTTTATTTTGCAGCTTTGGTTCATCCAGATAATCAATTACTCGGTTTCCTCGCTTATAGCTCGGTCGATGCATTGCGTGCCATAGAATTACAAAGAGGAGAATTTTTGTTGGTCTTCCAAACGCTCGGAATATACGTCGATTCCCAAGGAAGGAAATCAAGGGATAAAGAAATAATGTATCCGGCCATACCTCTTGCCGTCAGTTGTTTAGACGGGCATTTGTTGGTATATTCCGAGACGCATATCGACGTTTTTAATGCTGCATCCGGGGATTGGATACAAACGATTAATGTTAAAAAAGCGAAACCTTTAAGTAGTTCCGGTAGCCTCAGCATTTGCGTTATTAATGACTTGGCCTATATTGTTTATTTGTCAAACGTACATCAGAGTAAGTTCTAATTTAATAAAAAACCAGCGACGCCAAAAAATTTTTGTAAAAGCTTGTAAAAGATTAAAATTTAGAGCTGCGGCTCCCTTAAAAATTTTTTGACGTTCAATTCATTAAAAAATTTTATATTTTAATTTATTAATAATATTTTATTTTGTTTGTAGAAGATGCAGTGAATGTTACGTGCCTAGATAGCTCAGGTAGACAGGCTCCGATTCGTCCGAGAAGAAGATTTTCAATACGAGAAGGGCACAGGACGGCTCGAACGTAAGTAAATTATTTAATTAAAAATATTAATGCTCGAAATCGATGTTCATTTTCTATCTAAAAGGGGAAATTGATAAATTTTTTACAAAAAAGCTTCTGCGGCTCAATAAAATTTGCAATTATTTTTGTTTCAAGCATATTGCCTAGGTAAGTTTTTGAAATTTCCCCGAAAAATACTTTTTTTTCGCAGAGCCATTTCACGAGCCCCGGACCTAATTTTTTTTACAAATTTTAGGTCAGGTGGACCCGTGTATAGCTCTTTTCCGCATTTACTTGCATGTTTCTAATCACTTTTCTTTGGGGGGGAAAAAAATTTAAGCTGTTGCTGTTTTTTTTATTGTGTAACGCTTTCTTTCTTTTTTCTAATCTATTCGCTTTCTGCACTCGCAAGCATTTTACCTAGGTAAGGGGCTGGTTTTCCACTTTTTAAAAATATATTTCTATTTTGATTTTTGGAAAGAGAAAATATTAATTTTTGTGTGTTTTTCAGGACTGATCGAAGATCGAAAATGATTTCGGCTCCATCGAATTTTAACCATATTAGCCATATGGGACCTGGAGATGGGATACAGATTCAACGGTTGATCGATCTTCCGACGACTTTAGAGACTGCAGATACACCAAATTTGGCTAGTCCTCATCCATCGATATCATCTCAGGGTAGTCAATCACGGGTGAGTACACAAGCTTGTTTGAGGCTTTTTTTTTCCTGGCCCTTTCAAAAAAAAATTAGCTCGAGTAGATCTCTATTTTAAAATTTTCAAGATTAAATCTAACTTCTATTTTTTTTTGCAGTTATTCCACTCGTCGATAGTGCCAGGAAAAATGCCGACCCATCCACCCGGACCTCCTCCTAGAAATCCTCCTCATCTAGAACAGCAGAGACGTCATTCAGGTCATTTGCAACACGGAGGCCAACCTTATCATAATGGTAAGTATGGGGAATTGCATGTGTCAAACAGTACTTTTTACGTCCCCGACGATGGCCTAAAAAAATTATTCGGAGTAACAATCAAGAGAAGCACATCGTTCGATGGAAATCGACGAACTAGAACCGATAGCATAAAAAGTCATCTGTCAAATTCTTTGGATAACATTCCAACAACTGAATTATAACCAAAAAATATTTTTATTCATTTTTATTCAAGTATAAAATATAAATATGAGATCTATCAACTATAAAATTAATAATACGAATTTTTTTTATTTGTGACGTCTTATTTGTCAAGAATCAATAACAGATCGATAAGGTGAAGGTGGCGTATCAGGTGGAGTCCCAAGTTCCATTAATTCTTGGTAATCATCATTATCACGTTCAAATATTCTCGATACTCTTTCCGTAAAGCTTGTTCTGTTCCCTTGTAAGCTCATGGTGCGCAACGGAACCGGGGGCGGTGAATTTTGTTTAGCTGTTTTCAATTTTCGCCTGAGGGAGCAATATGTAAATAAAGATCCGAAGATAAATCCTAATTGAAGCCCGCATAAAATTGCGTAGAACGAAGGGATCATGTCGAAAAAATTAACGATGTCTCTAAAGATATCGTCTTTTTTATTTGGTTTTTGAGTATTTGGGGAAAGGGTGGAAGATGAAGTTGTTTCTAAAAATTCAACAGGGAGTAAATCTTCCACCTCTTGAAGAATTGGTTTGTGGATCAATTTATTCATTTTTTTAACTTCGCAGAATGGCCGGAAATTTATACCAGTTTCGTTTAGCTTTTTTATTAATTTTTTGGCGTCCTCGTTGCAAGTTATATCGTTTCTAAAAAAAAAAGAAAGAAATGAAGCCTGGTGTCGCCACTGTAATAATTCATGTTAAATCCTGATCAGTTTCAGGCGGAGGACTGTTTCTTCATTTGACCACAAAGGTAGTGCTACTCTTATTATGAGTTAAAAAAAGATAGAGGAGCATCATCTTTGCGGTCAAATGAAGAAACTTCTCCACTATAAATTAAGATCCCATATTTGCTTAAAAAATTTACATACTTACTTTGAAAAGTCAATATCCGTGAGACCTGTTAATGGGTCGAGGACTTCCTCATCGATTTTTATGATTAGATTATCGCTGATATTGAGGAATTGCAGGTAATTCATGTTTTGGAACAAATCGTTTGATAATTGGAGAAGGCTACAATGTGCCATGTTTAAAAACTGAAAAAAAATTAAATTTAGCAATTCTCCTTTTTTGCCCATATTAAACAAAAATTTTTTTTACCTGTAACGTTGGCACGTCCGTAAAAAGCGGCCGATTTATAACCCCCAAATGATTATAACTAATATTTAATTCTCTGAGATTCGGATTATACTTAAAAGTATCCGGTTCTAAATGCCTAATATTATTATGAGCCAAATCTAAAACCTCCAGGTCTTTTAATCCATTAAACGATAACTTATTTATCTCTTGGATTAAATTATTTGAAAGTTTTAATATTTTTAATAATCGAAGATTTGCATCCTAAAAAAGTAAAAGTTTTTAAGAAAAAGGAAAAAAAATTTTCAAGGGGCAATCTTACCTGAAATTCATTTCCGTGTAAGATAGTTATAACATTATGAGAAAGATCCAAAACTTTAGTCACGTGAGGTATGCCAATATTTGTATTGACTAAATTTTTATTAACGCAATCCGTACGCCTAAGGTCCATCCATGAATAACAAACACAATCGGAAGGGCAAATCCTCGGTAAATATTTTAAACTCGAAACTATGTTAATTATAAATAACAAAAATACGATGTTATAATTCATTTTGGCGAGCGCCCATCTTGAACTGATAAACTGATAAAAATTTAAGCGTCTATATAGTTAATTTATTTATCCGTCACACCTTTTATTTACAAACATATTGCACTGTGCAAATGAAAAAAAATAAATCTTTTAACAGATTTTTAAAATGTTTTTTAGGTTCCAGTAATATAATTAGGCGTGCTCCGCCACCTCCTAGACCTTCGGTTACACCGCCTTCTCTGCCTAGGACACCTTCAGACACAGGAGCGGCGTCAGATGTTTTGCATCATACGAGTGGGTTAAGCATCAGTTCATTACACGATCAGGGAAAGGTAAATAGAGTTGAGTAGACACAAAATTAAACTAGTTATAATGTCCTTTAACCATTATTTTACAAATTACAACGATACAGTGCTCTCTAACGACTATTCACTCACTAAAATAAAATTTTAGCCTCTTTTTATGACTCCCAGCGGCTGATTTTTAAACTAAATCCGGCACTAGCGCTGTACAGCGACCATTTCACAAACTAAAACTACCCCAACGGCCTTTTATGAAACTAAAACGACATCAGCGCTATTTAGCTACCATTTCAGGAACTAAAATGATCTCAACTCTCTCTAACGACATCTCTACGACCCTAACACTATCCGACGGCCACTTTGTCAACTAAAACTACGCCAGATTGATCTCAACAGAATGCTGTAACATTTTTGAATATTTTAGGCCAATATAAAAAAAATTGCAACTTTTTTTATTTTTTTTAGGAACAAGCTACCGGAGGAAGCCCGCGACACTCAATAGCATCGAACAACAGCAGTAACCCGAGCACACCGCCCAGCCCTGGACACGATCACGGGTCATCGAGCTACGACAGTTAAACTTTTTTTATAAAACTAATGAATTGAAAAAAACGATTAGTCATATCCTGTAACAAATGGGAGAAAAAGGTGTCGCGAATTGAAAAATTTTTCCAGACTGAAAACAAAAAAAAACATTTTAATAATTTTTTGTTTCGAGTGATAACAAAGTCTGCTTCGCTTTTTTTTCTTTTACTTAATATATTTATTATGAATAACCAGTGATATCCGAATGTGAACGAACGCAAAGAGACGCCTAATTTAAATATTTAAAAAAAAAATACGTAATGAATGTAACATTTAAAAAAAGGATCTTTTACGTTGAATTATTTTTTTTTAATTTATTTTATTTTATTAATCATAACATTATTTTTTTGTTATTTATTTTTCTTACCAGTTAATTTTCTATCTGGCATTCACCAAAAATGGTTGCAGGATGTAACTTTTTTTTACTAAAACATTTATTTAGTAAAAAAAGAAAAACTAAAAAAAAATATTCGGTGTTTATAATTTTTTTTCAATCGCATATTATTAACTTGTTTCATAATATGGTATATATATAATTTATTTGCTTGTTTATATGCATATTAGACTTGAGATTAAAAAATTTATTTATACCTTTTTTTTGATAGTGCATGAGGAATTTTGTTTTTTCGCGATCGTCTAGGATGTTTCTGAATTTTTAACATTTGGAATAATCAAATTTGCATCCTTGAAATTAGTCATTTAAGTCGATAAATAGTGATGAAATTTAGTTTGAAAGAAGAAAAAAAGGGTAGATTGTGGTGCATTAAGTAAAAAAGCTTCCAGAAAATGTTTTACGGCTCAAGTAGTTACTTTTTTTTGGCGCGAGTTGCGGTAAAGTTGATACGAATAAAGTACGCTGTCTCTCTTAATTTTCAAGTCTTAAAGTGTACTTATCGTACCAAGCTTTACCTGCGGTTAGTTTTAATTGAAATTTAAAATCGATTCGATCTGTAATTTTTTTTAATAATTTATTTATTTTTTTGAAAAAAAGGAAGTATTAACAAAATGAAAAGTGAGAAAGTCATTTATTAATAGATATTAAATATTTAAGTATTTCTGTATAAATTGGAAAAAATAAAAGGTCATCCTGCTTTTTCCGGTTTTATAGGTTTAAGCATATAAATTTTCCTTCGTTTTTTTTTTTTTTCTCTCTCTCTCTCTCTCTCTTTCTTTTCTCTTTTCTATTTTTTTTTATTTTTTTAAATTTACTGAAATGACTGTAATAATTTTTTTAGTGATTCGTTTGTGTGTTATTTATTTGTAGATTTTCAGAATAGAAGGAAGAATTTTTATAATAGTTAAAAAACTTAAAAATGTTTTTTTTTTACTATTTAAAAAAATAACAATATAATTTAAAATGAAATGATAATTGGAATTTAGAACGTTTTTTTATTATATTTTTAGAAAAAAAAGCTGCGAAGTGATTAGACAAGGTAAGTAGGTCAGTTTAATGAACCTGTGAAAGGAAAAAGTGTCCGTCGTGAAAAGAGCTTTGGTTATGGCAGCGAAAACGCCAGCAAGGATTTATTTCAAACACGAAATAGCAATAATAAAGCTAGAAAATTAAAGTATTGGAATTTCGAGAGAAACAGGGTTTAATTTTTACCTTATCTTGTGCAAAATTAATTTATTTTAGAACGGTTAGCGAATGTTGATTTTAGCGGCCATCTTGTTTCACACGAAAGGATGATGTTGGTAGACCTAAATAACACGACGTCTTTTCTCAAAAAACGAAGATACAACTACTCCGCTGCATAAAATGACTTAAAATAAATTAAGTTAAGTTGGAGCGAGAGGAATAAAAACAAAAAAGGGCAATGAGAGATGATAAAAAATTTTTTTTTTTTTTTTTTATATTTATATGACTATCGGCTTTCACCTTTTGCCAACATAAAAAATTAAGTGATGTTTTTATCAGAAGTTAATGGCACGACGATTTTTCTAATGCCACGACTTTAAAAAAGTAAACAACTGACAGTCTGGTTCAATTTTATGTTAATAATTCGGTTTTACACGTATTTCCGATTTAATTTTTATAATTTAATCATTTAATTTACTTCCTAGAATGTGTGTTGTGATTGTGTATGCTAGAAAGTGTTTTTAGTGAGATTTGTGAATCATGTGCTTAAGATAGCGGATTCGCCTCTTTGAAAAGAGCTCATCTTTTAGATTGAGATATTCTGGTTGTCTTGTCCTGGTTTCATTTTAATGGTATCTACTAATGAAATTCAATTGAAGTTGATGCTGGGGCTGGCACTGGCATCATCTCTGAATATGAATCTTTTACTTCTTGGATAAGGTAAGTTAGAATTTAAGTTTTGTCTAGAAGAACAAGCTAGAGAAAAGGGTTAGGAATTTTCTACTTTGTACGTTTCTAAGATATTGGAAGGAATTTAAAAACTAAAATTTGCCATAAAATTAGGATCTTCTTTATTAATTTATTTCGGTAAAAACAAAAGACAATTTTAAAGGATTCAATATTTCTTATTGCGACATTTAATATTAGATGATTATAAGTTTAGCCTTGTAAATTTTAAATAAATCTCGCAATTTTTAAAATTTACAAAACCAAAGTGACATCAACATAAAATTTACAAAAAGAAACACAGGTTTTAAGTTTTGGTGTTCCATTTCCTTTTTTTTAAAAATTACTTTTTTTAAGAACTCTATACAATGATTCAATCAGTCCAACGGAAGGGAAAAAAATTAATAGAAAAGAAAAAAAATTAAACATTCGATTTTCAATGAACATTTAAACATTTCAGAACGATTAACAAAATTGAAATAAATTACAAGAGCAAATTCCATATTTCATTTTTTTTTTTAAATTTTCTAAGGCAACGGCAGCTTCGCACGTTAATAACGAATTACTTTCAAGCTGACGATTTTTTTTTAAAAAAAATTCTCAACCCGACTACATTGTAAAACTTCAACAGGCTTTAATGCAATTTTTTTCAATTCCTGTAAAAACATATGGTACGTAGCTAAAATATAGACATAACATCAAATGTTTTTCGTTTTTTTACTACGACATGCAAATTCTAACGTTTTGGGGATTTTTTTTCTTACTCTCTAATCTATTTATGTTTCTTTTAAAATATTTCGGGGGATGTAAACCTTTTTTTTACAATCTGTCCTCTAAAATAATAAACAATTGATAGAAAAAAAAACTTAAAAACTAAAAAAAAAAGAATCGATGGCTTTTTGTACTATTTGAAATTCTTTTGAGAAAGGAAGCACGTACAGGGCTTTTTTAGCCCTGAAAATAAAAAAAGGAAAGATAGTATAGATATAAAATATATGGCAGACTAGTTGCAGTGAATAAAAAAATATCAAAGCCGAACAATCTAAATTTTGCACCATATTCAGCTAGCAATTTCAATCGAACGATTAAGGAAGAATTAAATAAAAAAAAATTTTAAGCCTCCTTGAACAACTTTCTACAGAAAACTAAAATGCAAATATTTCCTCGTCATTCTTAACGTTTTCTTAAAACTAAAATATATATTAATAATTTTTTGTAAATTCTTAAAATTAGGTTTTTGGCATTTTTTGACTCACAATCGAAATTATAAACGGAGAGTTTATAAAACCGAAGATTTTTGTTAATTTTTTTCATAAATATGGTAGAAGAGCACTTGTCCTTCAACTGGATGACCTTAAACCCGCAAATGAGAAATTAGTTAAGGTAAAGGAAGTAAACGCAAAATTTTATTATTACGTGGCGCTGTAGCTGAAAATGCCGAGATAGTTAGCTACTCTTTTAGCCTTTTACAGCTGCGAGACATCTTCAGGTCTGCAGCGCCTCACATTAAGCAGACATGAAGTACTAGTACTAACATATTCTGCGTTTGCCTTTCCCTATCATGTGATTGATTAACAAAAAAATTATTTTTAGCTGTCACGTTGGCACGTTGACCAATCTATCTGGGAAGCGTTTTTTTTCTTTAACGAAAAAATTTTAATTTCAATGAGCACCGAATTCACGATATGTGCCATTAAAAATTACTAAGAACAAAACACCCCTCTCTACATCTATTTTTGTTAAAATTTGTGCCAAAATAATACCAATCGTTAACATATGGCATTTGTTTTTCTTTAAATTTACAATCAATATGGATTGGAAGAAAGAAAATCAAATAATAAAAAAATAATTAGTAAACTAAAAGGAAAACACTGCAATACAAAAATAATTAAATATGTTTTTCTTTTGGTTTTAAGTTTTTTCAAAGAATACTTATAATGTTTTTCTTCTGACTCGACGACGTCTTAAATTGGGCCTTTGTTACAACGAACTGTGGTCAGACGGCGATGAATCTTGATGAGACGTTAATGAATGTTGTAGGGCCATAGGCGTCAACCATTCCTTAGGCAAGCATCTTTGAAGAAATGGTACACACGAACTAAAATAAGCTAATCTGTTTACCCATGAAGGAATTTCAGTTCCACAGAGAATCTGTAAAAAAAAAATTTAACCACAACTTATTGCCTGAATATTTTATTTCAGTGATTAAAAAAAAAATTAAAAATTAATTACCTGTGTTAAATCACCTGAGAAATGGTTACAGTTCTTGTTCATAAGATGATATCTATCACCTCTAAATTCTTTCCCCAGTTCCCCAACGATTCTTTTGACATCTTCTTCTGTAAAATCTGTATGGCCTAATTGAACAGATTGTCTAAAACGAAACTGTTCCCCCAATTCATCTGCATTTCTTGGAGATATTTCAAACACTCCTGAAAAGGGGAAAGGGTGGCCTCCATATGCATATTCAACACCATATACTTCCACGCCAGAATGAAACACGCCCAGACCTATTGTAGTTGTATAGTCATTTATCCAATACTGAAAAAAAAAAATTACTTAAAGTTCAAAAGGCAACATCTATATTTAAATTACTGATAAGAACAGTAGAAATATATTTACCATATCATAAACATTTAATATAACTGGTTCTCTAGCCATATTACTTAAAAGCTGTTCAGATCCAGACGGAAATAAAAGGCAGCTGGGAAACTGAAAAGAACATCCTTTTTCTGATCCAAACATTTAATATCCCTTTATTGACCTCTTCCATCCTGGAATAAACCGTAATAAATGAGTTAACTACTCTAATTCATTAAGTTATCATTAAAAAGTATAAAATGAGGGTTCACGGGTTAGGAATGAAAAATAATAAAACGTACCGAATTATTGTATTGCAATGCAAAATAAAAGCAAAAAACCAACGAAATCAGCTGCGGTTTTACGTCATAATCGAAATAACCTAATTTTGGTGTGTTTATTTATATCTTTGGACTAACAATAATTCACGAATGTAAAAGAACGATTACATATCAGAAAACAGCTGTGATAGCCATCATTTTTAATCCAACGTTGCCATTTTTAGACATTAATTAAATTCTCCGATTAAACTCGGTGAAATAATAATCCAACTCGTTAATCAGAATAAGATATAACAAAATGTTATTGAATGCGTAATAAATTTTTATCTAATGTCAATCTTAATTAACGGAATTTTTAGAATTTAAAAATATAAGGAAAGGAAGAAGTTGTTGGCAACATCACTTTTCAAGTTTAGAAGGCGGTGGAAAATGGCATATGGCGTTTTTACCATTTTTCAAAATAATCATTTTAATAATCCATAAATTAATATTTAATCGCTGATTACTATCAAATCCTTAAGGAAATTTTTACAATTAACCAATCAAATTCAATAGAGTTAATTTTTTGGTGCCGGTAACATTCTAATTATGTTTTGTGAAATCTAACCTGATCAGGTTATTGAAACGTGAGGCAAAATGCGTGAGAAAAGGTTTAAAAGCAAACCGGAAGGTAAACATGTGAAAGAAACAAAACACGTTAAGGATGTAAAGCCTGACATGTCTTATACAGCACCTAAAATGGTAGGGAAAAAATGGTATCAAGAATTAAAACCAGTTGATGAAAAAATTGCTGTAAGCAAAGTTAGTAATGAGGAGCTTGATAAATTAAGAAGGGAAGCTGCGACTGCATATGAAGGTGACGTCGTGACAAATAAAGACAGTAAGTTGAATTACATCCTTAGGTAACTCACTGTTGAAAAATCAAGGATGAGACTAAGTAAGTTTATTTTTTTTCCCCATTTTAGAACCTCCGAAAACAATATCGAATGCAGATTATACATGGATCAAAACTGTTATGTCAAAAGGGACTGTAAGTGATAAAATAGCTGCTTATGTCCTTCTTATTCAAGATTCACCTATATATAATCTAGGACTTTTAAAAAGTATGGTTGGAATGGTTAAAGTTGGGAAGAAAACTGAATGCCACTCAGCTATTGGTGAGTATTAGTTTTTTTTATTCAATTTTTAATTATTTGCTGTAATTGTAATTATTTTTTTAGATACATTAATTGAATTGTTTTTAAATGACATTCTTCCACCTGATCGAAAATTAAAATTTTTCATTCAGCAACCATTATCGAAACTGAATGAAATAACATCAGGGAACATAGCAGCCAGAAAAAGGCATTTAATATTGTGGCATTTTGAAGATAAATTAAAACAGACTTATAGGGATTTTGTTGGTGCTTTGAATGTAGCCGCTCAAGATACTGTCGAAGCTAATAAAGTGAAAGTAATATCAGCTATGTTTAAGCTTTTGGCAGGACATCCAGAGCAAGAAAGTGTAAGTCAACCAAAAGATTTAACTGTGATTTCTGATTTTTTAACAGTCATGAACTATTTTTTTTTTATTTTAGGCCTTGTTAAGTTACATTGTTAATAAATTAGGAGATCCAAATCATAAAGTAGGATCAAAAGTAATATACACACTTACAAAACTTCTAGAAATTCATCCGAATATGAGGGAAGTTGTAATGGAAGAAGTGGAAAAAGTTATATTCAGAAGTAACATTAGTAAAAGAGCTCAGTATTACAGTATTTGCTTTTTAACACAGTTTTGCTTAGGCAGTAATGATTCAAAAATTGCAATGAAACTAATTTCTATATATTTAGCGCTTTTCAAGGCTTGTGTGAAAACTGTAAGTGCAAAAGTAATTGAACAAATTAAAATTTATAGGCAAATTTAATAATTGAACATTTTTTTTAGGGTGAGGTTGATTCGAGATTGATGAGTGCACTATTAACTGGTGTTAATCGAGCATTTCCTTATACTGAAGAAAATGCTGAAATTTTAGGAGAGCATATTAATACAATGTATAAAGTTGTACATTTAAGCATGGCTACAGTGGCGATTCAAGCTCTTTCACTTTTGCATTTATTGTCGAAACGATCTAATAATTTTTCAGATAGGTAAGTATACTAAAAAAAAGACTATTTTCTAGATGAATCAAAATTAATATAATTTATATTTGTAGGTTTTATATGGTTTTTTACAAGAAAATAGGAGATCCCTCATTGTTTCAATCGTCGCATCAAGCGATGTTTTTGAGTTTAATATTTAAGGCCGTGAAACATGATAAGGATGTTAATAGGGTTATAGTTTTTATCAAGCGATTGCTTCAGGTGAGTAACAGAATTGATGGTCTCGGTTTTTCATTTTAAATTCGACCTGATAATTTTTTTTTAAATTGTAGATGTGTCACTTGCTGCCGGTACCTGTCGTATGCGGAATTTTATTTTTAATTTCTGAAGTATTAAAAAATACTAAAATGGCGAGAAAATTGAATTTAGAAGCAGATGAATCAGCAGTTTTCAAAAAAGAATTCGTAGATGATGACGATGGAGAAGAGCACTTCGAAGATGTGAAATTTGAAGAGGTTTGTAAAAAAAAATATCAGTCTTGAGTCCAAGAAAAGCTTTGAGCCTAAAATCGGTGATGATGGCGGTGGTGATGCTCGAGGGGAAGTTGAACGCGAAATTCTCAAATATTAATCGAGGAATGTTGCTAAACTTTTTGCAAGCTTCGGCCTCATTGTTAATTTAAAATATTTTTTTTCAGGATGAAACAGTTAAACAAGCTGAAGAAACAACTCCAGAAATTTTATCAGAATCCCAACCTGTTTTTAACATAGAAGATGATAAAAAAGAATCTTCAAAAGTTTGGATTAATCGCGACAGAGACACTGAATTTTTGAGCAAAGGCGATTACGATCCGTATCATAGAAATCCACTTCATGCTTGCAGTAGCAAAACTTCTTACACGGAATTACTGAGTCTGGCTAAGCATTATCACCCGACTGTTTCTCTTTTCGCCACTAAAATTCTTAATGGTAAATTATTTAATTTTTTCCTAGCTTGGATTAAAAATTCTTGCTTACATTTTTAATAATTTTTTACTTTTATTTTTAGAGGAAGAAATTTCATATTCAGGGGATCCTCTTCAAGATTTTTCATCAATGCGCTTTTTAGACAAATTCTGTTTCAAAAACCCGAAAGTTATTAAGAAGGAGGAAAAAGAAGTTCCTGTAACATTTTCAATATTCGGAAGGAAAAGAAATTACACCACTGAAGGCATTCGGCGACTAAGAGCAAACACGGAGGAGTATATTAATCTTAGCGAAACAAGCGTCCCTGTTGAAGAAGACTTTTTACATAAATATGTGAAACAAAAATTCGAGAAAGATGAAGAGTTAAGAAAAATCAAAAAAGAAAATGATGAAAGCGAAGACGATAGTGACGTTGAAAGTGTTACGAGTGTGGAATTTGAAGATGTTGTTCGGAAAACGTTGGGAGTTTCTATGCAAGACGACGTAGACTTTTTAAGAGAAGCCGGTAAATTACCTAAAAAATCTAAAAAAGACAAAGAGGAAAGCGAAAGCGAAATCGAGGATGAAGAAGAGGATTTCGAAGGTGATGACGATGGCGACGAAATCTCCGCGGAAGAATTCGACGGAGATGAAATAGACGATTTCAGCGAGGATGAGGATTATGAGGAGGAAAGCGATTTGGACACGACTGAGCTTAGTGCTACTTTAGATAAAATGGGATTCCCTAAGGTGAGAATTAATTTCTAGAATTATTTAATTGTCTTCGTAAAAACCTCATTTCTAAACTAAATTTTTTTTCAGAATCAAAAAGGAAAAAATAAAGGAGATGTAAAAAAGCAAACTTTAAAGCAGAAAGCAAAGAAATACGGTAAAAATAATTGGTTTGCATCTGCCGATGAATTTTCAGAGCTGTTAGAAGAAGCTGATTTGAAAGCAGGAGGATCAGAAGCAGTTAGCAATAAAGATAATGCTGGTAAGTTCTCTGGAATTGTAAGTTAAATGTAATTTAATCGTAGCAATTACGCTAAACGCTTCAATTTTTTATTTATAGCGAAAAAACAACTAAAATGGGAAGCTGATCGTGATAAATGGATTAAAAACAAGAATCATAGGAATAAACCTAACAAAAGGAAGAATTTCCAATCAAACAATAAAGGAAACAAAAGAAGAAAAGTTAAATAATTGTTTTATATACTTGAATAAATATATTAATTGAATAAAAATCATTTTTTTGTGTAGTTTTACTGTCAAAAAAAATTTGAATTTCCTTCGCAATTAGGCTACTGCCACGACATTCGTGTAACTAACCTAAACTTGTTATTATTTTTTCTGCTGCTAACCATTCCGATTTGTTTTTGTATCGGATCAGATATTATTTAAAAATGACTTCTAATTTACCATCGGATAGTGGAAGAGTGCTAAAACAATTAGGATATAAAATAAGATCATATCAACATAAAATAATGATACTGGAAGCACCTAAAAATTATTTAGTTCAACGGGCACCGGTGGAAATTCAGTCAAGATTAGCATCTGCAAGTCCTCCGCTTGGACCTTTACTTGGACAGTATGGGTTAAACATTGCAGGATTTTGTAAAGAATTCAACGAAAGGACAAAACACATGAAGGAAGGGATTCCGCTTCCTTGTATGATTATAATTAATCCTGATAAAACTTATAAACTACAGATTAGATTGCCTATTCCTGAATTTTATTTAATGCAAGCTGCAGGGGTATCAAGAGGAAAAGTTGAAAGTGGTAAGCAAAATCAGTTCCTTGATTTCAGCTCATTAACGAGTTGTATTTTCTGTTGCCATTACTTGATTGTATCTGATTGGTGTTCCTCTTCTGATCTCTGCTAATTTGTTTACTTTTGTTTCAGATGATGAAATCGCTGGTAAAATAACATTAAAACATTTATATGAAATAGCAAAAATTCTACATGGAGATCCTAATGGATATTATCAAGTAGACACATTAGAGGATGTATGTAAACAGTTAGTTAAAAAAGCAAGAGAAATAGGAATTCAAATAGTAATGGAACTTGATCCAGAAGAATATAGGACATTCTTAAAAGAAAGAAAGGAATTTTTAGAGGATTTCGATAAAAGAATGCAAGAAATTCAAGAAGCAAAATTAATGAGGACAGCATAATTTGTGTAGTGTTAGTGTGGTAAAACATTGAAATTTGTTTCAGAATTTTTTATAAATGATAGGTCAAATTAAAAATATAAAAAACTGTTATTATGAATTTAAAAATGGAATACTTTAATTCAATTGTGTTATTAGCTTCTTGCTAATAACATCAAGAAATTGGATAGTATCAAAATCTTTGTGAAATTTTACAAGAAAAAGCTTGTCCTAAGCCACAGAAGCAAATTTAATGATAAATTAAAGTATGTAAGAAATCCTACTTTTGCTAATTTCCTTTTATTTTTAATTAAGTAGTCAAAACGAATGCAAATCCTGGTCATTCGTCAACAAATATTGATTGTCTGTAAACAGCGCAAGGGTGAATACATAACAGTATCTTTGTGTTTTATTTGTGTAGTGTACTATGTAGTCGATTGTCTAACAGTTGCCTAGTTTCTTTTCTGTAAAATTATTAATAAGGGAAGAAGAGCTATTTCCTAAAGAGAATTTCCCTCCTAAATTCCTAACCTAATCCTTTGGAACAGTATTTCTTTAATAATCATTACCACTGAGTAAAATTAATATGATAGATGGAATTAAAATGAAATAATTAATAGATTTTATTATTAGTTAGGCTACGTTTTCCTTCGTTTGCCTCAGTCAAGCTTCTCTTTGAGCGATCATGTAATCACTTCCCGCGCCGCCGCCATCACTAGAAACGGCAGCCATTGTCATTGTCTCGGGCATGGTCTCGGGGTTCACGCTGTCATCGCGAAAATCTATTTTTTTTTTGTGAAAACGGTGGTGAATGTAATGTGTAAGTGAATTTTTGGAATCCGTGAACCGGTGATAATAAAGGAATAATCGTGAAAACAAAATGACAGCGTGCGGTTTCGGCTATTCCAGTACTCGGCATTTTTTTTCTTTGCAATTATGACGAAATTGCTTCATCGATCTCTTAAGGTAAGGAAATTACGTGAATTCGTTTAAGTTAGGTAACTATCACATAGTTTCACGTTATTTTTGATTAGAATTACACCAAAGTGAGATCTAGATATGGTATCCATTAGAAGTGTTTTATAACCTCAACTTGTTAGCGACATGTGACAATCGTTATGCATACGTTTCCCTGTGAACTAAAGAAATATATGCAAAAAACGACTGGAATTGTTTGTTGATATTATTTTTAGTCGATTTTGTCCGTGCAATACATATTTGCAATAATTCAGAAGTGATTTCTCAAGTACTAGTTATTTTTTTTTGGGTATGGTTGGATTAAATCTGCCACTTACTTCAAATCGTTTAGATTTATTATGATTTATCTTATGTGCTTGCAGTGTTAAAGAAATAGTGTTATGAATTACAGTGAACCATATACATTCAAGGAATTTTATTTCTTGGATGTTAAGAACGGTCAATCATATCATGGGAAAAAAATGCAATCGATGCAATTTTTGTTTGCAGTATCTGATCAATATCAATTATCTTTCTTTTCCTAGGATTTACAAGCTTATAATGATGTGATATTTCTACCTTAAAAACTGCAACTTAGATGCGGTGCTTATTTCTAGTTCTCAGCTTCAGATAGGATGAATCAGAATAAAAGTGGAAATCATTTTGACAAGATTACATAAACTAACTGATGTTTTTTTGTATGAATGATTACGTTCCCATTTGACTGTTTTCTTAAATGTGTTTTGCCTTTAATGCTTAAACTGCTGGGCTGATCTAAAGTGAAATTTTGGTGAGTTGAATTATGTTTTTTAAAGTCAAGTCTGTTCGGTATGATTTTACCTTTTAAAATTAAATTTATTTATTATTTATTTATTTATTTATTCATTTTTACCCTTGGGCACAACAGCTTAATGCCAGTTATAGTGCTACAAGCAACAACACACATAAACAAACAAAAAATTGAAATAGTGTAACAAAAACAAAAACAAGAGACGAAATAATATAAGACAAAAAATTAAGTAAAACAAGGTAAAACAAAACAAATCACTCTGACAAATTGTCCAGGAGAGCCCGGAAAGAAGTATATGAAGATGCCAATTCAAGAGATGGAAAGAAGTTAAACAACACAGAGATTCGGCCGATACAAGACCCCGACGGGTGCAAACCCTGCGCAAAGAAAAGGTTATCACGCCGACGGAGACCAGCTATAGGTACGCGTAAAAGGAAAGACGAAAGTAAGTAAATTTGTTTTCTAGACTCCATATTGTTGAGTCTAATTTGGTTATTGAGGCTCAAAGGTGCCTTAATTTTGTTTTTGAAAGTTTATGGTTGAGTCTGAGATTTGTTTTCAAAACTCCAAGATGATGAGCCTGATTTTGATTTTTAGAACTCAAAAGCAGTAAGGCTGATTTTTGGTGAAGCTTAAAGGTGATGAAACTGATTTTAATTTTTGATTGTAAAACTCAAAGTGTAATCTCAGTGTTGAAGATATCTTGTGAAAACTTTTTGGAATGCAGTAGACAAAGTTATGTTAGGATTCTCCCTTTTGCTGAAAGCACAGAGAAAAAGTTCCTGTGAAAACTGGCTTATTTGAAGAAAAGTAAAAGAAAAAACAGAATCAGCAGTAGAATGGAATATCCATGACAGGTTGTAAAACTGGAATGTTATCGGAGATTATTATGTCAATAGATCTTTTGCTCTTTGATTTTTTCTTGGTAATTTTATGCTGAGATCTGCGATGATGTAGGAAACTCCAGTGGATATTGCAAGGTTTCGATCCAAATCCTCAGTGCTCTGAAATGAAATAGGAGAAATGGATTAACAAGTATGTCGAATATTTTATTGGGAAATGAAGATTTCTATTTGCTTAGTTCAAGCCTCATTGTTTAAAAAATGGAATATTTCAAAATATAAATGGCCAAAAGTGTTAATCAATGGAAAGAGCTGCCGGGGAGTGTGAAGCTTGGGCTTAAAACTTGAAGCTGCTATGAAATTTTTTTAAATCGATATTTTTGAGTTACCAAAACGTTCATCGAATCTCCCTCGCTGTGATGAAACCAGAAATAATTATTTGGAACCATGTAAGGTTCTGCAAGAGGAAGTCCTGTAGGTTGAAAAGTATTGATATCACTTCCTGCTGATGATGCATTTATGAGAGTCGTCGCGTTAATTCTTTCAAACAACCCCATGATTTCTCTCATGATGCAGGTGGCGTCTTCATTCCCGGCAAATGCCAGACCTATAAATAAAATAAAGATATTACAAGTGTTTTTCTGAAACATTGGTGCCTCCACTTAAAAGAAATTGAAAACACCGAGGTTTAATTACCTAACGGTTGGAATAATCCTTCATCTGATTCAAAAGCAAGGGACCAATTTTCTAATTCATTAGCACGTTCATTTAAATAAGCTTTGGCGCCGAGGATTCCAACTTCTTCCCCGGTCCATAAAATCGCTCTTAAAGTTCGTTTTGGAGTAGGTAATGAAAGGGTTTTAATGAGCCATAACGAATGCCATGCAAGAAAAGCTCCACCCGCATCATCCATAGCACCCTGGAATTATCAGATTTTAATATCATCACTCCCACGTCTCGTCACGTATTTTTTATTTACCTGCCCTACATCCCAGCTATCGATATGACCAGACAATGTTACGAATTCTTCAGGGATGCTTTTCCCCGTTATGTCTCCGTAGGCATTTCGAGATATTTTATCCTCACCGAATCTAGCTTCCATTTTTAAATTTATTTTAATGGTTTTCCCTGAATTTATTAATCTGCTGATTCGATTAGAGTCTTCTAGGGATATCGCAGCCGCTGGAATAGCTGGAATGTGTTTAAAGTCATTGTAGAAATTAGTCATTCCAGTATGAGGGCTTCCGATTGAAAAAGGAGTGACGGATCTGACTAAGGCAGCAATTGCGCCTAATTTACTGGCTTCGTATGGTCCCCTGTTTCTAAAAACTCCTGTTTGGCCGTATGAAGTATAGACAGAATTGAAAAAGACAATTTTCCCAGGAACCTGAAAATTTTTTTATTACTTTTATGAATTTAGTTCGCTCTTGGTAGACAGTGACACATTTTAGAAATTCAGAATAACAGCAAAATTGAAAATTTTAAATTACTCCACAGGAGCTTATTCAGAAAGGAATAATTTTTATACCTCTGATGCTTTTGAAGATAATTCGTCGAAATCTTTAACCATTAAAATTTCTCCGGTTATTCCAGCTGGGTCGGTTCCAGGAGATAAACCGAGTCCTAAGATGTTTAATTTTCGGTTTCGCGGTGTATTATATGCGTTATATATAATTTCAGCCGATTCTTTTCCTCGGATCCATTGAGGTACTGTGACTGGAACTGAGCTGGTTTCTAATCCGATTGCATTCATTCGCTCCAGGGCGTTGTCGATAGCTGCTTCCAAATTTTCGCTACCTATGAAAAAATTTTAAAGAAAAAATCATAAAAGAAATAGTGATTTAGTGAAAATATTAACTTCAAGCCCGACAAATGCTTGGTCTAAGTTCAAAATTTAGATCTGGCCAAAAATTGCCGGATTTCTCAATTTTCTGGATACATGCCTTGCCGGCTCGGACCTATAAAGTTTTTGTGGACTTAATTCGGAAAAAAAATCTTTGTTAAAATTCAGTCTGGTATTTATTTTTCCAAAATTAGCTAATAAAGACTTATGTCAGCCTCTGCTAATTGTCAACTATGTATAGGAATTTTCTGAGTGATTGTTCTTCGGGTAATTATCAATTAAGGCCGTGGCCAAGAGTGTCTAACATCAGCCAATTTTAAATTTTGAGTTCTCTAATCAAATTTTCAGCCTCTGAGCCAGCACTGAAGTTTAAAGGTGGCAAATTTGCATAACTTCTTTGCTCTCCTTCATTTTCCTAGAACATGGTAGTGAACAGTATTTGAAAGACATTCCAGAACTTTAGAATTTCTTTTTTAATCCTTCTTACCTGATATTCTATTTCCAAAGAAATCAACAAAATCCGCCAAATCATTATAAAGCCGATTAGAGTACTTCCCATCAACGACCGCTTCTATAATTTCATCTATCACACCTTGATATCCATGGATTTCATCCACCAAAGTTTCTGGCAAGTCACAAGTATCTGCCGCCACGAAACCGATCACTAAAAATTTTACTAAAAATCGGAAATACATTTTCCCCGAAAGAAAACACGAACTAGAATGACTAAGAAATTATTATTAGGTCAATTCCTATTTAATATAAATTTTATTGATTAGGTACTTCAGGGTCAGACACAATGCTGCCTATTGTTATTTAGCCTTATCGTGCGGATTAGAAAATTTTTACGCTTTGTAAGCGTTACATTCTCGTCTGCAGGTCGAAAGTCAAGTAGTTTTTCTTTCCCTCAATTTTCCTTAATTGTATTTTATGATTTTTTGGATGGATGCTTAAAGTTTAAAATTAAATTTGGATTTTGAATTTTATTTTAAATAATTCAGAGGCTTGAGACTTCTTCAAAATATTTTGTTTTTACAAAAAAAAAATATGTAATGACTTGATTCATTTTTCGTCACAGTGACATGATTATCAGTTGATAATCTTCTATTGAGATATGAAGGTCGTGAAGATCATGCTGTTAATTGTTATCGGGGATTATTATGTCAATAGATCTTTTGCTCTTTGATTTTCTCTTGGTAATTTTATGCTGAGATCTGCGATAATGTAGGAAATTCCTGTGGAAATCGCAAGATTTCGATCCAAATCTTCAGAGCTCTGAAAATAATTGTAAAAAGACAAACGGTTAATGTAAATATGTAATAAATATAAGTAAAGTTTTTTATTGTTATTAAAAGGCTTATCGAAAGCTTTTAAGGAAAAAATAGCAAGAGCTTCTGGTGCTTTTGGGATTTGAGAGTTGCTTCTGACGTGCTCGAGACTCAACTCAGAATTTGGCGACAAAGAGTTAAAGTTTAAATCAAGTGTGTTGGAGCCCTTTGAGTTTGCTGCATGGTAGATATTCGAGTTTGATCTTAGCTGAGGTGAAGTGAAAGCTTTACAAGTCGTAGAAATGCTTAGAAATATTTTTCAGATAAGGCCAGCAGTATGAGGAAGCTAGACTTGGACCAAATGAGGCTTGATGTGAGATTTTACAAAATAGTTTGCAGATAAAGAGATAAAATAACTACGGATAGAGGAGCCATGGCTCTCCTTAGCGTTTGCAGTGGTTAATAAATTAGCTTGAATTATAAGGCTTAGACATGAGATCAGTTTCTGATCTTTTTTAGAACTAAAATATTCGGGTATATCGCGACACATCGTCTAGAATTTATTCAACTTACTAAAACGTCCATAGAATCTCCCTCACTGTGATGAAACCAGAAATAATTATTTGGAACCATGTAAGGTTCTGACAAGGGAACTCCAACGGGTTGAAAAGAACCAATATCACTTCCAGCGATTGATACATTCACAAGTTCCGTTGAGTTTATTTTTTTAAACAGCGTCATGATTTCTCTCATGATGCAAGTGGCGTCTTCATTCCCAGCAAATTGCAGACCTGTCAAAGAAATAATTTTTTATTACATTTCTCATTAATAAAATTAGCAATTCGCTGTTAAGTAACATATTTAGAAAAGATTTAGAGTCCATCTGTGTGTGGAATTTTTTATGTCTAATTTCATAATTTTTTGAATTTTCAGTTGGAAGCGCAAGACTTCAGCTTGATACCTTTAAAAAATAAGAGGAAGAGATTTTTTCTGCAAATCCAGAAACTTTGAATGTTCATGAAAGCCTCTTAATCTAAATTAAAAATGCCTTATTACCCAACGGTTGAAATAGTCCTACGTCTGATTCAAAAGCGAGGGACCAATTCTTTAATTCATCAGCATGGTTTTTTAAATAAGCTTCAGCGCCAAGAACTCCAACTTCTTCTCCGGTCCAAAAAATAGCTCTTAAAGTTCGTTTTGGAGTTGGCAATGAAAGGGTTTTAATGAGCCATAACGAATGATATGCAAGAAAAGCTCCTCCTGCATCGTCCATAGCCCCCTGGAATTATCAAACATTATCATCACTCCCACGTCTCCTTATGTAGTTTTTACTTACCTGTCCCACGTCCCAGGTATCGATATGTCCAGACAATGTTACAAATTCTTGAGGTATACTTTCTCCCCGCAAGTCTCCATACGCATTTCGAGAGATTTTATCTTCGCCGAGCCTAGCTTCCATTTTTAAATTTATTTGAACCGTTTTTCCTGAATTTATTAATCTGCTGAGTCGATTGGCATCTTCTAAGGTTATCGTAGCCGCTGGAATCGGTTTTGTGTCGTTAAGGAAATAAGTGCTTCCGGTATGAGGGCTGTCGATCGAAAAAGGAGTGAGAGACCTGACTAAAGCACCGATTGCTCCTAATTTACTAGCTTCGTTTGGTCCCGTATTCCTATAAGGTTGCGTTTCAGCGTATGAAGTGTAAACAGCGTCGAAAAAAACAATTTTTCCGGGGACCTTAAAAGAAAATTTTATTATTTTCATAAATTTAATTCGCTCCTTGAAGACAGTGACACATCTTAGAGAAAAGAAAAAAGGAAAACTGAAATTTTTAAGTTACCCCACAGGAACTTATGATTTATTACATCTTTTTTTTTACTCCCTCCCTCGTTTTGTTGAAAAAGGAATAATTTTTATTTGGGAATTGTTTCAATTTTTATATGCCTTACCTCGGATGCTTTTGAAGATAATTCGTCGAAATCTTTAACCATTAAAACTTCTCCGGTTATACCGTCTGGACCGGTTCCAGGGGATGAGCCAAGTCCTAAGATTTTTAATTTTCGGTTTCGCGGTGTGAGGATTTCAGCTGATTCGTTTCCTCGGATCCATGGCGATGGTACTGCAACGGGGTCTGAGCTGGTTTCTAATCCGATTGCACCCATTCGCTCTAAGACGTTGTCTATAGCTGCTTCTAAATTTTCGCTACCTATAAATAATTAATAATTGGTAAAGATGACTGCGGTGTGTTTGGATGGCGTTTGCTCGAGAGTAGTGTGCGGCGGTACGCGGAGCGATGCATTCGCCGTGAATACCGGGCAGCGACAAGGAGATGGGCTGTCACATTTTCCCTTCTATCTAGTCTTCGAGAAGGTGGTGCGTGCCATTGAGACCATCCCTGGCTGCTTAAATCTAGGCGGGCCGATTAAGTTACTTGGCTATGCGGAAGACGTTGACATCCTGGGTGAGACAAGAGTAGCGCGAGTCGAATAGAGCTCGAAATTAATGAAAGTAAAACGAAGTACTTAGTGATGACGAGAGATCCGCAAGATGAAGACCCTCTGGATATCGGGAACCTAAGGTTGAAGAATGCTCCTGTCTTTCGGTACCTCGGGTCGACGGTTACGCGTGACAATGATACTAACAATGCGAGGATCCAGAGTGGGAACCGTTGCCTTCAAGCCCTTGGCCATCTTTTCCGCAGCAAGTCCCTATCCCGCCGTTTCAAATTAATTACTTACAACTCCGTCCTTCGCCCCACTGTTCTGTACGGCTGCTAGACCTGGACTTAAACGGTCCGAGCTGCGGTCATTCGAGAATAAGATGCTGAAGAGGATTCCAATGTAGATCCTATTACCGGACGCGTGCATGTTAAGACAAATGAGGAGATCCAGAGGCTCACCGACCAGCCTATTATTACAAGCGGGATAAAATCACGAAGGCTACAGTGGGCAAGACAGGTAGCGCGCCACCGACGAGGACTACCAGGAAGTTACTGGATGGTCGTCCAACTAGGCCATTAGGAAGGCCTCGGCTAAGGTGGGAGGATACAGTCGTACGGGATGCAGGTAGTGTGGGGGCGCCGGACTAGGATAGGTCTGGATGGCGGCAACTCTGTGATGCGGCAATAAGGCTTCAAGCCTTGTAACGCCGAGTAAATGAGCATAAATAATTGTTCATCATGAAATTGGTTTTGTCCGTTGCTGATGGGTAGTTCTTCCGGCTTCTTACCTGCTATTCTATTGCCAAACGTGTCCACAAAATCCGCTACATCATTATACAACCGATTTGAGTATTTCCCATCTACCACCGCTTCTATAATTTTATCCACCACTCCTTGATACCCATGAATTTCGTCCACCAAATTAATTGGCAAATCACAAGTGTCAGCCGCCACGAAAGCGATCACCAAAAATTTAGCTAAAAATCGAAAGGACATTTTCATATAAGAAAGCACGAACTAGAATGATCAAAGAATTATTTGCAGGTCAGTTTCTATTTTAAAAAAATTGATGAGATACTTGAGGGTCAGTCACAATGCATTGGATTATCTTTATCATACGGATTAGATTTTGACGTTGCTTAATCGTTGTCATTCTCATTTGCAGGTCGAAAGTCGAGTGGTTTTCTTTCTCTCTCTTTAGTCCCAAAACGCTATTAAAACCATGTCATGACAATGTTAGTTGAAGGGAAAAGTTTTAAGATAAAATAAGAGTATGCTACGGTAAGCCCGGGAATAAGACGAGGGAGGGGGGAAAAAAGGGCGAAGGCATAAGTAAAACTATAAACCCCTCAGGGAAACAAAGTTAAAATGAAAAAAATTTAAAAATCTCCGTGGGAAACCAAGCACTAGGTCCCCGTGAATAAAAAACATTTTTATTTCAGATGCTGATTCAAAAAAGGCTTTTGTTGATTTATCGTGAAATTATTAGATGCTCCCAGCATGTGTCATATTTGTTTTATATCGTAATTTTTCAAAAAAATAAAAAAAAAAGGTGGGATCGTTCATTGATAACGCAGGTTGCGTGTCACATCAGGCTGATTCATCTCCAGTTTATTTTTAATTTTTATCATTAAATTAAAATTAAATTATCATTACTCTGCAAAAATAAAAGCAATACTTTTTGAGTCATTCTCTGGTTGAGATCAGTTCAAAAATCGACTTCAGCCAATCAAATAACTTGATTGGCTGAGGTCGATTTTGGGCTTACAATGAAACTAAGAGCATTTATTTTGTTGGAGGACATCTAAACCATTTTAAGATACTAAAATACAGGATGGGGGCAATTTTATGTCAAAACTTTCACTTCTACTTTCTGTATTGTCAGCTCTGATTAGCACACTTTGAGATAAGCCTGGTGGGTCTTGCAGCTTTAACTGGTTCAGCCGGGCCTTCTAATGGTTCAAAAGATTGAATTCTTGAGAAAAGAATTCACTTCGAATGGCTGAAATAGAAACGTAAGTCGCTCCCAATTTTTGATGTCCTGCCTGGGTGCCTAGCGGGTTGTTTATCTCTACATCGTCGTAAAACAGGAAGATCGGCAGTAAAAATCTATCAGGATTTGATACTTTAATTTCGATGGGTGTAATATAAATCTGTACGTCAGTGCAGAACTCGACCAAGTTCATTTCCAAGATGGCGGTGTCTTTTTATAAGAAACAAGTTTAAATCGGAGATGGATTCGGTCGAGTTCTGCGCTGACGTACAAAAATATAATAATATCTAAAGCACTTGTCCAAATTCCAAAGCTTTGTCGAGCATATACTTGGTGAGTTTATATGTCATCTTCAAATCGCTCTGAGATACCGTCAGTAATTCTTCTAGACCGGCCTTGCTTACAGATTTCTCCCCGGGCAGGAGAAATCCTTCATCTAGAAAATGGTTGCGCAAGAGCTTTAAAAGATGTGGGACTTCTGCAGGAACCTGCGTAGAGGCGTGTGTCATTCTATTGAGTATATCTTTGCGTTCACTCAAATTAAAAGATTATGAATCTGTTAGGCCAGTTTTGAAACTTAACTTGCTGGTAAAAGCATTTTTTAATTTGAGTGTATTATTTTAATTCACTCGCCACCTATTATATGCAGGAATATTAGATTATACTCCCAGTTCATCTCTCTGCGACTGTTTTACCATCATTATCATGCAAATATCGTATCTCTAATTAAAATGACTATTACCTTTTGTCGTCACGAATGTTTTTAGCACCCTCGAGAATATTTAAGTTTTTATTACTCTTTAATAATTTTTCTAAAGGGAAAATGAAATTTCCTAATTAAGCTTTTTTAAAATAGTGGAGGTAAAAGGATGAATTTCTTCCCCAGCCTCGTATCCTCAGGTTCTAGCAGGATTTATTATTAAGGCGGAAAGTTTCTTCTTCCCATCCCTCTTCTGTGGTTGTGCTTGTCAGCAGCACCATTTTAAAATAATAGCCCTTTGCTCAGCTTAAGTACTATCCTACCACTGTGACCGGATCTATACCTTACACGTCGTAAGACCAGAAATCACAGACGTCCACATCATGCTGACCTTAACCATTAGTAAAAGTATTTAATTATTACAGTTATCAATAATTGCCATTTTATTGTTCCGATGATTAAATACGTCACGTTAGATTAGTTCTTAAAGTCAAAGAGCGAATTTTTTCTTTCTTAGAGCGTGCAAGAAAGAAAGAATGTGAATGTGTGCCCGACGGTGGTTGTTTTTAACACAGCAACATCAGCACAAAAAGAAAGTAATGTCTCCGTGGGCGTGGAGCCTAAAAGAATTACCCTTAAAATTTTTTTCCTTTCTTCTTTTGCAAATGGAATGCATGCGTTGAGAGTTTGATAAACAACCGTCGAGTTTACGGTTAAAGAAACAGAGTGAGCCCATTTGTCCTGGCCGTGTTTTTGTCTTTGTGTTTAGGTAACCCTATCGCTGACGGAAACCGTTGTTTAGTTGACTTCGTTTTTTTTTCTTTGAGAAAAGGGGATAAAAGTTTTGACAGGTTTAGGATATCTTTTCAGGAAGTGGATTTTTTTTTCTTCAATCGTCTGGGATTTGTTTATTTTATGAAAAATGATCACGGAATCAAGAACTAGAACGTCGAATTTGAAAACTCCAAAATGGCTGTTTTTAATGTTTACCTTTGATCAGCCAATTAGGGATTTCAAAATTCTGTGTAGTAACATCAACAATTAAAAGTATAAAATTCTGACCGGTTGGAGATGCATTCATTGAGCAAACTGACGGTTTTCTTTTCAATTTAAAACTTCTTTAATTCCACAGGTTTGGAGGCATATTGCAAATTTGTATTTTTTATGTGAAAAATGCCAGTATTATACAGGATCAAGTTATAATGAAATGTCCTTCTCATCCCTCCCTTAAAAATGAAGAAAAGTAGTCAAAGTAAAACACGAAGTCGTATAAATCATGAAGGAGTCAGGGTTTATATTGTTATCGTTATCCTCTTTCAGCGGCGACGTATTCCTGAGATGATGTCATTATATTCTTTTCCGCTTCGAGTGATTTACAGGATCTTTTTTTTAGATAAACAAAAAATTTTGCACGTCTGTTTTCATCTTTAAAACAAATGTTTCAAAAGTATGTGGGGCTTGACCAGGGATCCCCGCGTGTCACAAAAGTAACATGGATTTATGAATCCTTCTTACTCTTGCGGTAATAATCTATGGTAAAGCCCTGAGGGCATTATTACTTTTAAGAGAAACGACCAATGGGGAGTAGGAAGCCTTTTTTCAGGAATTCTTCATCTTCAGGTCATCTGGAGTCCCCTAGTTATTACTCCTATAGGATTTAGCCAGGGCTTAGCATAGTCTGCTAGCTACTCTCAGGACTCATCTCCTGTACAATACACTAAATGAATATTGTAACATAATTTTGCAGTTTTTAGGAAGTGAAAGCTACAGGACGAATGTTTTCCTTTCCATTCACAATTAAATCTTTAAATGGTTTAAAAAAACCTTCCCACTTGTCTATATAAAAAAAAATATTTGAATTGTGAATTTTCTCCTCTTGGGCAGACCTCGTTCTTATTTTCTAATCAGAATTAATTAGAGCTTCAGGACACTTCTATTTTTTTTTTTAAACTTGAAACAAAATTCAAAATGGAATCAATAATTCCTAGAATTTTGTTTTCCATCCCTTTCTTTTCAAAAGCCCTCTTCATTTTCACTTGGAGAAGATGAAAACGTTCCTCTTTTCAGGGAATTCAAAATGAAATTTAATCTGGGAAGAGTAATGAGATACGACAAGGCTTCTTAATATTGTGCTAAACGACTTTCAACACGCCCGGAATAAGTAAAAACAAATTAGAACAATTACAGCTATGTTAGGAAATGCCTTTTAACAATTAAAAACATAATTAAATTTTTAATCTTATGTTATCTTATTATAATAAACTCCTTTTAAATCGACTTAAGCTTTCGCGAACGTTTTTAATATGTTTATGAATTAATGAGAACAAGAATTTGTCATAGTTTGAGAAAACTTTGCCCTAAGGTGCTTGAAGGGCAGTTAATCTCAAAGCTATAGAAGAGGTTAGACTCATATCTGCCTGGACCCCTTCTCTAGTTCTGCATTAGCCACTTAATTAAAAAATTATGGCTTTATTTGTAATTTTTCAATATTCTAAGGACTGAAAAAACTTTTCTGGCGCCACACATCAGAATGTGACCATAAAACGGATTTAACGCTATATATCAAGAAAACATTGTTTTACTTTATTTCCCCTTTAAAGTTCTCCATTTTAGAAAAAAGAGAGAGAGAGAAAAAAAAGGCTGACGTTTTCTTTCCCTTTGGTTGATGTATTACTCGCTACGAACATTTTCCTTAATCAATATTCCAAAGATAAAAAATAGGAAGCGATTTAAGTTTTCAATCTGTGTTTTCGGAATGAGGAAACATTTTTCGGATTGAATAATCCCCTATTTCGAATTCCAACCCGGTTTTCTTATATCAAAGCTTAAACGGGGTAAAATAGACCTTGATACGGGAGGACTGAGGATGATCTTATAAGAAAACTACTTCCGGTTTTAATTCGGTTTCATATTGAAAAAATTTTTTCAATTTCCGGTTGAGGTTTTTTTTTTTGGGGTGAGATTACTTGGAGAGACGGAATGAAGGATGAAAGACAAAATTTTCGGGACTAGTTTTATGAGTATTTATCAAGTGGCGCCACCATCTTTTGATAATTTCCTCAGTAACTTCAGTCGCCACACATCATTTCAATGTAGAGTTTTTCGAAAAACTTTCTGGCTTCTTTGCAGGCCTAAATTAATTTTCAATTGACATTTCTGATTCAAAACTCAAAGCAGGATTTAATTAAAGAAATAAAATTGAAGTTTGAAAACCTATCTCGCCTTGTCAAAATAATATATCAACTAAGTAGACTAATAGTAGACGACGTGGTTTTATCTATGCTTATGGGAGGCAAAAAGTGTTTCTTTGTTCCTAGTCTTGAAAATGTCAGCAAAAAGTAGATCTGTTTTCACTGTTTTGTTTTTATATAAAACTCCCTTCTCCTGTCATTAATTATGAGTTGTCACATCATTTTTTTGTAACTCGAGCTCATTGTTTCAGCGAAATGATTAAATAAGAAGCATTAGGAAGTATAGAGGATGCAGCTTTGGAAAGTTTATATGTTACCTGGAATTATGGCTGTGTTCGTTTTTGTACATTTACTTATTCATCCTGGAATGTTTTATGCGAATGCCAGAAAGAAAAAAGATTGTATTCTTTGGTTTTTTGTCTCCCAAAAATTTTATTCGTTCATATATTTAGCCACGCATACATTTATAAAATAATAAAATTGCTTCTGTGATTTAATAAAAAACAGGCCGAGCGTCTATTTCAATTCCTGTTTTCAATTTTAATGCTCTGCGGACGTTTTCACGTGCCAGCAGAAACATTTTATTTATTTTTTCCCTCCTTTCTTTTTCCCTCCCACATTTCTCGAATCAAGATGGGAATTCTAAAATAAATATGTTTTCACTTCTTTAGCGAAATTAACTCTTCGGAAATATCTTGTAAAATCTAAATTAATTTCAAGTCGGAGGAAATTACCAGGCATTTCCTGGTTCCCTTCAGGCATGAAATAACTTGGGATAACATCATTCCAATGAGATCTTTCGTTTTTGCTCTCTTGGCACATTAGTTGGACAAGTTTTGGAGTTATCCGGTCTTACAACATCCTTGTTTTCGGAATTCAGAGACGAATCGTTTCCGTTGGAGTTTTCCCGATTGGGAGAGAACGAATTTTTTTTTTAAACGGATCTAATTATCGACGTGAACGTTTTTCAGGAAGAACAATTGAAAATATTCCTGACATGAAAAATTTAATAAACATGTTACAATTATGTAACGGATTGTATTGTTTCCTGAAATTCATTGTTTAGAGCTTTTTAAAAAAACATAAGTGTTCGTTTAAGGACCGATTTTTATCAGTTGCGTTTGAGTTTTTTTTTTTTTGGAAGTGAAAAAACAATGCTTATTGTACTTCAGGGCTTAGAAAATGAAACAGCTAGATTTATTAAATATTCAAAAGCTTCGACTCTGCGAAAATTCGTTGAAAGCAAATGCTTGATTTTCTGATTTTTCATCCTCGCAATCTGCCCAAAATCAGCCGCTTAAAAACTGACCCGGTAGTTCCATGGAGGGCAAATATCATCGCCTTGTTGTTTACGAAGAAAATTGCGGAAATATAAATTAATTATCTTGATGCTTTCGCACTGCAGGAGACTAAAAAATATTTCACCGCCCCGTTTTCCAAATTGGTTACCGTCTTATTAATTTATTCATATTAATATTGATGAAGAGGAATTTTCAAAAACTCTTTTCTGCTTAGCAAAAATGAAATTTTCTTTCTCATTTAGAAAAGCTACCTAATTCATTTTCTTCTCAAAAGTTATCGAGTTGTTTCAGCTTTATCAAAAGCTTTAGCGTTTCAGTTTGAGTTGATTTTAGCATCGAGTTAGTTTTTTTAACTCTAAGGATTTTCCTCATATTTCACAATTAAAATCGCGTTTATAAATTGTATGACTCGTTAATTATGTGAGGAAAAATAACCACGCCTAAGTGAATATGATTTTATTCTTAACACGAAAGTCACGCTTAGGCATCAATCTTCAGCCAGGAAAGAATTGTATAAGGGCCAAAAATTGTGGCGCCTTACAAACCTCAATTAGATTTTCTTACATTTTTGCATTGAAAAGATCGAATGACTATTCCTCAGGCGTCCTCTTAAAAACAAGAACAATCTCACTAAAAATCCTTATTTGAATCTCCTATCAAAACAAACATCTGATCGATTTTCTCGGATGCTGCAAAAAAGCAGTGACCGTAAATAATTGACTACACCTGCAACAAATCACAAAAAACTTTCTTCGTTATCCGTATAAAAAATGTTTTTTTTTTCTTTCCCCGACATGAATCTTGCATTAGCCTCTTGCTCCTGTTTTACAAACAAAATTAATTTAATTTTTCATGATATATAAAACTAAAATTTTTATTTTCAAAAAAAATTAAAGTCGAAATGACATCCCTTCCTTTGACAAGTAAAACGTAAGCTTTTGTAATTACGATTAGAATTGTCATTTTTGTAGTTGAGCGCAAGCGGGTAATTACGCATCGTCAACATTTATACGGTAGGCAGTACTCATCGTTAACGAAAACAATGAAAGCAGTCAAAAACAAATCCTTTTGCTGGGTTTCATTATGTCATTACCTCTTTTCATGCAGCTTTTCAGCTCTCGTTAATAATGCATAAGGGATTCATCGAATTGTTATTTTCAAAACCGATCTCGATTCTACTTTAGATATAGTAACTATTTTTCGGGTATTATGCGAATGGGATTAGAGCTTTGAAAATAATGCGAGAGGATGTTAATTACGGAAAAAATACTGATAGCGAGGGTTTATCTAAGAGCGGAGATAGTGGGGATTTTAAAGGATCAGTTTGTAGGAGAATAAGCGTGACTGATAAGGTGCCTAAGGCTCTGCTGAAAGTCTACAGAAGGTTAAAAGTAGTTTGCGTCGGGATTTGGTGGCCGCACCGTCCAGTGCTTAATCCATTGCAAACAGCCGAAGTGAAAAAGTAGGGGTAGCCCCTTTGTTCTAGGTCGACTAGACACTGGTCCTACCAGTGGTCCTACCAGTGGTCCTGCCAGTGGTCCTGCCAGTGGTCCTACCAGTGGTCCTACCAGTGCACGGAGAAGCCGTGCACTGGTAGGCCTAGCAGTTCTCTACGAATCTAGACCAAAAGGTCGAAAATCATTCCTTGGTGGGGGATGGAAGCCCTACTAAGTACCAGCTTACGGAGGCCGAGTTAAAGCGTTTACGCTGCAGAAGGGTTCAGTGGATTAACCTGTCCAAAGGTGGTGAACAGGTCTTAGGTTTGGTGGCGGAAGAGCTCACTGTAACGGGCCAACGGTATTAACCGCGTTCTTATTTAGGTATACTGCCACCTAATGCCAACCCGCTCGGCAAGCGTGGCATTTCTCGCAGGCATCCTTAGTCTAGATCTTGAAATGAAAGACAGGAGCCTTGCGTCGAGTTTGACGGAAGACTTTTTTAAGCCTATGGCAACTGAAAGACCTTAAATTTACTACATACCCAAGATTTTATACTACTGACGTCATAAGGCAGCCTCTTCCCAAAGTAGCACAAATTCACATCCTCTAGATAATACAAAGATTGCTAATTTCTAGCTGGCATCTAGAAGATAAAGACATCTACTAGAAGACTCCGTAGACGGAAATTGCTGTGTGCTACTTGGGTTATCACCATTGTGATCAAATGAAGGCAGTTTAAGTGAGTGGAGCACTTGCACCAGGACCAGGTAAAACTGTCATTGATCCGCGAGAGCCATTAAAGAATGCGACTTATTAAGCCATAAAATACAAGGTAAGCTGGAAGATTCAAAAAGGAGGCGCTATTAATTTTCGCGACGGCCTTCCCTAGACGACCCCTCGCCTGGCTAATTTAGTAAAGCTCTCGTTTCGTGACCTTTTCCACGAGCTTCTCGCATTTTCGTCGGATGTTACAGAACAGAGGGAATATTAATTATTAGATATGCCATTAAATCCTAGGAGTAAATAAGGCGAATACAAAGGATTTCATTTTGTTTAAACGCGATTACAAAGGAAAAACAAATTAATTTGAAGGAGGAAACAGTCGGGAGAGAATATTCCCATGTGGGACAGATCGATTAACCTGTCCGAAAAGCGGGGGGGAAAGCTAGAGTTAATAACTTTTAAAGTCAACTCTTGGAAATTAATTTATACTCCTTGCAGTATATTTCGCCTCGGAGAAAATCGGCCTCCTCCACCTTCCCCCTTTTTGCTTTTCAAACTCCCGAGCGTGATTTAATTGACCCAAACATGATGCATTCAATTTTAGAAGCTGATTTCTACTCGATGGAAGAAATATATATGAAGATGGGGATGAGGAGATTTTCGTTTTCGATGTCGATTTCTCTAATCGGGAATTCAAAGGAGCGAGGATCGGAAATATAACCGATATTAAAATCATTTCATTTAGCGAGTTTAGCTTCCATTTCGAATCATCTCTTTTGAAACTTCAAAAATTCTAACAGTTTTCAATAATGTTTCCGCATATTCTAAAATTGATTTATTGTCTTTGATGGAAAGCAAGAAAATTAAGCAGAGTTTCGATTGGTGAAATCAATTTATTGAGTAAAGGTAGCTTTCATTGAAGATTAAAAATATGAGGCAACAACATAGAAAATTACAAAAGGTTGAAGCAGCAGTTTAAAGGAGGCTCTAGGAAGCCTGAAGCCGCAACAGCTGTTCCGCCTCGCTCCTCTCGCCTTCTTTGCCCAGGCGTTGGCGTTGGTCATTTTCCCTCGCTGCAGTTACCAGAAGCTCATAGGGTCGCTAAACCTTCTCCCTAGAGGCCGATAGGAGTGCAAAAGAACCCTCTACCTTATTAGCTGTGAGTTTCTACCAACATGAGTGGAAAAGAGGTAGAGGTAGTCTGCGGCTGCCGTCGGCGAGGCGAAGGAACAGGGCTAACAAAAACTCGACTGGCTTAAACCAGGGCTGTACTGAGTGTAACTATTTTCTTTGTGAATGTCTAGCGCCGGCCCTGCTGCTATATAACCGAAAACCCTACTCGGCTTTAACGCTCATTAATGAAAAACAAAGCGGAGTGTTCCCACACCCCGTAAACGGGTTCGGTTATTTACACGACCCCGTCAAGGGTGGGAATCTTCGATTTTCACACTTTTGATTCATTAACAAGTTTTTTTTTTTCAAAATAACTTCAAAATCGACTCACGATTGAAGGGATACACTAGTCGAGTCGATATTTTGAAATATATTTAAATCTTGAAAACGAAGGAAACTAGAAGAAAAAAAAATCTTATGAAATATTCATGTCCGTCTTCCAGTTTGATCACTTAGTGGGAACACGGGGAGCGGTGAGGAGGGAAAAGAAATCATTTTTTTTTCTCTCCCTCGTGAAATTCGTCTGGAGAATTCGCTATATAATTTTATTCGGGTCCTTTCGAACCCTTTTTCCCGTCGTTGTTATTACAATAATAATAATAACACCTGCGTTGTTTACTTTTACTTGCCCCCTCCGATCCGAAAGTTTTGAAATTTTCCGAAAAGTTTGGTCATGCAGGAGGGAAAGCTGAAATCTTAATCTTCTTGCCAAGTTGTAACCAAAGTTTGCGGTTGAAGAGAATGACCAAACTCAGCTTATGGGAATAGAGCTTTTTTGATAAAGGCTTAGTATTTTCATCATCTTGAAATTCATAATTTATATTCGTGGATTATTTTTGAAATAATATTTTTACCATACGCTTTTCCGAAGAAATAGGAAGATTTTTCAAAAAAAAAACGTGAAGGGTTTTAACTAAAAGCGCTTACGGCTATTATCCCAATAAAATGTCGAGCCCTCGATCTTTTTTGCTGGAAGAAATATACGCGTGTAATTGTAAACAAATGGATGGTGGCTCTGCATCTTTAACGTTTTATTTTTAATGATGTTTGTCTAGCTTTCCCAATAAGAGTGCGCCGCGATGAGCCTGCTACCAATTCTATCAAAATAGGATTGCTCTGTTTGAATTAATTTGCATTTCTCTGCCATGTGATAAGCGCCTGAGAAAGCATTACCAACACCACGCCAGCAAATTCCACTTCAATCGAGCAAATACTCGTGTAATGCATTTAATAACACGGCGGGATATCGATTAATTGAAGTTCTTAATCTCGATCAACCAAAGACGATAATAACTCCTAATCAAATAAACGATGTGTGATCCTAAAATTCACACCATGCGTTTACTTTATTGCAGAGGTTGATTACTTTCCTCGTAAAACAAATCACGATTCCCTCCGTAAAAAAAGAGAGAGAGAAAAAAATCGTGAAAATCGTATAAATAAAAAAAAATATCACTGGAAAAAAAAACTAAAATTAAAGGATATTTAATCGTACAAAGGAAGTGATCCGATCGAAGCTGAATTGATGGGTTCTTTCTCGATATCGAAATGTAAAACGTTTTCAATATTTTAAATAGATGTCCCAACCGTTTATATTCCGAGGAGAATTTTCGTTATCTTAGTTTCTTTTTTTTCAATTTCGGAAACGTCTTGTTTGTATAATTTCCATTCCTCTCTAATCAACTTTATTTTTTTTTTCTTCGTTTGTATTTGAACGAGGAGGGGCATTTCTCGTTGCATCCTGTTTTCGGTGTCAGACGAGGCTAATTACGTCATTCTCACACGGTGTAGGGTCCGGATAATTGATTTTTAAAAAAAAAATAAAGACGAATGTGCACGTGGTGGTTTTTAAAATTGTTTGTTTTCTTGACCAGTACGCCCGCAGCTGAGTATTAGTGTGAGATCTGGGATGTTATGGTTTGTGATGAGAAGAGTTCGTGAGGGTGAAGCAAGTTTTTCACCTCATTCTCATATTAACACGGAGAATATTTTAACATCACATTTTTACATTTAAAAGGCGGTTTGCCCGGCTGGTGGCGAATGCGTTTTTTTAATAGTTGAAAATTCTAAGAGTTTGGTGCAAGAAGGGCACTTTTGCCATAAGCTAAACAGTAAAAAGGTGCCCTGGAGAGCTGATTGCGCCCTGCCCTAGCCGAATCGACTGTCTTGGGTCTTGCACAGCAAACCCACGGACATCATGGCTGTACTAGGGAAATTAATGCGGTGGCTTTCCAACACCTTCCGCATCGCAGCACAGGAGCCAAACCGTCAGTCCTCGACCCTATCTCCTGCTTTCTGGACTTAAGCCTAGCCAACGTTTACCGTCTTCAGCCTTACGCCAGTACTGGTAGGACTGCTGCCCCCTACCAGAACCTATACCAAATTGCTACCTTTTGGGTCAGAAGGAATCTGGAGCTCGTCAAGGGCAGGTGCGCCAAACCTGATGCAGGACTATCAATGTTCCCACCGACTACCCGGCCTGGATTTAGAATCCTGTTATAACCTACAGTTTTAATTTCTCAGTTGCTGAATGGCTTGCAGTATCAACACAAAAGTTGCTGTGCTACAATCTGCAGCACATGTACTGAGTCGACACGTCATTTGCCAAATTAGCACGTGCCCCCGATTGCCAAAAGTTTTCGTAGGACGAACTTGTGCTATCTGGATGGCATCCCAAGTTATTTTTATTTGCTTTTTATAGATCATTTGACCACCAAATCATTATTGTAACAGTCTCCTCTTTAAACTTCAAGTCCTGCGTCAGCAAAAAGCCAATAGCTGCTGAATATTTTTAAAAAAAAACCACTGTGAAAACATTTATTTTGTATATTATTATGGCCTCAAGCTAAAGTCCGTGATTGTTTTTTTTTTACTCTTCCATGTTTTTGATATGAAATTGTTTTCGCATGACACGCCATCAATTAATATCCAGTAGCGCTGTCTCTTCAAAAAAATCGGAAGTATCATACGATTCTTCTTTAACAAGCCGCTTTTTCAAAAGAGAATCATGAGCATTTTAGCAAAATTCATTTAGGAAAGGCGCTAGGGGGATGAATAGAAAACGGTTTGAAATAATATTTTCCTGTCTGGGTGTCAATGAAAACATCCGGAAATGCCTCAAGTGGTGTAAGAGTGTTTTCACGGGGAAACTACGTTCATAATAATACGTGGGAGCCCTTGATATATTACTGGACTTACTGGCATTTAGTTAACTTTTACAACAGGTAGTCCGTTGGGTTTCTTCTCCAATTACTTTCCCTATTGTTCTAACGAAACTTAAATTTTCCTTTTTGAAGAAAAAAAGCAACAAGGGAAAAAGAAAAAAAAACACAACTTTGCAAAAAATAAATCATCTTCGAAGCCTGCACACCCGAGCATGACATTATACGTGTAATAACATTTATGACGAAGTCAGGGCAGAGCATAACTTAGGAGAAACTTTGATCGTAAAACGTTAAGGGGGAAGGAAAAAGGAAGAAAAAAATTCTCTTGAAAATTGTTGTTATTCAGCTGAGGATCATGATATCCGTTTCCTCCTTCCATTAGATTTATCAGAGGTTTAGACCTTATTTAATTTCCAGACCATGCAAGTCGGTGATAATGGTCAAGAATTTCATCTCTAGATAATCTAGTTAAACCAGGGAACTTGGCTCCTTGCCTCCCTCTTCATGCTGAAAGCGTTTCAATTACTTCTAGGTGTTTGCTAACTTTGATTTACAATTTTCTCTCTCCCACATAATTCTCCATTATTACGTTTTCTTCTCGACCCCGCAATTGGACGATAACAAGTGCAGCTGATTACTTAAGTTTTTAACGGTTTTTTCGTTTTCAATTTTGAAATTATGGTTGTTTAATCGTTTGTGGTTTTGGAAGATTGCAAAGCGAAAAAATACCTGAATCCATCTCCAAACTTCTGAATTTGGGTCTTTGACTTCTGGCGTCCGTGCGAAATATCTTTTTCTCCTTGGAATGAATTTTTTTTTAGAGGCAAACTTAGAATAAGGATTTCATTTATTTGACTGGAATACTCACTTGAAGAGAAATATTTTGATAGGGCGAACAAAAGAAAAATGTCGCTCTTTTTTCCCTAGTTCCAAATCTAAAAATTTAAAACATTTTCATGAATATATTTCCCCTAGTTCCATTTCGTAGATGATATTGATGTTCCCGTTCGGGAGATTTGCCAAAGATGTAAATCTTTGGCCGTAAATTTCATAAACACTCTTTTGAAAATCCGGAAACCTCAGACCGGAATCGAAAACATTTCGTAAAAACTTTTTCAGCCCACCCACAAACTCTTCCTTTTCAATTCGTCCCGGGATATAGCTCGAAGTTGAGAGACTTCAACTTTTAGGGAAAGTTCTAATGGACACGGGTAAATTTGCATCTGGAAAATCTCGATTAACTGACCGGAAATTATATTCCAAAGGATGAAATATAAGATGCGGGATGATGAATATTGCTCACTTTAAAATAATCACCTGCTCGAGGAAGTTCCCCTTTTTCTCTGAATAGCTTGTCTCTTTGTCAGCATAATAAACTAACAAACGCTAATTATTCCCTTTGACGAGGTTCCGGGCTTGTATATTTAATTTCATGCGGTAATACTTTTTCGCAGGCCTAATTTCTTTTTCCCCCCGTCTTGTTTTTCTTAATTTTTTGTTACAATGAATAGGGTGCGTTGTAAGTTTGGAGTAAGCAGCGGGAATAACCGAACTAGGCCAATTCTAGTTGAGATAATTAGAAGTCTCGTGCCTCATTAGCATAACCCTTCTGAAATTAACGTAATTAAATAATTATTCTCTATTTCCAGGCACTTGAATTAATTTTTCATTTATTTTGAAAGTTTTCGTTCTTGCTTTTTAGCGAATAGTTTTTGAGCTTTAGAGAAGGTGTGTGGCAGGTATTTTTTTGTAAAGAATGTACAGAGATGGAAGCAAATGTCAGTTAAATGGCCATGGGCAGTGTTGCCAGCGAGGTGAAAGTCGCAGACAGCAAACCGGAGATTTTTTATATATCAAAGAGCAGGATGGCACGAGGACAACGCAAAAGTTGGGTGACTCTGATGGACGCATCGACCCCAAAGTTGAGAGAGACCTGCAGTTCGAATTAATAAAGTTCTGACGCAGTTCAATGTATCTCCAAATTCAAGAAATCTGTACAGTAAAAGTCAATGTCACCAGCTGTACATGGCCGAGGTGAAAAACCTTTTTAAATAAACCTGACTGAAACAGGAAACTGCTCGAAAAGGTTCAGCTAAAAATAATAGCAAAGTCAATAACATGAAATTACCCTCGAGTAGAGTATTATTATATCGGTAGAAGCGACCGTCTTGGGATTAAAGAGTCGAAGCAGGAATATTTGAATAGGAAAACTACTTATATTTGCTTGTCTGATATTTCGCAATTTACAATATTCCAGCGATTATATTTCTTCTCCCTTTTATGAAAATTTTCCCTTGTTTCCATACACACACAATAAAAGGATCCTTCACGCTCTACATGCACCGAGCGAAGGTGCGGTCGAGTAAGACCGTGAAAGTCATCGGGAGGATGAGTTTTCGAGGGAACGGGAATAATGTTAAGTCTAAATTATTGCTGACCGTACAAGAGGATTTCAAAACCAGGAAATAATGCTTGGCTGAATCCAGTAGCAACTGACAGTGGTCCGGGGGTCTGAGATAAGCGTTTCGTCTTTGCTGGAATCTATCATTATCAGACTTGAGACTAATCCATCCTAAGCTCATGGTTGGCAAGCTGTTTCAGAGATTACATCGATCTGTTCAAGTGAATCTTATAGCCCACCCCTCTTTCTCCCCCCTTAACACCCCCCTTCAAGAACCGAACGGTTTTATATTTACGACCGTAGGATTGTTTCTCCTTTTCCTTCCGGTTTCTTTTGAACTTTAGTATTTATCGATTCTAGTATCACATTACGATGTTTGATTTTCTTGCCGAACAACACAATCGTCGATGTTTTGGTTCATGATAGCCGACCGTTTATCAAATAAGAAATATGAATCGTTTTATTATGGAAAAAGAAGTGATCGTAAAGAAAAACAAGAGGAGAAGAGTCACGGGCAAGGCGAGGGTTATTGGATCATCTCACTCTGTAATTTTGAATATGCATGCAGAGGTGAAAGTGCTAATGGAGTTCGAACATGCAACCTTCCTATCATCACCTTTTCAATTTTGGATTAGCCTTCCTATGTACGAATAATAATTTACCTAATTGTAATTCCATTTTGTCTCGAAAATTTTCTTCACGATTTATTTCTTTTCAACTGAAATCAACCAGGAGGAAACCCTCTCCCCGTTTTTGCGTTATTTTCCTAAATTCTTTAACTCGTTTTCGTGATTCTAATCGTTTTTCGAATATCCTCATTTAACTTTAATTAGTTCCAATTGGTCTCTGGATTAGGCAATTAGACATTTTGGAGGAAAAGGAAAAAAGCATGCGATTTGAGAATTGCGGATTTTTTGAATGGGGGAAAGTGTCCGAACAGCACAGAGCCGCTCTGAAGCAATCTGCAAAATTTTTGGTGAGAAGTAGAGTTGAAAAAGAAGCAGCTGAATCGATTCTTATTCCTTTATATAAAGCTCTTTCTCAGATATAAAAAATTTCCGATCAAAAACTCTGTTCGCCCTCTTTTTTATTCACGATTCTTCGCGCTCCACCCAAGTCGCGTGAACTGAAAGGACTTGTCGCCTTCGTTTATTTTTTTTTCGGATCGTGAACGTAATAACATTCAAAAATTAGAAAAGTTTTTCCCTTCCTTTTTTGTATGTTTTTTTAAGCAACTTCTATGATTTGCCAAATTAAATTTCCACGCAAGTTTCCTTTATTTACGATTGGGAGCATTCATACCTGTCAAGCTTTTTTATTAAGATTTCTTGTAGGTTTGAACTTGGCTTAAGAGCAAAAAATACGCATTTTGTATCCTTGAAATCTCAAAACTACTGACAAGAAAAAAAATCAAAAAAGTTATCAGAGGCAGATTTAATCTTCTCGTTCTTGCAAGCCGACCCTGTATTGAAAAAATCAACAAATCGAGGTAATCGTTAACGAAAGCAACGTAAATTTCCCCCCATCTCTCTCTTGTAATCAGTTGTATAGCTACTTATAAGCGATAAAAAATGATATTAAAAGAAAAAAAAACTGGCGCTTCTTTTCAAGAGTCGATACGTGTCAGAATTTTAATATAGCCGATCTTCAAGACCCGTCAATGTCAGCAAAACAACATGATTTATTATTCATTTTAGCTTACTTGGCAATATTTAGATTTTTTTATTCGAGCTCATTTTGACCAATAAGCCATCCGTTAATAGCGTTGGTATTTAATATTTTTACCGGAAATGATTATTGAAATATCGCATCCGATTTTAAGAGTTTTGCCCTTTTTAAAACTAAGAGACTGATGTATGTTGCCAGGACATGAAGTGCTGGTGCCGAAGGAAAACGGAAAGTTCTAAAAGTTAAGTCGAAGGAATTCTAAATAACCGTGCCTATATTGTATGTTTTTGTTGCGTTCATCTTCCATTGGACACCCAGGAGGTGTGAACGCTGTCGATCGTTAGGGTTTTTCGCGCCTGTTATTATGGGAACCCTTCCCCCTTCAACGAAATGACCGATGAAGAGGCCTACACAAACCCATTAGAATCCTCCCCATCCCTTAAAGCGATCCGCGGCCTAGGGAAGCCTAAGGGAAGCCCTAGGAGGGAAATAAAAAAATGAGATGCTTTCGCTGCATCTTTCGCCCCACAGCTACTAGCACCTCTAGTACTTACTGCGTGGCAAGCCAGCTGGTGCGCTCACCTCCTGAAGATCTTCAGTGGCGTAGCAATGTTAGGAGAGGCCCCCCCGCAAAAGGTTTACTTGAGGGCCCTTCCTCAATTTTTTACAGTTTTTTATCTAGTATAAAATTATTTTCCTGCTGAACGATCGGGGCCCCTTTGACCACGGGGTCCCCCCGCGACTGCGGGGGTTGCGGGTGTGGTTGCTACGCCACTGGATCTCCTCTTGAGTAATCCAATTGGTATCCAGTATGTGCATCCAAATGGTGCTGATCATCTTTGAAAACTTACTTGTTAATCATGTGCTTGGTAATGAATTCCTCATCAAGTTTTCCATTGCATGAAAATATGAATAAGCTCTTGAAGCCACTCCACCCTGACAATAATTTTTTATTATTGGAGTTTCATATCCCAAGAATCTTAAAATTTGAAATTGTTCAGTTATTAATTTTTTTCGGTTACCTACCAACTTCTTTTTTTAGCCTCAACCTTAGCATTAAGATCGTATCGATAAAGTTTTGGGCATAATAACAAACCCTCCTGTATATGAATTAACTAATAGATAGATCTGCATTTGATTGCAAAATAATTGCTGACAGGTCGCGGTAATGGAGAATGAATACAATTAGCTTAATTGACGTATAATTCGCATAAAAGCTTTTCGAATGGCGCTTTACAAAATCACAAGCTTTGAGATGTAGTGACCTATGTCGAAAGCCATACGTCTGCGGTTCTCACTTTCGCGCTATAAATAATTGTAATGGGTCATTTTCAGCAAAAGGGAAACGTCAGAACAATAAAAAATAAAAACAAATTTCCCTTCTCTTTCTGTTTTCATTCTGAAAGTTTTATAGGAGACCCCAGCTCGGGAGACTATATGTCCTACGATTATAAAACCGAGATTAATCGGATGTCGGGGGATGACCTCGGTTTCCGGTAAACCGGGAGAAGAGTTTGCCAACGATGTGTATATGCTTACTGTAGTCGATGGTAAGCAACCTTGGGGTCTCAGCTAACGAGATCACGTACTTCTTAAATGTCACATCGTTACGACAATTCGTCTGGCTGATCCCCTCGTCCTATTCCTCTCTTCTTGATCTTTTCCCTCGTGCAACATCTCTTGTTGATTGTGTTTCTGTCTTCGTGAGCATTTGCAGTTATGCTTTCCGGTGGGCGCCAAGCATGAAAAGCGAGGAATCAAAATCGGGTGAGAAGAAAAAGGAGAAGATAAGGTTTCGAGGTCTTTTGTATAAAAATTAACGTCGCTTCTCTTTATGTTAGCTGAAAAGGAATGGTTTCTGTTGAATATGCAACAACATAATTAGCAACGTAATTGAAATTTTTCGTTCCTTTTGTTTTTCTTCTGCTATTCTTTCTAATTGAGATTGGAATGGAAAAAAAATCGTTAAGTTTTCTCAAAAGGTTTTCTTGTTGTTGTTGCTGGACCGGAAATAAGTGGGAATGATTTTGATGAGGAAAAAATATAAACGCACGTTTAAGGCTCGACAGTCGTCTGAACTAAAATTTTTGTTTGTGCTTTAATTTGGGAAAGAAATTTAACGATAAGAGCTAAACGCTTGCCCAATCACCCATCTCTTGTTTCCTAATTGAAATTCAATGATTTGAGATTTCCTGTTCGATTACCTCTTGTAAATAACCGCAGCGATATCTCGAAAACCTTAGATAATTTAACAGACAAGTTCCATTTATGGGAAAACATTCCCCTGGTTTTGCCGTTTTCAGAAGGCCCGGAATGCATTTCAACTTCTCTGTTGGTTTTCTGCATGAATGCTTGAACCACACGGATTTACGCGAAGTTGTTTAATCGTTGCTTTAATTTCCCGGGAGGGAGAAGGGGAAATTGAATTTTTAGAACTCGCAAATATAGGTCATCCTCTTTTCTCTTGTAAACCGAACATCCCTAACTCAGGCGCATCGCGCTAACTCTCCCTCTCCTTCCTTTTCTCCTTATGACGTCAAAAACGGCGCGAATTCCTTAACTTTCTTTATCCACATTAGGATAATTATAAAGTTGTCACAAGCAGGGTAGGTGGGTTCAACTTTATTTAAAAGGGGATGTTATTTCTGAGCTTGAATGAATCTTTTCAAAGTTAATAAGAAAGTTACCCTACTTCCCATAATGCATATTATACTTATAAATTCGAATAGCTTGATTAACATTTGGTTTGTTCCTTTTACCACATTTAACGGATTACATTTTCCCGTCCTCCAAAGATTTTAAACCAAATTTTTAGTGTCCGTCTGCCAAGAAGAAGAAATGTTCAATTCAAGATAGTTAAATTTTGAGGGAAATAGACGTTTAAGTTAAAGAGTAAAAAGAAATGAGGTGGAGGGAGAAGAGAGCCCTTTGGCTTGGTAGCACTAGAAAGCATAGTAGGGAGTGGATACTTCGACATGTCGTCTGCTATACACACTGCCATGTTCTCATGGCAAGCAACATGACATGAATATGTTTGCATGGCAAGAACTTGTTCTAGAATGCTTATGGGGCAATATGGCCATGTCCACTTCGAGATCATGGCAGCCTTGTGTGTAGCAGACGACTCAAATGTCCACTCCCTGCTAAGCTCCCTAGTCAGCACTATTTTGCTTGCACAAGCAGCTTCTTTGATCGTCATCGGCTCAAGCGACAGGCGAGTGCAGCATTGTCAAGACGTGAGTTTTTTCACACAGATCTAGCTCAGATTTTTTTGACTTAAGGTCTCCTCCTAAAAATTTCAGTTGCTCTAAATTTTTTTGACCCAAAAATTTTCTGAATGTGAGAATGCCTTAAAAATATTTTTGAACTTCAACCTGTTACTAAATATTTTCACTCAAATCTGGTTCGGCCTTTCGTTGGGCCTAGGTGCTGCCATAAATTTTTTTGTCTCGAACTTGTAGCCCAAATTATTCGAGCTTCGTTATTGATAAATTTATGAAAGTGGAAATATGTCTGTGTTCCATAAAACATTCAAGATTAAACCCCTGAAAAAAGGTCACCCTACTCTATCGATGATGTGGCTCTAATGGATGAATTATTAATCCTATACTCGCTTTAACTTTGCTACCAAATTCTTTTACTCTAAAACTAGCACTCAAAATCCCGACACCTAAAAAATAATGAAAAAAACCTACTTAATATTTTAAAAAGACTTTTCAATACATCAATTATTTATAATCGGATTATTATCCAAAACAATCTAATTTTCCTTCTAGCTTAACATTTTCATTTTGTAATCTTTTCTCAAGATTTTTCCTTTTAATTTTAAATGTTTGAGGGGAAAATTTCATCGCCTCTTATAGCCGAAAAGAAATAAAGGACAGTAAACACTCGAAACGTTTTCGATTAGATATAAATCTATTGTTGCGAGTTTTCCTTATCTATATAAAAAAAGAAGTTTTTAATACCGGAAAGGCAATTTAACGAAAAAGGCTAAGCTGATATTATCTGCGTCAAAAACAAAGCCTCTCGGGTCTGAGAACATGAAGATGTTATAATGTGAACGCTAGTAATAGCTTGCCTCGTGGCTCTTGGAGTTGGGAATCTGGGAATGTTTCGTCTGTTCTCTCTTCGGGCTTCACGCTGCGGTTTTTCGATCTTGGAACGCTCCAGAATGAAAACGAGCGAGGATTTTTATTTAGGTTTATTGAATCTTTCTTTTTGTGGGGATTTCGAGCTTTAGGGGTTTGTATGAGAACATTTTGGGTGCTGAGGTTCTTTCTGCAGATTGTTGTGATGAGTGCCTTTTGCATTCACAAGGAGGAATGAAATTCGCAGTTTATGGCCACGTTGCCGCTCCTGGTTCTCTTGGCCCCATGGTCTGTTCATTGCCAAAATCCGGAGACTTATGCTCGAAGTGAATCTCTTCATTGCGCAGTGTGCTGCGCGGAGCTGGTTGGCGCACTTGATCGTTGCAGATATTGTTTCTATGCCATAAGTGAGAAGTGGCACGACACAAGCATCGAAGATCTTCTTCTCAAGATTCAAGCTTTTCCTGGATTGGTTCTCGCCAATAATCATAAATCGCGCACGAGATGCTGAAATTTTACCATCTGCGAATGCTGTCTGCTTTAAAATTGCTGAAATTCCTATCTCTTTATTTTTTTTATCTTTTCTCGTGAAAATAAAACCGATGATAAAAAAACCCATGGAAAAAATCAAAAAGGAGACGATGCAAAGTGATTGATGACCCGATTCGAAAGAGGCAAAACATTTTAGAAGGAAAAGCTGAAACAAACGAACTTTGTTTCCGGACTTAATCTGTCAGAAAACATCGGCTTGGGAGAAATCTTTGCCAAGACGTCAAACCGACGTTCACGTTCGATGTCACACTTGTTTTCACCGGCAAATGGTTGAAACAAAAAAAAAAAAAAAGGAACGAGGAAAAAAATACGTTGAAAAAGATTTTCCCCTGTTAATTTACCCAAAAGTTTTGACGGAGACGATATCACTCGGTTGAAAATCGCAGAAGCGTTCCAATTACGGATGCATTTGCAAAGTAATGAGTTAAATCTCACTTTGAAGAGAGAAAAACGTATTAAGTTTTTAATGAAGGCAGTTGAAAATGTTGGAAACATCAAAGCTGGGTTTCTCTTGTTGTCGAAGCTTTTTCTCCGGAGATATTAATTCAGGGTTGTTCAAATGCAACCGTTTGTATTTCGCTAAGTCAAAAACAGAAGTAAAGGTTTGAAATATCCGCAATAACCGAATTTATGTTTTTGATTTTGTGAGAAAAGGGACCGAAAGCCATGAATATCCGTCGGTAATATTTTTTTTCTTTAGTAAAATGTCAAGCTTAAACTGGTAGGAAGTCGCAATTACTTTGTTAGTTCCTGAACTTCTTCAGTGTAAAAGTTTGAAAAATAGTTTTCAAATGAACATTTTTAATTAATTCTCATGTTCCCTCCTTTTTTGAAAGGAAATGAGCTCCATAAATTCAAAACTTTTTCTACACGAATCTCCACTGTTTTTCCAACTCCGTTTCTTTTTTAATTTAATGATGAGAATCTCATTTTAACGGCTGATGAAATTTGTTACCCTTCTTACAAATTCGCGGAATCTGTTTTTTATGCGGGAAACTTCAGCGGCACCTTCCGGGGAAAATTTAATGTCACCAGCCATAAACTCCATATGTTTTCTCTTTCGGTCGAAATATTAGTTTGAAAGGAGGATATTAAATATTGGCAGGAGACTTTGTAGAGAAAGACAAAGTCTCTCACTTATTTTTATTTAATTTCATCTTAAAAAGGTTTCAGGCTCGAGACCAGATCTTTCCAGTGGCGTAGAACGAAGAGGCTCCCTCCCTCCCTCTGGCATCGCCACTGCACCTCGCATACGTTAAAAATATCCAACATAACCACTCAATTAGTCATTCTTAATTTACGACGTCATAAATCATTCTAAATCTAATGATCCCAGAAGCTATTGACCATTATTAACGAAATACATGACAAATCTCGCCTTAATAAGATTTGTTTTGATCAAACTCTTGAAAAATCTACAAAAATAAATTGCCTATTTAGCGTCACTATCCTGAAAAATATATCTCGCAGCAAAACGCCATATATTTTAGTCTAGAATGCAGAACGTGACAAAGAAAACCTATTTTAACTAAAGTGATATTGATATGGGTTCTTTATGCACTAGCAAGCAATAGGTCGGGACATTTTTTCAGAAAGGGTCGATGTTGAATTAGGAACCCTCACATTTTTCGTCATGTTAAAATATCCGGGATCCGGGAAAAGAAAATTTTCTTTGCTACGTCCGTTATACGATGAAAAAGTCTTGATTCTCGGTTTTAACTTTTAACAATATCGAAATTAATACCGTCATAATTCTGTTGAAAATGACTTTTAGTGTTATTGCCGTTATCCGGTTCGACGTTTGAATAACAATAAGATATTTTGCGTGCTGCGTTATTTTTTTTTTATATTCTTTTTAGGTCTCACGATGGTCAATACAATTAACACCTTCCTATAACACGCAAAAATAATTTAAAAGAAAGTTTCACGAGTTATTCAATTCGCTTATTTCGTGACCTTGTCGCCATTTTGATTGGCTCGTAGGTATCAGTCACTCCATTGTTGTTGCTAAGTATTATTCTTCGGTTTTAGAATCTGCTATCGTTCGGTTCATCCTCCGGGGGATTTTGCAACATTTACATCTTCATGCATGGAAGATTACATCATGAATTCATGGCGGTTATAAACCTGGCCTGGTGATTAAAGAAGTTCTAAAAGGCTCGGGTTTTGTTCTTGCGAGTAATAAATTCAATTAAGTCAGAACTCACTTATGGTCGGATCAATGGATCTAAGCTCCCGCGGCTTTAATAAAAGACATTTTAATGTTTCCTTTATATCCACGATCAATCTTTCGACCTCGCTTAATTGAAAAATAAGAGCGCATCCGGACTCGACGCAATATACTAAACGTTAAGAAAATAATTTTGAATTTTTATATCATGGCTATCGGGATGACTTGCAATTGTACAAATATTTCGGATTCGCGTTTGAGAGGATAAAATGTGGGTTAATTTATACCTGTCCTTGCTCTTGCTAAGAAAAAAAATTCTTTAGACCTAATTGATGAGACAGACAGGTTAAGAGGACTCTTGAGATTCTCGAAAAGGATATGTTTGCTTTTGGTAATAATAAAAGAACGTTAAGATTAGCAATGATTGAAATGAGAAAAAGTCTTAGTCATATTTTAAATAGATTTCTAATCGTGTAATTTCCTCCGTTATTGTTTACTTTGCAGTAAAGGTAATATCAAGGAATGTTATAATGTTAGACTTTTTGTTTTTTTAATCTTGAGCAGATGGTAAAATTGGGATTCGGGATTTACGTAGTGAGGTTTTGTTAAAGAAAGAATCCGAATAGTACTCAATAGCGGCGAGGTCGAAATTGAAACATTATCTTGAAGCAAAAATCGATACATTTTGTGGGGGAAACGTGTCAGATTCTAGAATTATTCACCTTTATGGTGTTTGGTGATGGCCATGGTAAGAGCTTCAAGAAAGATAGTAAATTCAGGAAGAGTCGCTCGAGATGACAGGAGGCTCGCTCAACGGCCGAGCTAAGACCGCAGCACTCGTAAAGTCGTTGAGCGAGGCTGCCCACTTGCATAAGCGATGAGGCGTTGGGAAGAGCGAACATATTCGACTACACAGGAAAGTGGTAGTTTGTTATTTCCTACCTGATCCTCGTCATTAACAGAATGGTAGAAGCTCTTCTTTGGGTGCCATACTCGTTTTCGAGCGTAGGCGACCTCTCTCTGCATATAGCTGGTTTGTGTGTTTCTAGTTGACGCAGCTATATGGGACCTACAGTTTAATGCCGGCTCCGAACGGCTAAGTAGAGAGGCTGGTCTAAGCAAGTTACCACCTGCTGGTTTGCCATTGCCTTGCAGGGAGGTGAGACCGAGCGACAACACACATTAATCGCTTCCACACACGATCGTTCCAGCGATGCCGTGGCCTAATCAAAGGTCTTGAACTTAAAGGGAAATAGTTTCCCTTATTGCTTGTACCTTCTTGGACTTTTGTTCAACAGACCTTCATCCATTGCAGTAGACGTGCTTTTTAGTGAGATTTCGAGTCTCCTCTTTAGAGCACAACCTCAAATTCCAGTCACTGAACCTCTCCTCGTCCTCAGTCTTACAGAACTGTAAATGCAGTAATTTCACGAAACCGTATTACTGTGAACAGGTCCATGAATTGCAATTGGTCAGTGATTGTATAACTCCGGAAATTATTCTTACTAATAAGTCATCAACATATTCTGCCTTACTAATGAATGGAGTAACGATGCGGTTCGTTGGAAACACATCTGATTTTTGAATCAAAATAAACGTCTATGAATAATTCAGTTTGTTTTTTTTAAATTTATTTTTTCGGCAAAGATTTTAATCGGAATGACATACTCCGACCATTTTGAATATGAAACCTGGAATCTCTCTTTTCCCATGATCCTAAAAACTGGAAACAAAAAACCGCGTTTTCACCTTTTAGTATTAAATATGTAAGCAGCAGAGATGTTAGTTAAAGTAAGAAATATATGGCCACCTGTGCACTCTTATCCTATCTTAAAATTAATATTATCATATAATGCATATAAGAGGATTCACATTTTACTTTCACTTGCATATGAATTAAGACGTGAGAGACTTTTGCTCCCCAAAGGTAATTAACCTAATGACGCAAAATTCAACTTTTCATCAAAATAAGACAAGTAAACAAGTGTTCAGCCCAGGTATGAGCTATTGTTACTTTGCCTCCGTCACTAACTCAATTAGTTAATTTAGCACGTATTCATACACCCTTTGCAAATACGAGGGAAAGAAATTAATTAGTTAATTTGGAAAAAAAACGCGAAATTGTTTTAGAGTGAATTCGGAGCGAGCACAATGGCACGAGATCATGAATTTTAATGTCGAGAAAGGTGCTTAGCTTTTTCAGCGCTGCAAATGAAAATATAGTTGTTGTAAACTACAATTTTACATCGTCGCTTTTTGCAATATATCCCCGAGCTTTCCCTTATTAAGATTTTAACCGGGAGCTTAAAACTCCCTCCTCGTATGCATTTCCCCGAGTTTACGGTTAAGTGCGATTAACGGGTCTCTCGTAGCTCGGCGTTGTTAAACCGAATTTCTCGAAATAATTTCGTCGAGACGTTTCCAGGTTCGGACGGCATAACGCATAACGAAATAAAATGGTCACAGACCGTGGATCCGGAGAATGAATAATAATAAAAAAAAAATACCGTGACCCTCGGTCCATGCATCCACCCATACAACTCCGCAAACTGGAACTTAATTTAATAGTTAATGTATTAATTTTCTAAGTATTAACTCCGTGGCACCTTGCAGGTTTTTTTATTTATCGTTTTGCTCGTATGAAATCGATTCTCGGGGGGTGCGTACTTTTTTAATTTATTGAGCATCATACCTGTATTCGAGTTTTTGTCCTAAAACGGTACCATCCTTTTATTGATATTTTCATTTTGTGAGCGGGGTCTAACCTAACTGGTTAGTCGGGTATGGGCAGATCGATGTGTTTGAACTATTGCATGCCCATGTAATTTTGTAAAGCATAAATTTTCACTGCCGTATTACTGAACACGAAGGTCTTACTTATTTAATTTCTTCCTACGGGAAAAAATTTTCGACTTTTTTAAATTATGTTGGTTTTCCTTCTTGTATTGGCTTTTGATTAAAGGGCGTTAGCTTGCGCCTGAAGTTTTGGCTCATATCTTCGGAAAGTTGCCCAGGGATGCCCACTGAGGAGTTTGCCCACTGCATTTCTTATGGCCCACGGATTACTGACTGCTTTGGTGATAAACTCAAGTCTGCATTGTGATTTAGAAAGAAGGATCAATTCGTTGCTGGAAGTCTCCGGTATAATCGGTATTTCTACTGAAGTCATAGCAGCATCTACTATTGCCTAGATTTGGGTAAATGTCTTGCTCTAGCTACTGTGACACTAGAGTCATACTGGCTCTGTTAAAACGGAGATTTTTAATGGAAATTATTCTCCTCACTCAAGATCATACTAAAGCTTCTTGTAGAGGCCCAAGACAGTTTCAAAAAACTTAACTTAAGTTCAGACAAATTCGGAGTCTCTTACTGGGACTTGACTGGTCGAGCGAATAGAAAAATGCTAAAGAAGAGAAAGAAAAAAATTATTTTAGGAAAACATGAGGAAATCTTTCAGAATTCTTTTAGGACAAATTATTTGGAATCGACTTGCTTTTCTACTTGGCTAAACTGGCTTACTATAACGGGCTTAGTTCGGACTTGATCAGCCAATTAAACAAGTTGAACCGAAGCCTCCTTCTATGAGCTTTATCCTCCAACTTTCCGTATTCCGCACACAAAGAAAACAATATCAAACCACGATATTATGTCTTTTACCTTCTAACATTTTCCGTCAGAGGAAACCAAATTCCCCTGCTCATTCAATCTCATTCAATTCATGAAATCTAAACAAAGTGATTGATGGGGTAAGAAAATAAGAGCTAATTATTACGAGTAAAATAAAGTAGAGTCGAACAAAGCTTGTGTCATGTTACAGTTTCAAGCTGCTAATTAAAGTAATTCAATACGATTCTTCTTCCCATGTAAATGACTCCTAATTAAAATCAATGGAATTCTCATAGCGCCGGACTCGATTTTAGCCAGGTGGATATTCAATTTCGGTCCTCTGGTAAAGGTGAACGGGTATTAAACATTTAAAAAAAATTGACGAAGACGAAAGTAATCAAAATACACCAACTCAAATGTCATGAGCAAGTATTATTACAAGAAAACAAACATGAGCGCACCTGGCGTCAAGATTGGAAAGAAAGATGTTAATACCCGAATCGTGCGCAACTCGGTAGACGGACCCCTCCCACTCCTTGTGAGGTCCGAGCTTGGAGTCAGCCTAAGAAGATAAATGTGACCAGGTAATCGGGATCTAAGCCGATTCCATCTCGGGCCTCAAACGTTCATAATAAATTAGGACGCGCATCTTCTATATACGATATCGAGATCATGACGATATTATAAACATCCATTACAAAACAATTTACAATTTGGAGATCATTAAGTTATTTTAAAATCGTTACATAACACTCTTCTTAATTTTTTCTCTCCTCTTATCCGAAAAGGAAACGGTGTAAACTTTCTCGGGATAGGCTAATGAATTCGAGCGATAAAGATTTTATTAAAACATCTGCTTCCATGAATTTTCAACCTTATCAGTTATTTCAGCTTTTCCTCTTCAAAATATTAAAGTTGGAAGAGGTCTGAAGCATATCTTCCAAATTACACGTGCTCCAACCTTTTTTTGAAACTATCGCAATTCTGAGATCATGCAGTGTAAAATTCCTACACATGTTCTTGAAGATATTTTATAGTGTGTGCGAATAGCTTTTCAAATTATTGTATGCCTTCAAATTGTTTTTTGGAAGATGAAGAGTTTGGCTACTGTTTTTTAAGTTCTTATTATTAGCTGATATTAAAAAGTAATACATTTAAATTTTTTCTTTTCAGGTAAGATCAACCAAGTCTTTGCCATACCAGTTTCGCAGATACTAAAGCCATGAGTTAAATTAACTGTCAGCGTGTACCTTCGATCTTCTCTTCCATCACTAGTTGCGGGAAGGGGTAAATCTCGTTGGAAAGAATATTGCCGAAAAACTCTAGCTTTCGACGCCACGCCATATTCTTTTTCGCACGATTTAAGGGTGAGTTTTCATTGTGAATTTCTATGCATCTAGATATTGATAGTGAAAACTAATTTTTGAATAAATTGCATATGGAAACTATATTTTAAATTTCTATGCATGGATCTATGCAACTAAATTCGTAGTGAAAATTCACCCTCGCCGTCATTACTCACGCGCTTGCTCTACAAAATCTCTAATGTGCGACGATAGAGCAACACTGCAAACGCAGCCAGCTTCATTCCCAACTTTACGGTTTGCGTCCAACTCTCCAGATAGAGAGACTATAATCAGGAAGTCGCCAATTTGCAGCCATCTTTGCTTTCTAAGTTCATTTTTCCTCCGAATCGATTGGCTCGGTTCATGAGTTCTAGTTGTTGGCGATTCAGTTCTTTACTATATTTTATTGACATAAGAGCTTCTCTGGCTTGCTCGATTCGAGCCTTGCCTTCTTGGCTGTAGTTCCATATTTCCACTTGTTCCCGCTTCTTTCGTTGAACTGCCGGAGACCGTGAACGGTGGATATTTATACTTCGTTCATAATTGCTGCTCACCGCGTGGGAACGTCTCAACAGTGATCTCATTTCTTCGAGAGTACCCGCAATCAAGGCCGTGCCATGTCCGCATCGCTGATTGTTGATGATCAGTCCCATCATGAGCCTCCCGACAGGATGTAGATTGAAGAGGATTGGAGGTGAAAAAATTAATTTTTTATAGTAACACAAAGCCAGCCTTACTTTAACTTCCGCCGACAGCGCCTCTCCGACGCGAACTCCAGGTGTCTGGTTCCAGTACGACTGTCGAGGAGACTCTTTTGAAGGAGCTCAAGCACTGGCCAATGCAGAACAGAACATGATCAGAGGTCTCCTCGTAATCGATGAAGCACAAATATATGTCCTTGTTTACATCTTGAAATCATTCTCTGGGCTCCGAATCCGAATTGCGTATCGGTCATAAGTTCTTTGCATCTTTCAGACTTGTCTTGTCCGGTTAATCGATAAATGATCCTTGCAATTATCTGGAACGTCTGGCGTTCAACTCATTGTGATTTTGGGACTAGACTTTCTCCAGTAATAGATCCAGAAAAAGTTTCAGGGAGGAGATCAAGGGGGAGTCCGCCAGTGACCTTGTCTCAAAGAGTCGTAATGTCCACTACGGACGGAGATTCATCGCGCTATAGCTATTACAGACCTAGGAAACAGCTCCTTTCAGCAAGAGGTTGTTACTTCTTCTTTTTTCAAAAATTTTTAATTTGGATGGATTTTCAATTTACGGAAAACATTTTTAAAGGAAAAAAAAAAGAAGAACAGTCGGATGGACAAAACGGAGAACATAATGTTCGTGTCGCCCCCTATTGCTCCGCACACGGCAAGTCTCGTATCCGTTTCCAGTGGATCGTAGTCAGTCGGTGCTCGAATGCGCTCCAAGGAACTACGATCCGTTTTTATTCCTTTCTCTCGACTTCCATGCTCACGTATTTCGCGCGCGGTAGTGTTTTAATAATTTATTTACAAAATTGATTTGTTTTTGTTTTTTTTATTATTTGGTGCGTGTGTGACTGTGATTTGTTACCGGAAAATTTACACATTTTGGATTGACATCGGGCGCGACTGACTTCAATTTTTTTTCTTATTTATTTTTATTATTATTATAACGAGGTACTACGGCGTTCAACGGAAATAATACTTTTTTGGGGGGCTTATAAAGGCTTTTGTTAGCGAGCCAAAGTCGGATTATACAGGGGGGCCTGGAAAATGTTAATAATCTCTCTCTTTCTTTTTCCTGCATGAGGTCAAAAGGGTGAATCTCCTTTTCTTCCAAATCCTATTGTCACGATTCCGGGAACGATAATAGAAGTTTAACCTACATTTTGCTTAAAATTCCAAATTCAGTTTTCAGCAGTTTTTACCTTTTAAAATGATCTTTTAAAAAGGTAGTGTCATCGATTTACGGACCCTTTTTTTCGCATCCGGCTTTGGAAAATTGCCCGAAACGGGTTTTTGTGTATGTAAACAAAACTTGCAGATCCTTTTTCACCCCCTCCGGATGTCTTTCAACTTAAAATCCGTATTAAGGGGAAAGACAGCTTAAGCAGTCAGTTATAATCGCACCTCCACGGTGAGAAACACTAAATTTTCTCTTTTTCCCGATCGTGTTTAAAAACGGAGGTTTATTAGCTGACGCGTGATCTTCCGTTTTTTTTTCAACCCCCCCCCCCCCCCCCCCTGTTTTTCTCTTGTGTATTTTTTTTGTTTTGTTTTTTGTTTTCACGATTCCGCTTTTTATTTGATTTGTTTGATTAAAGTGAACAAACATTTCAACAAAGATTTTGGTTTACTCTGAATCTTTTTTTAGCTCGTTGCGGTTATATTTGCGTTTTGTTCGTAAACGAATCATACGTGACATTTATTTGTTGTTCCAAGAAATTTGGAGGATAAATTAGGTAGAAACGGGAAAAATTTATTCATTATAATTATGAGAAAAGAAATATGCGTGAAATGCTAAATGTCTGCGGAAGTCGTTTAAGAAAGCACGTGGACATGTGACGGTGATGAGTTTAAATAGCAGTAAGATATTTAGATGAAATTATGAGATTAGGAGGTTTTTTTTTTCTGAAAAGTAGTGAGGTGAAAAATGAAAACTAGATCTGAGAACTAATCCTTTAATTTTCGTTGTTATACAATTTTTAGCTTAAGTCTCAGAAAAGAATTTCGGCGAGAGCTTATTGAACACTTAAGGGTTTTTTAAAAAAGCGAAGTTAGTTGTCTGAGATTTTGGGGAAATTTTAAAGAAGTCGAGAAGGAGGTTTAATTAAATAATTAGGATCACTTTAAATTTTTATATTGAAATGTTTTATTCTCTGGAAATTTTGACAGATTTAATTGCTTGGCATTTTCAAGATTTTCGGTGATTTTTTATGGTTTGCTCATTTTGCTCATCTGAGTAGTACTTTTGTCAGATTAGACCTAAAATATTTTATTCAAATGTTTTTCTATGCTAAAGAAAAACATTTTTTTCTCAATGTCTTCTCTCTCCCTAGTGCTTTTGGTCAAGGATTTGGTATTTCTCCTGAGATTTTTAATTAAGAACATCCTTGATTAGTCCGGAGGCTGAACGCCAATCAGGGCTTTGAATTTTTCTAGTTCTCGTCTCACTCACCGCGTGTCCTGCCGACTGAAACCATCTTGTTCACTGAAAGAACATCCTGCATCTTACCGGATGTGCCTGTCTTTGTGCAAGTTTGGCTGCGGTCATTGAGTTTTTCATGGACTTAAGGGTAGTTAAAAATAAGGTTATGGTTATCGATTAGGATAAACTTAGTTTGGTTCCCGAAATTGTAAGTCTTTAGTTTCTGGTCGCATCATCAAAAGAGCATGAGGGAGTTTTGAAATTTTAGATGCAAACTGAAGCGAAAGCTTTTTGATATTCTGTTGGTCTTTCTCTTTCTCTTGGGCAGCATTTACTGATCCTGGTGCTCTATTGCCACAACTAGGGAGTTAATAATGAGAAGGTCGCCAACCAGGATAACTTTTCTGTGGTTGTCTAGTTGACCGTAACCTCAAATGCTTAGAAAAGAAGCTGTGACCAATTAGAGGACAGAACAGCTAAGATACAGAGAATTTTCTGTTCAACTAATTGCCATATACTGTATTTGGAAATTCTTACATTCTCTTCCAGCCCTTAAATTCTATTCTCTCTTAACTTAAACTCCTGCTTCAAAAACTCCCTTTAACACTTCACAAAATCATGTCTTTTTTTTTAAACCTCAACGAACATAAAAAACCCCCATCTCTGAAAATGCAAGCGAAAGTGTGAATGTCCGAGAGCGAGGATAAGAGAGGGCAAAAAAAATGAATAAAAAACCGTTCTTGTGGACACAATGAAAGTGAATATAAGAACCCTTTGAAGAGTAGGTCAAAAATATATGCTAAACGTTTTTATTTTTGTAATAATATCTCGTCGACACACAAAAAAAGAAAAAAAGCTCCTTTAGGCTTTTCAAAGCTACATAAGCAGATAAGTGTTGTAAGATATTTTATATTTTATGCTGAGTCGTTAAGCAAGGAAAAACGATGCCTCTGAAATCGGAGAAGGACTTTTTCCCTCTTCCGCCTTTTCTCTCTCGGATATTCAAAACAGAACGTGATTATTTTCCTTGAAATGTTCTCAGTGGCTCATGATGTGTAAGTATCCAGTTTATTTCCCAAACGAAACCCCTTTTCCTTTCTTTATCATTATTTTTTTTTAAAAAGGTTATTTGTTCTTTTCGCTGACGCGCATAGAATTTGACAGGGATTTAATTATTATTTTATTTTAATTCCGACCCGTGTCAGTAGAAAAAAGATTTCTTTAAAAAAAAAAAAATGAAGGGTTTCCCATTCCTCTCGATATCCATCAGTGCTGACAACCTTCCCCATTCTCCTTTCCCCCCTCAGAATTTATGCGAATCCGATATCATAGATAAATGATTCGTGGAAAATACCTTTCCGATACGGATACACTGGGAATCAAATCGAAATCTCTTTTTGGATATAACCGGATTACTATCGGACAACAAAGCCAATTAACATAATCGACACGGTCCGATCTCATTAATTTAAAATATCTACTTGGATTCGATTGCGTTTTCCGAGCCAATTCAAATTATAATAAAGTTATACTAATATTGATTTAAACAATATTTCGTGAATGCGTTTTCGTGGAAAGTTCGGGGAAACACACACACACACACGGGGGATCGATTTCGAAAAGTAATTTTGTTTTAATTTCTAATAATCCGCGGGAAGTTTCTCTAATTAAAAATTAATTCGGTAAAATTTAAGGACATTTTATTAGAGGGAAAAGGGTTTTCGGAGGAAAACAAGACGAAAATGTGGTGTGTGCCCAGAGCAGTTAGTAACTTTGTGTATGATATCGTCAAAGCGGAAATTCAATTTACTTGAGTTGCGATTTAGAGTCCTAATATTGAATGAAAGATTTTTAGAGGATCGAAAGGCTTGGAAAATTAAATTAGGGAAGAGTTTCTAGGACTGATTGGCCTGTTGCTCCATTTAGATATCTTTTTTGAAATATGTTTAAGAGTGGTCAAGCCCAACTTACTCAAACCTGATCTTGGCAATCACAGTAAAAGTCTTACGACTTCCATATTGAGTTTCTTAACTTGTATTTTTAATGGAATTAATTGAAAAAGAAAAAATTCTGAGGAAAAGAAAAATAATGAACGCGGGAGCAAAAAAAAAACTACATGATATTCCGTGAATTTGAATTTATGACGAAATAAAACATTGAAAAGTTAAAGAGTTATGAATCAAAATTCATAAATCATAACTTTTCCGTATAAATGGAAATCAATCAAAACTCGATATTGTGCATAATTTTTCCATCGTTTGATATCGAGGGAATGTTATAAAAAGAAAAGAACTCTCTCTCGCTATTTTTTTTTATTTCCTGGATATTTTTTTCCCTCCGCTTTAGAAAAAAAGATTCCGGAGCTGTCAATTATCGGAATTAAAAAAATGATCGGATGGAAAAGTCATCCTTTAAGGTTCGTACGTATATACAAAAGTATACCGGAAATCGTGAAGGGTTTTTGATTGAATTACAGACATCAGACGAAATCAATGTACGTTCTTTTTTTTTAAAAAAAAGATGAAGCGAATCGGTAAAATCCTCTTTTTCATTTTCCTTTTTTAAAAAAAAAGCTAAAATTGATTAAGCTTGGGGGATTCAATACCTGAAATATTAAATCCCTTGGTAATGGGCAGTGAATAAACCATTTTCCTAATGTTTTCCCTCCCTGTATTTGCCTCCTAGAAAGCATTTAAATCAATTTCCATGGACGCCAGTATCAAAATTAAATTATATTTTTGTAAACAGGAAACATTAGTTAATTAAAGGATTAGTTGTTTAATGTTAGTGATCAAAGTGCGTGCATTAATTCATCACTGCCGTGGATACTAATATTAAAAAAAATTTTTTAATACATATTTCAAAATGCCAAGGAAAGTGGATTCGTGATTGGTCGAAGTTAACGGGTGAACAAAATGACTCAATTTAAGGATCGTCCGATTTTGCGATAAAATCGCAAGTTTTTTTTTCTAAAACACCCTAGTCCCGAATATTTGTTTTGTTTTTTTTTCTAAATTCCTTCCCGTAAGTGAACAATGTGCAAATGTGCGGATAAAAGTGAAAATAAGTGAGAGTTTTTTTAAAAAAAAAAGGAGAAAAGGGATCGGCAATATTCAAAATGCTGGCTGTGAGGAGTTTGATCAGTAATCTTTTGTTCCTGGCTTTTTCAACTCAAGGTGAGGTTTTTTTTTAAAAAAAAATAAATTTTAAGGTAAAAGGAATGAATTAATTATAGAGGTTTTTGAAATATTAAAGTGGGAATGAAATTAAAAATGGGGGATTTTAGCTTTTTGAATAATCTCAGATTTTGTTTGTTAACATGGCGAACAAGTTGTGGATTGGTGCAATATTCTCTTCGAAAATTTTTTATTAAAGAAGTTTAATCCTTTTGCATTCTAGATTTTGTTTCCAAGCGATAATAGAGTCCCAGTCCCCTTGCAGAGCTTGAAACGCCGGAGACGTTCGTGATTCATCCTTGCCCAATCCGTTAGGGCATGTTGCTTTAGCCCCCAACTGAAGAAGCTGAACTTCGATTGAACTTGACTTTTCCTCAGCGCTGGGGTGGCCGGTGAGCCTCTAAGAAGTCTCGAGGCGGCTGATCAAAAATGAGTTTTTTCTTTGCGCTGACTCGTGCTAAATTACTGGAAGCCAAATTGCCTCTCTATTCTTTAGTTGTTCAGATTCGCCAATTTCTGTTATTGAAAGGCGGAAAAAATCCTCGTAATACTCCTATTCATAAACGCAAATCACTACATATGAGCCGAGAAGAACATGCGTTTCTTTTCATCGTCATTCAACTTGTGTTGGTGTGAATGATCCGATATTGTATTACAATTGGCGTAGCTGTTTGTTGTTGTAGTTGGCAGCAAGCTAACCCAGACGACCTCGACTCAACAATAGCCAATAAAAAGAGAGCGTTATACACAGAAAAAAAAAAATGAAAGCGGAAGTCGTCGTGTTCATAAAAATAAATTTTTTGACGTTTGATTTGTCCAGACTTGAAATGTGAATAGAATTTGAAAAGGAATAAAAGAATTCGTGTTCACGCTCCTATGAAAATTGTTTTCTTCGGGGGAAAATTTGAATTGGAAAAGGATGAATCGAAAATAGATACGGAGTAAATTTTATCCCCTTTTCCTTTGGAATTAAACCGGGGAAAACGATCAACAGTAAAAGTGAGAAAATTCTCGCCCTTTTCTTTTTAAAGTCTTTTCTTTTCCGAGATAATTTTAAATTAAGTTATTTCGAGAAATCTTAGATGCTCGCCAACACCTTATATTGAAATATTCAAGTATCGAAGCTTTGCCCCGAACGTAATTGGAGAAGTGGGAAGCTTGTTTCTAATAATAACCCCGTTTGAATTGAGTCATGAAAACTTTCTTGAAGAAGCAACTTCTCGGCAATTATAAACTCATTAAAGCGAAATGGTAAAAATGATAATTTTAATGCAAACAATCAAGATCCGAGCTATCTAACAGTTTACATTAGAAGGACTGTTATCATCTTTCATGCTGGCCACCTTTCTCCAACGATGATTAATCATAAATCGTTTAATCCGAGTTAATTAAATGTCGAGATGCACTTCTAATTTATATTTTAGACGGACGATCCGAAGTTCTTGCCTCGTCATTTTTAATAAAATTGCGAAAAAAGATCACGAGTGTATATACACGAGTCGCTCTTGAACCATCATTTCCTTTTTCCGGTGACTGACTCAGCTGTGACGCATGGCTACTCATCTTCATTATTATAATAATCACCACCGTCCATAACGGGTTCGCCAGAACGAGAATGTTTAAAGGATCCGGGGTTTTCGTTTACGGGACAAAAAAAAAGGTTTAGGGATAAGCTAGAAAAAGGATCCCACTGATCCGCCATCTCATTTAAAATTCATTTATGGGTTAAATCTAGCCGGAAACTAACTTTACCGGCGTATTTATTCATAAACTTAGTGAGTTGTGATGAAATTAACGTTGCGGTCCTCCGAACTAATAAGCTAATTGCGAGCTCTTTGATCCCTGTTATCCGATTCGATCTTGCGGTTTAAGGTATGTAATATGTGGATAGGATAAGAGATCGATTCGGTTAAGAGTTCCCTTTAGGCTGGACAGATGGCCGATAAGTTACCAGAAATTGAAAACCCCGAAGCGAGGTACGGGAGACAACCTGAACCTACCTTACTCGAGTGCCAGATGGAGTAAACGATATTGGCTTACGTTTACTCTCCGTGAACTTTAAGGTTAGAGTGGTTATCGTTTTTTTTTTAAAATTCACTTTCCCGTTAGGATCTTTTTACAAATTAGTGTTATATGTCTTTTGCTGATTTTCAATCTTAGAAAAGGCGGAGAGTATCATATAGAAGAAAATTGCCAATAAACGTTTAAAAGAGTTTTTTTATTGCCGAAAATATTAGGAGATTAAGTAGTGAATGTGCTTCAGGGTTTTCGTTTCAGCGGATGAATTTATCATCAAGTAGTTTTTAAACGATGAGAAATTGGAAGTTTTTAGTTGAAAGAAGTCTGAACTGCCATGTTGGGAAACGATGCACTTTACTTTGAAGTTTAGTTTACTGTGCGGGCGATTAGATGTTATGATAGTTGCTGACGGTAAGAAGCCATGAGCTGCAGGCTTGAATCTAAAATTACCCAGTCGGGGTTCGATGCTGGGACCAAACGTCCCAGCGCCTGACTTAATTTACTTGGATCTCCTAATTCACATTGTTTCGCATATGCTTAAGCTTAACTGGGACTTAGGAACTTCCATTATCTTCCCAGCAGAGCAGTGGCCCGTCTTAAAGTCTCGGATTTATGGGTCTTCCATCCCACCAGAGCCTGAACGACTTTATGATTTTAGAGGTTGTTGTGTGAGTCTTCAGACCTCCTCATTAGATCTCGCTAGCAAGTCTTAGCCTGAGTTGTCTTGATAGTTCCGCTAGCCCAAGCGTTTTTTGTCAGCCACGTTGTCGCAAACCGCGACAAAGTCGGTCGCTCTTTGGGACCACACAGAACTCTTCTTATTTCGACCTTGCGAGTTCTCACTGTGCCAAAACTCGCACCTCATAAGCAAATATTATACATTTAACAAGTAATAACAGTCATCTTTATCCACATTCCGTGTCGTTGGACCATAAAAAAAAATACGCGTAACTTGCCAAAAAAATTCGTACCCAACCAAAAGACTATTTCCATTCGAATTAGAATGTAAATGTAATTACATAGCAATTTGCAACTCATTACATAGATTTAGTGTATCAACAACACAAACGAATACACATACACATGGGAGGTAATAGCCACGAGAATGATCGTTTCGCATTTATTAAAAATCATTCACGAAAGGCTACCTCTAAGCGATTATTTATCGACTTAAAAAAAAAAAAGAAAGGGAAGTAACCCGCTGTTTAAATACTTTATTTAAAAAAATTAAAACGGTAGAGCTTCAACTATCGCTGAGGTAATTAATGAGGTTGAAAAGGATTTTTTAAATAAGTATAAAGAGGAAAATAATGACGAATGATTATATTCGCATATATGCGCTTGTGTAGGAGCGTTATCTTGAAAAATTAGTTTAAAAAATCGGATATGTGTACTAACCGTAAAGAGTTGATTACATACACGAAATGGCAAGGATCGAAGTAGTGATTATAAATCAAAATTTAACATGAGAAAAAGCTAGTTAAGAGCTGATGGTTGTCCGCTCGACCAGTAGCGACGTCAAGGGGGGTTTAGGTGGGGCTGAAAATCGTCTCGGCCTTCTTTTAAATGTCTTTAGCCTAAATTAATATTTTATTTCGAGATAATGTTCTCGCAGTTCTTATCAAGGGCTTGAGGAGTTTATGTTATCCATAGTACTGGGGGAGTTGGCTTGTCCGTCACATTCTTTGCACCTCTTAGACCAATACAGTAAATGCAGGCAACAGCAAAATTTCGGCCAAGTGCTATATAATGAGGAATACTGCCGCTTGCGTTGGATTACGCGTGGGAAGTGGGATTACGCAGGACATCTTGCGAGGATAAAGGATGGTAGGTGGAACAGGAGAATCCTACAGTGGAGGCCATGGAATGGACATCGAAGCAGGGGAAGACCAATAACTAGATGGTATGATGACATAAAGAAGACTGCGGGGTTACATTGGGTGAGAGCAGCGGAAAACCGAGACGGATGGCAAGAATTGAGGGAGGCCTATGTTCAGCAATGGACGCAAAGAGGCTGGGAAAAAAAACTGCCGCTTGCGGAAGTGGAGATAGAGGGACAGTGTGAGCTGAAGAGAAGGAAAAAATTGTGGCGCAAGAATTCAAGATACTGATTTGGTTTAAATTCCATGTTTCTGTTCTAGGCTTCTGCATCCAAAACGCAAATACGGTTTTATTTCTTTGCCCGCTTTTCATGTGAGTTACCATTATTTTACAACTCTGCAAAAATATATCCTTGCGACGTTACTGCTTCTTACTCTTTTTTTCTTTTCACTTTGCGCGATCGTGTAAGTGACTTTGTTTTTTAAGATTACGAACACGGAAACCTTTGTTGAGAAACGGCACGGATTAAGCGATAAATACGTCTTATACAGGATGGTGCGTTATATTTTGACAAGGAAACCCATTAACGAGTTAATGATTTAACCTTTTGCGAGAATTGATTGTTACGGTGGCATTTAAGTTCACGCTTGATGCTTCAGGGATTTTTCATCCCTCCGAGGGGAATTTAATTCAATTTTTTTTTTTCGCGTACCTGTGTTACGCGGTTTTTATACTCCGTCACGCGCTACAGGTATTTTTCGCTTTCACTTCTTCCCTACTAATATTTAACGCACTTGTTGTGTATAACTTGCCCCAACATAATCATAGTAATCGAGCGTTCGCATGATTAATTCCCACAATATCTGCAGTTTGTTTAGCCCGAGATTGATGTAAATCATGATAGTTGATGAATTACCGTCGTGACGTCATCGGGGCATTCATCTACCATTTAATAATATCGTAAAAAATGTTTTGGGGGCATTTCGTGAACAATAGAAAAACCCGGAAGGTAGTTGACCATATTGTCAGGGACGACTTTATCTCATTACGCAATAAAAAAAAAGAAATATTTATTTTTTTGCGGTTTTAAAATCGAAGAAGACTCGAAATGCCCAAAACTGGACATAACTGCGTTACTCCCACGTTGTAAATTGGGAATTCACATAATTATAGTTCTCGTCATAAATTACATTTTGAAGCCGTGCCGAATGCACAAGATTGATAGGATTTCATCAGATAATCAAATGTAAACATAAACCGATTTCGCTGTATGATTTCTTAATGCTCCGCTTGGAGGAGCTACCGGTTTTCTCCTTCCATTGTGTATACACATGAATTAATCATCTGTGGTTTGATGGCTTTGTAAAAGGGAACGACATCCCATTCATTTTCAGATATGTCTTTTGTACAGGTTAAATGAACGGAGAAGACGTTGCCTGGGACGTGACGTCCTTATACCTCATGGAAAAGTGAAATTGAGTTTCCATTATTTAAAACGGATTCGACATGACAAGACAACAAACGGGTTTCCGTTTCGGTAAATGTACCGACAAATAAACACAGAAAAATGCGTCGAGGAAATTTTTTTTTTTCGCTCGAAATGGGACATTATAATGAAAAACACGAACGAGAGATACGAGACATGGCCCCGACGCGTCTTGCATCCCGAGCGTTTATATTGAGGCCCAAATATTCTATCCCCGGGTTTTAGAAGATGTTTTATTCACGGGTATATTTAGATCATCGAAAAACCACATTAGGGAATGAGTGGTGACTTTTAATAAAGGGCGTCCACCGTGGAAAATAATTGAAGACACGTGAGTTTGGTTTATCCACCTCCTCCTCCTCCTTGACAGTTGAGTTATGCATGTGTGACGGACATGTTGGTTACACCGCCTTGAAACCGGCTTGTGCATGAACGGGACTGAAAAAAAAGGCCACTCGATCAAAAATGAAAATTTTGTTTTTTCTTCTGCCACGAGCCCGCACTTGAAATCGATTTCCTAACAAAGATGCATAATTTTCATTAGTCATCGATAAACGATACGGTTTTTATGAAAAAAAGATTTTATTAACTCTTGTAAAGAAATCGATTCAATGAGCATTAACAAACGAATTCGAGGGTCACGACATCTGAAGAACTTGACCTCGAAATAAAGCAGATCACTCTAAAAAACCAAACAAATCGTGCCTTGGAATTGTATCAATACTCTTCGCGAGCACGAAGTAGCATCTGCATGATGTTTTTCTTTTTTTTTTCTGTGTGTGGTTCCTTGGGAAGAATAGGGTGAAGTCTGGAAAAATGTTAAGGAGTAAATAAAAGCATTTTGTGATAAAATTCGCAGCCTTGATTGGGGTTTAGAAGGTAACTTAAAAACGGCAGGGAGCTGGATTCACAATGGAAAGAGCTTTTCTTCCTGATGAGAGGAGCTATCGTGTATCGTGTAAGCGTGCTAGAGTCTCGTATTTATAAATCCAGACTGTGACGTCATCCTCTTTTGATTCATTACGACTGCGAATCCAGTCCCGTCATTTGGCATAGCAATTGAACAGCGGCAAGGAAAAAGTACCTGGATCATGTAATTAATACTTTGGAAGAGGCTAAGAGAATTCCGATGTCCATGTCCAGGAATAGATAGCAGAAGGCTGAATGAAGAAGTCGGCCCGAAAAGGGGTTTTGGCTCTTGCGAATTATTTAGCAATAGGAAGTAGTCGCCCCATGCCTGTTGCCAATGGCTTAGTAGACTCTTTAAGGCTCCTCCACCACCAAACGTAAAACCTACCTATTATACAAACAGTTTTACCCGCAGACCTAAACGTTTGGGTGTGGAAATCATTAACTGGGTGTCTAAGCCCAACTGTATTTAATGGCCACATCTTCCATTGAATTTCGAGCTGAATTCCTTTCATTTCTCCGATAGCCAAAGCTTTTGAATCCGAGAATCCCAAAGCTAAAAACTAACTAACGAACTAAACTTACTACCGACCCATCACATCACAGGATTTTCCCCTTCGAGGAATATACACTGTGTAAAAGCTTTATCATTTCAAATAGGTTAATTCTATTGTATTGGCTTAGAACAAGAAAGCATGTTGACTGTCAGGGCTTATTTTCCCGAGAAAATTTTAAATTGTTTTCCTCGTTAAGTAATTAATTTTATTTCCCTCGGTTCCGTCTCGGCGAGAGGCGTCGACACTTCGAATTTTGTCACATTCCCTATTTTGTTCCGCTTAATTCAATTTCAGGAATGTCACAATTTACAATTCCGTAAATATTTTAAAAGTTCAGGTTTCGCTTTAACGTTCGCGTCGTTTTTAGCGCTCCACGTTCGTTTTATACATACAATCCGGGGGAACACAATGCTTGAGGTTTGAAAACCGCGGTCCGCACGAACGCGGTTTCAAATGTATATACGCGGCTTTATACCCTCTTAAGCTGCGATATCCCTTTTAGATCTTTTTTTCCCCCCCATAATCCCGCAATTTCCACCACCTAAAAACAATGGAAGAAAACGAGTTTTAAAAACATAGAGGATGGAGTTTGATCCCCCGGAACTCATCATTCAAAAAAGGTTCCAAGAAAACCGGGGGTGAAAAATAAAAAGGAATATGGTGAAATTTAAAATTTATCTTTCACGGGCTGAAAATCCTTTTGGATCTCTTGCTTACTTTGTAATTATAAGCCTATCATTGAAATATTAATGCCGGGACGAAAAATGGGGGATGGGGAAATATCATCCGAAAACACCCGACGTTTTATGAATTCATATTTCGTTGTTTCTCGAGTTTACGTCGTTGATTGCATCCTAGAGACCGATATTTAATTACAATTCTGATTAAATTTAATGTCTCAGCTTCCGAGTTTTCATTCCCTGACGCGTAAACATTTCCTTCGAGTCATCTCACTAAAAATTTGGATAGGCCAGGTGCGGACTGACTTTTTGCAGTTGCCAGAACCAGCATTTTCTAGAAATTGACAAAGCAACGTCCGATGTTGTTGGTGCTTTAATGTCTAAGCGGTGGCCAACTGGCCAGACAATGCTGACAATGCTCTACTGAAAGCATGTAAGTATCTCTTCATCATCGATTTGGGAAAGGTTGAGATTTTATTTGCCTACACCGTTGTTAAGTAGGCTCCTACTCATTTACAAACAAGCTTAATGAACATGCTGACTTTGACTATTCATTTATCTCCCATAAAAAATTATAAGTCGTTAAAAATTAAAGAGCTCACCACGCAAAATCCAAACTTCACATTCAAACGTTAGAGGATTTGTTTGTTGAAAGACTTTAGTCAAAGTTTAGAGAACCTGATATCGAAAATCGATAACTTACATAACTTATCTGTGTTTTACATCATGGAGGTAGGTCGAGGTAAGTCATCATATAACGACATTTCCAAGTTGGAAGTTAAAGAGATGTGTACTAAAATCTCGTTTTCTCAGAAATGATAGCTAGACTTGGTGTGATAAGACACCGAGGCAAGTTGTTAACGATCTGGGTTTTACGACCCTTTTCATACACAAGATTCGATAACACAAGTGTCAGAAAAGGTTTTATCGTCTTTTCTTGTAGTTTATTGGTCGCGACCTACACTCTTAACTCGAGGAACATGTGTTTCCTCCATTTTCACTTTGCCAATTTATTTCGTTTTAAAATCTCTTCGAATTACGTCATGGCAAATGCCTCAAAGGGGAGCTTAGATTTATAATCGCTTTATTTCTTGGGGGGTTGTATATCTGAGAACCGGTAACGACTTGGAAATTTTTCTCCTCCATACATCTGTACATTTTTCTTTCCCCGATCGTCATATCACGTCCGCTCCATTCCTGGAATTTTCGGGGAAAAAAAGATCGTAATAAAATTATGGTTATGATCCTTTTTAAAGTTGAAAACTTTAAGACTTAGTTCTCTTTTTCCTTCTACTTTTCCCCCCAAATGTAAGCTTGCTTTAACGCAAACTTTTTGTTGACTCTTGCTGTTGGAGAAGTGTTCACCCCCCTCGATTCCAACTCGGGCCAAATTCTTAACTGCACAAATATTTATTCTTAAAATTAATTTTTGCCTTTAACTGATTAATTTTTTTTAAAGAAAGGAATAACGGTGTCTGCGTGCAGCGACAACGTCGTTACATCTTGCTTTTTGCCAAATGTGACATGGTTCAACAAAAAAAAAACTGGGATCGATAACTTTAGAAACAAAGAAAGGTCAATGTGGATGCTATTTTTTTATTCTGTCAGAAAGAATAAAGAAGTCGAGTTGAAAAAATTTCTAAAGAATCGAAGAAGGCCCATTGTTGTCGTCTTAATAATGATTTCTTTCTCTCCCATCTTGTCATGACTTTTTTTAGTTTTCAGACATTAAAAATTAATTTATAACATCTGCGTATAGTCAGTTTTATTCATAATTAGGTTTTTAAAAGTCCGTGGGAGTTCCCCGTTGTATAGAGAGATGAATATCCTTTTAAAGAATTATTACTTGGTTGCGTATGGGGACATGCAGAGAGAGGAGCACTTCGATCAGGCTATTAGTGATCGCTGGCGTTACAACTGAAAATTTGGGACCAAAGAAAGACTTATTGTCTGGGTTCCAGTGAGGAGGTTCAAAGGCTCATCGTGCAACTTCAGTGGGCGGGACATGTCGCAATGCGCCCTTGATTGGACCCTCAGACTTCTTGGAAAACAGAGTGCGATTGCCTCAAAATTTAACAACTTTTCTCAAGATTAAACATCAATTGAAGAAGATTCAGAATCGTATAGTTCAAAGTCGGCAAAGCCAGTGCAGGGGTGTTGCTGAACAGGTGATCAACGAGCATTGTGAAAAAATTATTTATAAAGCGCCAACAAATTTTTTCCAGCAAGTTTGTCAGACTCACGTTACTTTTTTTAATCCGTCCCATCAATCATGGTCGAATGTCCTCTTAATACGATCAAAATTCATAAAAAATTGATCTACATTTGATGACCTTCCTAATCATTTTTGATTGTTACTCCCATTGGCTTTATTTCCAAATATCATTATAATCTGATATTACCTGTAGAGATAATTATTAACAGGCTTACCAACATGTTGAAACGCCGTTTATCGTGTCACTACCCAAAAAAAAAAAAATTGTTTCATGTCAAAATATTTAACTTCTTCGTGTGTAACTCGTTTCGTGATTGCAGACGCGTAAAAACGTACTTGAATATTAAAGATGCATGATTTCGAAGGACGATAAAAACTTCTCGTGTTTTCCCCCCTTTTGCCTATACTGTATATCCGAACCAACCAGTTTTCGATTCGTTTTCCGAATCGTCTTTCGTGGAAGATTTAATGGTTTCGAACCATAGAATAAAAAAAAAAAAAAAATTAAAAAGATTCCCATCGTTAGAAAGATCGCATAATAAGAGCCGCGGTCATTATTTTTCATAATCCAAACAATTCTCGACCTGTGACAGAGTCGTGTGTTACACCAATTCCAGCCTGTGCCTGACTCCCATCACGTTTTTTTCTCTCCCAATTTCTTTCCCCGTCCGGCTAACTTGTCATTTAAATATATCCGCAACGAATTCTTTCCCGTTTTTAATTTTTATGATTCCCGAGCCCGGGGGGAACGAAAATCATCCCAGATAGGCTGCCTGCAGTCGTAAAAAATGACAATAGACTGCGATTTGAACAATCATACTTTGTAATTTGACATGTGTCATCCTTTGAGAGAGCATTATACGGGTTTTTTAGAATATAATATTTTTATAGTGTATCGTAAAAAAAGTACTTTTATGAAATTTTATTTTCTTCGGAGCTTTATGTGTTTTTAATAGCGGGTTTTCGCTACTCCCGGAGAAGATTGGATGATATTTTCCCGAATTTATTCACAAAAAACATCATCCCCATTGATTCGGGGAAGCGGGTTCACATCTTTTATTGAAAGCGATACAGAAAGGTAATATAATTATGAGAAAGGAAACGACGTTTTAAAAAGGGATTTAATAAACTGAGCCTTTTCCTAGTCGTATTCACGTTTAAAAGAGAAAATTAAATTACCATGCACATTTTCTTTTTAAAAAGTTTTTCAATAATTTAGCCGAGAAGTTTTGTTCGTCGTGAAATACGTACCTTTCTTTTGATAACAACTTTTCAATACAGGGAGCATCTTTGGTAAATTGAACCCCGACAACTTTGTCAAGCACGAATATTTCATATCCTGACCAACCGGCTATTTAAATGTTTTTCCATTTCTTCTTTTCATGAGCGTCATAGCAGAGTAAACACTCCCAAAAGAAATCAGCAGTCATTTTTGTATGCCTGCCCTGCAAAAAAAATGAGTTATAAGTTATTGAAAAGAGTCGAAAAAACTCGAGTTGACTCTTTTTGACTCAGATTTGGCGAAAAATTGACTTATTTAACTTTTTTTTTTTGCAGGGTGATCTTTTGGCCTAAGAGGTGCCCACTGAGGTCCAGCCAGTGTGGTTAGCTGAGACCTAGGCGCCTCCATTCCTCTATATAAATGTCCAATAATAGGCTAAGGTTGAGGTCAATGCTACGTCAGTATAGTAATTGCTAAAGAACCTGAATTGTTGCTCAGCCAGGACGAGCTAGTCCAAATAATAAAATCAGGCGGCTCCCTTGCCAGGAAGAAAACAACGAAATTACAAGGATAATACGCAATCTTTTTATTTTCTCCAGGAAACTCGTCCATCCTCTCGGTCATATTCCTCCCCACCCACACAACGTCCATTTTTCTGGAATTTTTCAGTTAAAAGTAAGAATGTAACTTTTGTCCCGTTTCTATTGTAAAAAAACGGAAAAACGAGTAAAGAGGATTTTTAAAAAGAGGGGAAATAAAAAGGAAAAATGGAGCTTAAGTTATTGGACTAACTTATTCAGAGTCGGAGTTGCTTTTGCCAGGAAGATAGGTCTGGTTCGTTTGTTTTGTTTGGATTCCTTTAACATTTACGATTTTTTTTATTTGAATGCGTACCTAAAAAATTTGAGTTGTGTAGACTTTTTTTTTGTTCCCGCTGTGTATTTTTCTTTGTTATTTTTTCCCCGTGAATTCCCTAGATTTTTAAATATATAAAAAAATCCAGAATGCTTTGAAGTTTTTGACCCAGTAGCGGAATGAGCAGGTTAAGACCCAAAAATTTTTGGCTCAGCAGGACTAGAATCACACAACCGGATATTACAAAAACCTGTGCAACCCTTTTTTCTGATCGTCAGGAAATTGTCTTTAAGCGGATGAAACCTCCGACTCTAATTATAAGAAAGCGAGGAAGGAAGTGTTCAAAGACAATCTTCTTTCACGAACAGAAAATGAAAGCTTTAATTTGAAACTTAGACCTGTTTTCACGTAATTTTACTTGAAAAGAATCGGGGAGTGTAAACAATTAGACCTCTTTTATTCAAAGAGGGGAGGCCTTTTTATTGTATAAAATAAATCATCACAATTAAGTCCACTTCATGTTTTCTTCCCCAGAAAAAAAGGAGAAAAGGCAAAAATTTTTATGCGGCGACCTTTTTCCCCCCAGTAATCTTTTTATTATGTTTTGGTATTCGTGTGGGAGACTCGTTTTTAAGTTAGATTTACTTTTCCCACAGATTCCGGGAAACGGGTAAAAAATTCCATTCGTTTTAGTCAAGAAAAGCAAAACGTGTTTGCATAGCTATTAAATGATAACAGAAGGAATTGATAGAGTCTACCACCGATAAATTTTTAAAAAGTCAGCAAAAGTATTAGGGCAAACCGACCTCTGTTTTCTTTGATATTGCTGGAATGATCAAGCGGAGATAATAGCTACGAGGATGGCTTTAAAATTGCAAGCTTAAATCTTTTCACGATGAAAATAGAAAAGATGATCATGCCATAATCCATCTTACAAATCAGACATCTTAAACTGGATCAGACTACCTGTCATGGAACTTCTCAAACTTGCATTTGATTTACAGCTCCTTAGGAGATCGCTCGTCATGGTCGCCTGATCTCTGAAACAAGTAAAAATAAATTCGGATCTTTCCTGAAAAAAATTACGAAAAACCAAACATTAAAAAATCGTAAAACAAAGGCACAAATATTTTATGGCGAAAAATTAAAAGATATCCCTAGCAATCATAACATACTAAAAATTTTATACGAGTAGTATTCTATAATCACTTAATCAAGCGCCTCTGTTTATCTCTCAATTTCGCTGGAAAACACCACAAGTATAACACGTAAACCTAATTCTGACTTTAAGGCAAGAATGCATCCAACTTTGGACAATTTAATTTTATCCTTTTAGAAGCTGCGGTTAAAATATTTTAAAATAACCTAAAACATTAATCATGCAAGACAAGACAAAAAAAACAAACCGCCCATACCACAAAAAAAAACCTCAAGACCCACAGGCAGACTTTTTAATTTACCTAACCTAAATGCTATACTAACCTACTACGAAAATAAAGACATTGAAACCCTAAAAAAAAAAAAACGAAGAGCAGCAACATGGGAAACTCAACGTATCTACGAGTAAACACGTATTAATTATATACGTAATGAAATCATTAGTCACGCATGCGTAGAGAAGCTGGCTTATTACACATTGGTAACGGTCACTATCGAAATGACAAAATACTTTTTCTCATTTTTTGATATCATTATGTCAGAAGCAAAGCGTATCGAATCCGCTATATCGAAAATTTGATTAATATTTTAGATCGATTCCGAAGAAAATTTCGGGGAATCATATCATCATCCTCTGGCTCCGCAGGACCTCGAACCTTGTAAACATGATGGCCACATTCGCCTAATTTTACTATCAAGTGTTCAGAAATTCCGTCAGCACGTGAAGAAGTTGCAGCCTCAACCCCTAGTAATGAGTCAAAGAGAAGCAAAGAGAGAAGTCTTCGTTTTTTAAATCGATTGCCTTAACATTGAAATGTCGATACTGAGCTGCTCATTGGTTGAGTCTTCTTTATAAGGTTATAGGCCCAGGGAATAAGTAAAACCATAACTTATGATTTTTAAGTTGTCAGTCCGGCCCTGTTGATATAGATCTCTGAATTCGAAATCATATTATAAAATTTGGAAAGGGCCGAATCAAAATGGCTTAATGGTCTGCAGCAACAGTTTCCTGTACTTGCGAACACGGTGGTTATGAGAAGGCTATTAATTTTAACGACTATTATTTTCGGCGAAATGTATGGTTTTCGTAACGCCGCCGTGGTTTTCTCATTCTCCCCCTCCGACCGAGGAAGACGAACTGAGCAACCCTTTATTGATAAACGAATTATCTCAAATAGTTATTTCGGGGGCCATTTTCGTCTCGAAAAATGGATGTAGTAGTTATTTAAATCCATTAAGCTCACCCCGGCAATTATCCCTGTAAATGAATGTTCTTGATATTATGGTTTTGTCTTTTACATGTCGATAAATCCCTCGTCACCAGAGCTGACCAATCCGATTCCTCCTTTTCTTATCTTGTTCATTGTCCGAAGATTTACTCGTTCCCTTTTCTTCATTAAGGATCTGTCCTTATCTAGAGTGTTTAATATTGATAATTTACTTCGGAAATCTTTCTTCACGCCTTCGCAAACAAACGGGACGATGGAACCGGTAGATCCGCACCGGAAACAATTAAGAAAACAATCGATCCTGTCAGAATTTAGAAGATAAAAAAAGAAGACGTGGGGCCCCCAGGGCAAAAGATGCACGATCCCTGATGCCTCAAGCGGGGAACACACCCAGATAAAGTCATAGGCCGGTGATTCTTGACCTCTGAGAGACGAATTTTAACCTTCTTTTCTAGTCTATGAACCGTTTTGCATCGTGATTGTTTTTAAGAATCTTATCTACCTAAGCACGACTTGGAAGTTAGATTTTGTTTGTTCTTTTTTTTTAAAAAAAAAGATATCATCGCAGGAAGGAATTCAAAAGGGCTTAGTTGAATGTTCAGTTATGGCTATATCATAATTTTTTTATTCTGGTCAGATGCACATCGCTTAATGGACTAAGTTGGCTGTGATTAGTTGATTTCCGTGTTGCAAGTTGGTGCTCAAATGGATTTTTTTACAGACGCTACTTCAGTCTTAAATGAGCAATTCCTTTGCTGCCGCCATCGTGCTAATCACCGCTTAGGACGAATTTCAGTTATGTATCCTGAGCGCCAAAAAGATTCTAGCTTCTATGGCCAGATAAGAGGCTGGTCGGTGCATCTCAAATTTCTTCATTTGTCTTTACACGTTCGCTTCTCTTAACAGGATTTATGTTGAGCCTGGGGTACCACTGTCTTGTGAATTAACTGTTAAGGTTGCCTCGATCTTCTGAAGAACCTCCCCTTGTTCCTACCTTGCTTAAGCTTTCGATCTCATTCAAATAAGCAAAAAGCTTCACCAAAACCTTTTTTTAAGCAAAACTCCCCTCAAAAAATATTTCCTGGAGTTTTTCTGTTAGCACAGCTAAAATACTCGAAACCCCGTTTTAAATCTCGAAATAACCGGCATTCAACGCTGTATGAGAACTTAACAAAATGCATAATATACTAGATCCCCCTGAGACCCAAGTAAAAGTTTGAAGCGACAACATATTTCTGGTTGTCGCGCTGGCCGCAGACCCCACGGTTAATTAACCGAATAGAAATTGTTTGGAAACATGTTGCCTTGTTTCTCAAACACGAAAATTTCCCGCGGTAGTTTTCTCCCTTCGCGAGTCGAATTTAAATTCTAAAGAAAAAATAAAATAAATATAAAAAAAAGAGCCAAGCGAAAAAAAAAAATTAAATTAAGCTGTACTTTTGCTGTATTATATTACAGCAGGAGTATAATAAATGTGAGAATATCGTTTTCGGTGAAAGCTTTCCCATTTTCCTCAGCTATACAGTAGAGTGAGATGTTTTAAGAGCAAGCAAGTATAATTGAATTTAGAAAGTTCCCTCTTGAGCTCGAGTACATTCCCGCGACAGGTTTTCTCTCTGTTGTCAACAACTTTCTCTGTATCACTCATGTAAGCTTTTACGGGAAAAAAAGGAAAGTTTAGAACGCGCCTACCGAAAAAAAATTCCTTTCGCTTAACGATTCCTTTTTTGCAATTTAAATAATCGCTCCAGATGAAAGTTATTATTCGGTTTCTTATCCGGAGCATCCTCCTCCCGGTTTCTTTGATCGAAATAAGGTCATTAAATTCAAAACTGTTGGTACTTTCAACATGGCTTGAAGCCAAGGTGAGCTTAAAACACGTTTCGACTATTATTATACACTTGCAAAGTTTAATTTATTTTATATTCCATTTCCACTTGCTTTTATTTGGAGGGGCTCAACCGAAAATTAAATTGTTATCTCCGAAGCACACGGAAGCTTTTAGGGAACCTCAATAAAACAATATTATACGGTATAAATATTAAGTATTTGCAAATGAGAGGAAACCTCGCACCCCCTTTTGTACCTAAAATATCCTCGAATGCAAATCAATGGCCCATCGAGCATTTTATGAAACATGACGCAAGGTTAATTCCCTTTGGTAGGAACTGTTATTCCAATAATAATTAAATTTTCTCTTTATTTAAATCTTTTGGATTTGGAATCTCAGGATAAGGATTTTTTAATTCAGAGCTTGAGGATAAATTGGTGGGACTGTTGAATTTTGACAATTATTTGAAATTTTTCAAATTAGGCGACTAATCAATTTTTATTTTTGTTTCAGGTATGTTGGCATCAAACAAGACGTCTATTGGTAAGCTGACTAAAACGATTCCCTGCATGCTTTCAAACACTATGGTCGCAAAACGAAGAAGCAGTACAGCAGTTTCTTCAAAATAAATTTATTAAGAAAAATAAACGATTTTAAAATTACTTCAGTTTAGAATCGAGTGCACTTAAAAATCAATTATATAATTAAAATTTGTTCGGTAAAGTATATTCGGTATTTTCCCCGGATGAACCATGCAAAACCGCATCGGAGAATCGAGATTTCAATGGCAGGAAACGGTTCCACTTACTCAATGTTTAATTAATCAATTATTTATGCCAAGCACATTGACCAATTATTATTATTTTTATTATGATCGACGTTGATTTTTGCCCTGAAAACCATAATGATAACATTTATTATATTTTAGATTGTTCCATCAATCTTTGAAAATATGAAATGGAAAAAGAAGTGGCGGAATAAGGGTTTTGATTTAATCGATTTGTAAGGTGTAAAATTGGAGTGCAAACCGGTCTAACGGCTTGCAGAAGCTTAGCCATAATTGTGTTCTACCCAAGTAAAAACTTAAGAAGTAAGACCGAGTGCTTGCTAGTGCCCTAATTAGATCAAGTAAAGGCTGGAGTTGCGCAACGCCTTGCAACAGCTAAATGGCAATGGGCAGGTCATGTCGCCAGGGAAGATCCGGATAAGTGGACGGCACGTGCGGTAAGATGGAGACCTCGAGCGTCGAAAAGAAGCGTCGGTAGGTCACAGAAGAGATGGTACGACGACATTAAGAGGGTGGCGGGACTGAATTGGTTGCAAAGAGCCCAAGACAAGAAGGTGTGGCAAGATTTGAGAGAGACCTTCGTCCAGGAGTGGACGGGTATAGGTTGAGAGAAGAAGAAGAAGAAGAAGAAGAAGAAAAAGAAAGGCTGGAGTCCTGATGCCCTTGCGTCCAGAAGCTTAAGGCCTTCGTCCCTTCATCCTTCCGAGGGACTTCATTCATAGCCAAAATTTATCATCCTCCATCCTTGAGCACTGGCGCCTTTCCCGGAATTTGTCGGCCCATTTATTTGGAGCCTTTTCTTGAGGCTGAGCTTTAGCGGTTGGCTTTATACGGCCCTAATCTTAAATTTTCGTTTAACTCTGAACTGGTCAGAGGCTTTTATTTCTCCGCTGACTAAAATTCTTCTATTTTCCGAGCCCCACATCCATTAATAAAAGATTGTTCGGAAAGGGATATAAATCTGGAAAAAGAGATATTGCCCAATAAGTTGGTTTGCTACTTGTAACGGTCAAAACCGCAGCATCATTTTCATCTATTCGAGACTTGAAAGTACTATAATTTCAAAATGTGATAGATATAATTCAAGGGGAAAGGTTTGTTTTACACCCACGGCGCAGTGATTGAGATACCGGGAATCACGATAAATGATCCTTTCGTAGTAGGTTAATTACGTAAAAGTGGGGTAAAAATCACCTCTTCGCCTCGGAAAATACCTTACCCTTCTCTTATATAATTCATCTATTAGGAAATGAGACGAAGTCTGGGTATTTTGTCAAAGGTGGTTTTCCACTTTCAAGTTCACAGAATTGGATGGTTTTGGTGAATGCCAGGAATTCCAACACTTCGTTCGAAAATTCCAATTCTGCCCCTCCGGTTTTCTCTCTTCTCCCGTTGGCTCTTCAAGTTTAAACTTCAATTTCCTTTCGTACAAAATACAATGGGGTTGATTTTTCAGAAAACACAAAACTTTCAGGTATTAGTCGAAAAGGGAAACTCGTTCGAAAATATCCCGTACGTTTGCGAATAGATATTTTATAGAGATCGAGTGAATCATTATATCTGTTACCGTTGAATATTCTTTTATTGACCCACCCTCTTATTATATGTAAAGGATGAATCGATGATGAAGATAATAATACAAGAAATGAAAAAGATTCTAATAAGTCCGCGCCCTTAGTCTACCGCGCATACTGAAAATCCCGATAATTTATTCTTTGATAATAGCGTGCATCCATTATTCAGATATTATTTTAGAAAAAAAATAAATCTCGTGAATTTACATATCTGAATTTTTTTTTATTTTAATCCGGATAAATATGAGATTCCCTGGTTATGGAAAAAATATATTCCTTTCGCGCCCACCGTTTTTTACAAAATATATACAAATCAAATTGATATGAAACATGAAACTCCATTTCATTCCGTATCACGAAATATGGATGGAGAAACTGTTTTATTTTATTTTCGGATCAATTCTCATGATGGGGGGAGATTAAAATATGAAGCATTGCGGAAAGATTAATATAAAATTTTTTTTAATATACAGGAGTATCGAATGATTTTAAGGATATCCGACTTTTTAGCGGAGTAATTTTATGGCTGAGCTAGATGCAATGTTTTATAAATTTTTATCCGATAATTGGAGGTTTTTTGAGGTCTTCCTCTGTTTCTTCTTTTAGCTTCGGCCATTACCGAGTTAATGTCACCGCCCACCGTTCCTGGTCCTGCATGGCTAAATCCATTGCCACTTCAGCTCTATAGTGCGCTTTACTTCGTCCATCGCTCGCGTCTGTCCCGATCGTTTCATCGTTTCTGACCAATCTGGCAGAAAATGTTGTCCAAAACTTGGATAATACTTCTTATGGCCTACGGCAGAGTTTAACCATTAGCTTTCAAAAACATAAACAAAATTCTTGATCTCTGAAGTCTTTTAAAAACCCAAGAAAGGAATCTGCATTAATAAGTGGGAACAATTTTGAATCCACTTAAGAAAGTGTATAAATTCTTCAAAGTCTTTTGAGGGGATTTTCCTCGCGCTTTGATTTCAAGCGATATAATAAATTTGAAATATCATGGAAAACAAGATGAGGAAAATTCCAAGCAGAATTTCGAATCATTCCGTCGAGGGGACTTTTATCAACTTTCTGCCCCCCTTTTTCTTTTCTCTATCTTTAAGGGAAAGATAAGATCATTCTCTTCTTCTTTTTTTAAGAAAAGCCTCAGCGTAAAAATAACTTTCCTAAAAAAACATCAAATTTAATTTGCCTGGTTCCCCCTCCAAGTTTTTCTTTGTTAGGCGCGGCGGTTTTTTTCTTGCATATGCAAATATTCATTAGCAAACTCTTATCTTCATCGTTCATTTTCATCCCTTAAAAAAAAAATATTAATAATGTTGGGGAATTTTTTTTTTATAAAATTCCAATTTAACCTCAAAAGCAATTGGACCCCCGCTATATGATAATACTATACGTTACGTTCCTTGAATACGAAATAGTCCCCAGGGCGAAACGTTCCCTTTTTACCAGCATTCGAACAGACATAATAATGCAATTATGAATGCCGCCCTTGGGGAGGAACAGGGTGAAATAAGTCGTTCGCTGCTTTTTCTTCGGCAAAATGTAATATCATAGCTGTGTAAAAAAAAAAGGAAACTAAGCAATAATATCAAAAAAGGAAGATATGCTAGAGTCGCTGTCACAATATTGCTACCCTGCCTTGAAATGCAATTCTTAAAAAGAAGGCTTTTTTTTTTTATTTCTGGGAAAAAATGTCAAACGGCTTTTATGTAGAAAATATTTTCGGTAGTATGTCACGGATACGTCTACTATAAAAACAGGAAAGTGACATTTTCTCTCGCTCGGGATCATCTTCTTCAATTCACAATTCAGAGTCAATATTATGCAGAAAATTAAAAGTCTTCGGCAACAGCTTCTCAGTCTTCAGAATGCTTCTCTCTTCTCGTCTCTCTTGAAACCGCCAGCATCATTGTGTAGATCTGTTCGTTTGAAGCATGCCTAAAACATTCGAGGAAATCGTGAAGCGATGTGAGTTAACCGGAATAGTTCCTCTCTTTTGTGCGATTTGCTCTGCAGGACATTGCTTAAAAATCACATCAAATTATCCCAGCACATTTTCTTGGCTAAAACAATGTAAATCAGTACATCATTTCAAGGATGAAGCCACACGAAAACGATAAGTTAATTAATTCCGAATCACTTGCTTGATATAATAGACATAAACGACAAGAAGTGAACAAGAGCGGAACGCGAGGAAAAGATGATCGAGAGTCTATGCAAATATCTTGTCGAAAATATGTTCACACATTTTACTTATCATGTCTCCGCCGTTTTCTGTAAACAAACTCCTCGACTTACGCTTTCACTTAAACGATCTCAAGAACCCAGAAAAAAAAAGACAAGATGGATTTCATTTTTAATAGATTTTATTGTGTTTGGCGTTGTCACGATCGACGGGAACTGAGAGTAAAATCGAGAGAGAGAGAGGAGAAGGGGGAGATTTGAAAATTTTGAATCCCGAATGCAAAGCTATTGGAGTCGCAATTTCCTGTCAATATGAAATCTGAGAGAATCGATTTGAAATCCGAACTATTGAGATAGCATCTCTTCAACAGGAGTACAAGAGCAGCTAAACCCCGCGATCATAATACGCAGCAACCCTGTGATTGATTGACTAGATTGATGAATCAAAGTGCCAAATATCGATCAAAGTTTTTTGAGTCATGCATCTATTGTTCCGGAATGACTTGAATACTGTCCACTTAATTTTTATTTTTCGGTATATGCTCTCGGTTAGTGCCCTCGAAAACGGTTACTACATATGAGATACATTAACGGAAACTCTATGATTATCATCGAGTGAATTGATTCGTTTCATGCCATTATTATCGTGAGGAATCCGTTACAAAATGATAATAAGTAGGAAACCGCTCCAGTTAGTCAGTTTAGCTCCTTTTCATATGAAATTATAATAACTGTTTTTTTCGGAGCTCATGTCCTATTGTTCCGTTCCGGGTGAATACACACCTTTTATGCATGCGGAGCTTTCTTGCAATTATATCTCGCTTCGTTTCTTCCCCCTTTAGCGGCAAAATACTCCAGTCTGTTATCGTACGTTATTCGTGGCCAATTTCTGTCGAATCCAGGAGTTTTCTCGGATTGAAAAAGTTGTCCGTAGCCAGTGTAACATCAGTGATATAACGAAGTTTGTAAAAGCGTGGAGGAAGGCTTGGAATTCACTCACATATAGAAAGAGCCGACGACCAGCGCCTCATAAAAGCCGTTAGAGATGCCAAGTCAACAAATAAACGTCTTCCGGGTAGACCAATGAAACGATGGGCCGGCAGCTGGGTGTGTTCGTCGTTAAGGCGTGCAGAAACTTGCGTGAAGAAAAACAGGCGAAAACCTGTGATAAGAGGAAGAAGAAGAAGAAAAAAATTGACACACGGAGACATTTTATGTCTGTGGGAGTTGGAGCTGGGTCGCGCAATCAAATCTTAAGACTATTCTACCCGAACATTATAATGATTTTGATTTTGTCCAGCGGACAATGAAATCGTCTTCAACTACCCTCACTCCGACAAACAAAATCAGACGCAAGATTACAAAAGTCCTACACAAATTTATTTGTTGATTTTAGCCATAATACCGTTTCCGGTTGATGTGGCGGAGCAGTTATCGCTCTTGTACAATTTCTTAAAAAAATTCAATGCAAAACTAATCCTTATATTGACTGGAAACTACAACATAAAGTCAATGGATTGACGTTTGTGCTAAACCTTGTTTTCTTTTTGTCAAAATAAAAATGAATAATGCATCGATTGTAAACGAATTCTTTGGTGAATCGAAAACTATTGAGATAAAATCCCATGGTGTCCATTCTTCTTTTAACACCCGGGCGAAAACGTGCTTTTCGGTCGATTTGAAATATTTCAACAAACCCATAAAAAAAATAAAATTTATAACTCGGGTACCCATCCTTCTTCTTTTCCCCTTCACCCCGCCGAGAGACCTTTAAGGCTCATTATCTTATAACCAAAGGTGTGAATGACAGTCGTACGGTCACATATTACAGGATTGAATGCCTAGTGTGTGTGTTGTGTGTGCGCGACACACCTCTGCATTAATTCCGCCTAGACAAGCAATTACAAGTGAAGCATGGAAAATATTCCGAAACCGAGACCGAATTAAAACCATTAGATCACTTCTTCAGGGACGTTTCGTTTTCATTAATAATGCAGCACGTCGCGGAGGAATTCAAATGACTTCAACTTTACATCCATTAACACATTTGTTTGTTATGTTGCTCTGTTAGTTAGTCGGGCGAGATGCTCCTTGTTTTTAATTCCGCATGCTTTTTTTGTGTCGCCCAGGAAAAAAAAACATCCAAACAGATTAAATGAAATTATCCTCTGCTATAAAAAGATAATAAAAACCGATTTATTGCCCTATAAAAAAGTGGATATTACTCTCAACAAATCGATTAAACAGCTAATTATGCTGAAAGATTATAAACGTTAAAAACAATTTATACAAAAACTAAAAAATCGATTTGTTTGGAGAAAGGTGATAAGAAAAAATCAGTGGCGGCGATGTTGCTTGTTATCGCGGACCAATTCTTAAACTGCTTCGGTGCAGATTAAATAATGGAGTGAATCGTTTGCCGGTAATGGACAAGTCTTAAGTTTGGCGATGAACCCGTCGACTTCCATTCGAGTTCCTCTGATGCCTTTTTATCTTCTTTCCGCTCTAAAGATGTGGTACTCGAAGAGCCCATTCTACTGCGACCTTCTTGTAAGAGGTAATCTGGAGCTAGTCCATGGCAGAGACGCTGCTTTCGAAGTGGGATTATTCAATCCTAGGAGTACCATCAACTTCCAAGCATTTCATATCTTCGGGCGTCCCTGGCAACATCTAGCGCAGTCTCGTTTAACATGGAAAATCTTAAAAAGTCATACCCACATTGGAGGATGCGCTCGAATGACGAGATCCGAAGGCTCACGGGACAGCCGTTGATCAGTAGTGTGATCAAGGTTCGTCGGTTTGAGTAGGCCGGGCACCTCTGTCGCGGACTATGAGACAAGTACTTGATGGACCTCAGGGCAGACCGCGGCTTCGTTGGGACGACAACGTATCTAGAGGTGCGGGTCGGTTAGGAATTCCCGATTGGCGAGCCACCTGTCAAGATAGATCGGCGTGGAAAAATATCTGCAAGAAGAAGTAGATGAAACTTAGTCAACAAAGACAATATGTCCCATTTTGCAGACAGAACGGCGACATTAACATTATAAAATAATTGGAAAACTTGAGCATGCAATAATTCTCCCAAGGAATTCCTTCGTTACGTTAAAAAAAATTCTTCGGTAAAAAGCAAGCCGCATAGCAAGACTATATCGGATCGATCTATCCTACTATTAACAGTAAAATAGATTACCATTAAATCCTTTGAAATGCAGCGGCCACCCTGTTGTCATCACCTTTTAACATCATCCTATGTCGGCGTTATTTGTGATAATGAGGGCAGATTTCCTTCATTTTCATTAAATACCATTTTTACCCTTTGCAACAAAACTGCTATAAATTATGTATGCAGCTCATTTTTTTCGAGGATAATCGAAAACAGTTACATTACGGATATGTTTTATGCATCAGGAGCACACGAGTATTAAAAATGTTATCTCACCTGCACGTTCGCTTTTAAAATTATCTCTATTAACCCTCACCCCTTAAATTTAAAAAAAAAAATGGCTATAAATCCTCGGGTGCGAAAATAAGAAAAACAATCTTCTGTTATAAATGTAAATGAAGACTCAGCTTGCCAGGGAAAACCGATTCCGAAAGTAATTGAAAGCGATAAATTTCACTTTCGAGGAACTTCCCGTCTCGGCTAATTACTAAACATGAACTGGTATCATTGTTTACTCGGATAACCTTGACAATGCCAAACGAGAAAAGAAGAAAACTTGGGAAACAATGAAACGCGATTATGAAACATTCGCGATTATGTTAATAAAATCCCTTTTGGCGAGCCTAATCGACAAAATACTGATTTTAATAAAATTCCATTGTGACGTCCTCTTGATAAATGACGGAGGCGTAGTCACAATGTAAAAAAGGAACCCACAAAAAAAAAGAAGACAATCCTTCGATTCGGTTTTGTTTTCGTGAAGAGAAAAAGTAATAAAAAGAAATGAAGAAGAAATGACCACTGCTTGTTCAGCTCTTAGTCATGTCGACCGCGGGCCAGTCATGCTCTGTGATTACTCTGGCGGTAACGTGGGTGGCCCAATGGGTAATGCTTCTTTTTAAAAAGTACCATATCCAATCTTAAATGTGGTTATCGAATCGAAATCGAAAGTGATATAATTTTTTTACTTTACTACGGGTTGACGACTTTGAAGGGATTTGAATCGATCGATCGATTATGTAAATATAAGCTTCTGTATAAAAAAGATTTTAAGAAAAGGAATTTGTCGCGATTCCTTTTTTTTATTTTTCTTGACAATGGAAAAAGAACAAGTTCGTCGACTCTTGGAGAAGAAAAGCAATAAAAACGAGAAGAAAGAAAAAAAACGGCATAATCGCCATTTTTATAGCGAGATAATAAAGTGACAACAAAAGGGGAAAATGATTGAGGAACTTCGGGGGATCTGTTACATACTACGTTTTGAAATGTAGATTAATTTAAATGATCCTATGTGGTCTCAGGTGTCGATCCGAATGGAATCCCAGCCACGATGAGGGAATGGAATCGAAACGGGCGGGATTTACGTTTGATAATAAGCTACGTTTGTTCAATCAGGTGGTCGAAGATCATCGCTCTGGATCAAGATGTAAGATTATACCTGCACTCAGGGTCTTGAAAGTAAAAACAACATGAGTTATTATCGGATTTCATTTGTTTTTTCCCCTTTTTTCGTCTTGGATTTTTTTTATTCTCGGATTTTTATTCATTTTTTTACCCCTTGATTGTAAGGAATAAAAAATGGGTGATGCGCTTTTATAACCCAACCCAATCTAATTCTCGAAGGGTAAATTAGTGAAAAAAAATGAAGCGATCTTTTTTTCCCGAATATTTTAGGGCGGGGTAGCAAACACCTCTGCGGGGGTTACGCCCTTCGTTGTCTGAAAAATTTAGAAATGACTTTATTCTCAGGTTTTCGATTAAGTTGTAATTTTTTAATAAAAGGATCCGACCTTCCAATTTTTTTTACCTAAGTTAAAAATGTTATCTATCGTAAATCTATATCTTCAATAGAGTACCATAGAATATATTAACGTTGGCCACCCCACTCTAACTTTGACCATTCGAAAATAATTTTTTCCCGGAGAGTATAAGTCATTCTGTGGTGATTTTAAATTCTTTTCCACAGCTCTGAGTAAGACTCATCGAAAGGGTTTCGCATTTAAAATATTTCGGATGTCTGGTAAACAAAAACTGGGACACCAGTCAGGAAATCAGAAGTCGCATAGAAGAAGCTCGAGATGCTTTCGTCCGCCTGCGAAAACTCCTTTGGACTAGAAGTTTGAGTTTAGCCCTTCGAATGCGCATGGCCAGATGTTATGTTTCCCCGATCCTTCTTTATGGAGTGGAAAGTTGGACACTAAAAAAAGCTTTATGTGATCTGGGTTTATCTTCGCTTGCTTAAAATATCGTAGGTGGATCGCGTTCGCAATAAGACAGTACGCCTGAGGATGGAGAAACCACTTGAGTTCATGCTCTCCATAAAAGAGAAAATTGGAGTACTTTGGGCATGTTATCAGACCATCATGCAGGGGGAGGTCGAGGATAAAAGAAGACTTGGTCGTACGAATCTCTCTTGGTTTCGGAATATCCGGAATTGGACCGGGTTAACTGTAGAGGAGTAATTCCGCATGGCCACCGATTGTGAAAGATTCAAGGAGCTCGTCGGATCGGGGGCCGGATGGAGAAAAACTTCCTGGTTATGAAATCTTCTGGAATGGCTTCGGAAAAGCACCAGATCCTTGTTCCGGGCCGCCATTTCCTAAATACGAATCGCTATGATGATCGCCGATCTCCATAGGAGAAGCAACTAAAGAAGAAGAGAAAGACTCCTTACTAGATTGCCACATTCCGGGTCAGAAGCTTTTCAAGGGAAGGAGCGCTGAACGTGAAGCGGAAAGTCCAGACCCTGAGTTTTCATCGACTACCTCGAGTACATCATAAATTCACTTTTCTTTTAGTCTAATCGTCCTTCGCATTAATTGGCCCAAGTTTTCTAGTAATTTTTCTTTGGTCTTACCTTGCTACTTTCCCATCCACTGTAGCAGGTATTGCGGAACAAATCACTTAAGATCAAATAACATATCGTGTTAAGCAAAAGTCTAACCATCACCAACTGAATAAGAAACGCTTCGGGCTTCCTCTGTTCGGTTCTTAATTTCCTGAATGGTAAATGAAGATCTTTGATCCAAAACAATTCAGAGAAACATTTTTATCTTTCGTTTATCAAATACAGATTGCCGAGCCCGCAGGTACTTTCTGAAATCTCAAAGATATCACCAATAACATAAACCCAAACACCCCTATAGAGAGAGGAACTATAAAGTTCCTCAATATTTAAGTCTCTCTCTCTATTCCTAAAACTCGACACAGGAGGACATTCCATTGTCATGGTCACCGTATATTGGTATAAGTAACGGTCATAAAAAATAATTCTGACTACGTAATACAGTAATCATACGCCTGATTAAATTTTATACATCGTGTAAAATTATCCCTCAGCAGGTGTGTCACCAAAACTGCGTCTAAGAATTTTTTTCACTCGATGACAGGAATATTAGCCGAGAATGAAGACGTCGATATGGCGGGGATCGAAACCTTTACCTCCCACGGATTCGTTTTAGCTCGAGATTTTTTATAGAAAAAAAAGTAAATATTATGAAGACATCTACGAGGACAGGACTCGGAGGCAAATTGAAAAAGACAGGACGTGTTTCGGTAGCAGGAAATTAAACAAATCAACCGTGAAACCGCAATATAATTATCAGGCACCCACGAAACGAAATATTCTAAGAAATAGTTGCCGACTATTTTTTATCTTTTAAACGAAAAAGTTTAACAGTATACCTCCCTCTTATGGGAATCGTCGTCATGCTATAAATTAAACGTCTCAATCGATTCTTACGGAAGAAAAATGGCTAATGTGCGTTTTTTTGGCCGCACCTTTGTAGCCATGAAAATCGTGTGTGAATTCGGAATCAACCTCCCCCCCTTCCCCCTTATCATCAGGAATTTATTAATGGAACAATACGGGAACCATAAATTAATTTATCATGAAGTTATTTGGAGAAAACATTTAATTAAACATGAATAAAATATTAATGAGAAGATGAAACCGAATGATTGTATGATTCCTCGGCTTGATCTAACAGGGGGCCGATGGAATTATGCATTAGCAGGGTTTAAATAAATGTTTGATTTCGATATGAGGTTAAAGGCTAACTCTGACCTTTTCTTCAAGCAATAATATTGCACTTAGCAGGTAGTTGTAAAAATTAACAAAAAAATCTGATCAAAATTATTGCAAGCGAAATATTTTTTTTTAGGGGGGATCAATGGGAAATTGCGGTAATAAAACATTTATTATTAAACTAATTTGTAAAATGTGCATTTGTAAAAATGGAATATGAATTGATAAAAATTTTATAATCCTAATTAATCCTTTGCGGTCAAAAGGTTATTTGTGATTTTAGAGTGGCGGGAAAGTTCGTTTACAACCATTAGTTATTAGGTTTATGTTTTTAATGGGTGTTGTTATTAGAGAAGTAAAGCTATTGGAATGTTTATTTATATGGCGTAAATGGAATATGAAATGGAACTGTCGAGATGTGCGAAGAAATTTTAAAAGATTGAAAGGCCAAACTTCTTGGCGCAAAATGAGTTAACCCCGGGTTAATCCTGCTTGAGCCTCGTGGCTCAAGCACCGTGGCTCAAGCGATTAGTGTGTGTTGTCGCTCGATCTCCCCCCCCCCCTTCCCCGCAAGGCAATGGCAAACCAGCAGGTGGTAACTTGCTTAGAACAACCTCTCTACTTAGCTGTTCGGAACCGGCATTAAACTGTAGGTCCCATATAGCTGTGGCAACTACCCTCGCCTACTACTGTCGCCTACCCTCGAAACAAGCATGTCACCCAAAGAAGAAGACTCCTGCTTACGGAGTAGAAATTTTATTGACATTAGGAAGCGGTATCTCTTGGCCTAAAAATTTAAGCAGGACTCCTATTAAAAGCTGGCAGAAGTGGAAGAGCAACTAGTGATGCCTTCCACTTCACATTAAAGGGTTAACCCTTTTACAATTACAAAATTTTTTTATGCTTCTTTGCAAGCTTCTTGAAGTTAAGACTCAAAAACTTTTAGCAGGCTAAATAAAAAAGCCATGCATCAGCTGTCCTTTTTTTTTTGATAGTAAAAATCCTTAACTCCACCTGAACGTGAATAAATGTAACTTTAAGACCCATTATTCGAAAACGTATAATTTTTCGGCTTCTGTTTACTACCATTAACCATGAGTTCGCATTACAATTGTGTTTTTAATAAATCCCTAAAGCGTTTTTTTTTTTACGATTGGCCTAAACTTTTTTACAACGTTTTAACAGCACGCTTTTTAAAACACTTAAAAAATCTTTGCAAAGTACTGTCCCGATCATTAATTACTAATTTTTTTATCTGTCCCTCATTACAGTAACCCACATAACATATCTATTAAAAGAAAGAAAAAAAAGAAGATAGAGAAAAAAAAGTAAAAACACGAAGACATGATATAACAATTAATCAAATGCAAACCTGTTCAGGTAGGAAAGCTATAAAATTTATTCATGGGCGGTCCGAGAGTTTCCTTGAGACTTCAACGGCTTTTAAAAATGACTTGATCTTTGCTCCTTTAAATTTTTATACCAAAATTTAAAGTTGTTTTTATTTTAGTCATCTCACCGTGTCGCATTCGTTTCCTATTGTTTCCATGTAAATCTCAAAATCTTCTCTCCTTCGAGCCCTTTTGGGTTTTTTTTTGTTATATTAGCACAAGGCATTATTACCGTACAATAGACTCTAACACGATCCTAATCAAAAGTTTTTATTATTTTTTATAAAAAAAGATCCACGACATCGATCTTATCGATTTACTGATAATTGATCGATAAAATCTTTAATGGTTGTCAGTTAATTAGCCGCGAGATGTTTTGTTTTTTTTTTGGCGGGAAATAGGAATCGTGATTTATCGTTGACATTTTGTCATGCAAGAGACAAAAGCAGATAAATCAGTTTTGAGGGTGAATTATAAAAAAATATTTCTGGTGGATAAAAAATTAATTAAGATTTTTTTTTCTAATTTCAGGTAAGCAGTTCTCGCGTTTCTATGTTTCCCTCAATCACCGGTTGCCGGAGCTGAGCTTTTCGTTATGGAGAACTTAACCGAAATACTTCAGCCTAGACGCTTGATACTTATGAGGAAGATATTTGGAATATTCCGTGGAATAACAAATGTTATCTGGGGTGGTAAAGGTTGAAAGAGACCTTTGTTCAGGAGTGGATTGATATAGGTTGAAAGAAGAAAGAGAAGAAAAGAAGAGGAAGATTTGAAGATTCGAGATCTGGTACTAAGGCTGAGATCACGGCAACATAAGTTTCGCATCAACATGAAAGCTCCTCTGGCTTGCTCAATTCAAACCCTGAAGTCTAAACTTCTTGTAGTCTCAGTTCATTCAGGCAACATCCGAGACATTTATTATAAGCCATTATTTCCATTTTGTCTTTGGCAACATTCCGTCTGCTAACAATTATGAATTTAGCGAAAATTTTGAGAATATTTTCAAGCTTAAGCCATAATTGCTGCTATTTCCTGGATCTAACAGTGACTGCAGGTCTATGAGAGTACCACCAAGTCACGACCAAGCTACAGTCCGTTGTCTGTTATCGGGATTCCCAAACGGTAATACGATCTAAACAAATATGGCACCACCCTTATTTGAAACAATAGGAAAAAAAACAAATTGTTAATTTTAAAAACTTCCTGTTTAAAAATGGCGCGGTGTTCTTTTCTTTCCCTCTTATGTAAATTAATTAAAAACAAAAATAATTAATAATTCATCTTAATCCATTTGAAAGCAGGCCCTCGGCGATTCTAATAGAATGAGATGTAAATGAGTTGGTTATAGAAACATAAATCATTAATGTGACACACCGTAATGATAAGTTCTCCGATTTCTTAATTAATAATTTATTTACTCGAAAAAAAAAGAACGCGCGCTGGGTGTCTCCATCGGCGCGTTTCTTTTAAACTTTTTTTCGCTACCGTTTTTCATTCAAAACTCGACTTTAATTTTTTTCCCTCATCTTTTCCGCCCCGTGACGAATCCAAGCGTAAAAAATAAAGAACAATTTGTACTTTTGTTACGTTAGCAGTTAACGTTGATGAACTAAACGCTTCAATTTTTTATTCTTTAAAATATCGAAGCTAAAAAAAAACGAAATAAAAAAAATAATAAAACGCTCAAATTGAAGGTATTTACTTGAAAGATAAACACATGAAGAAGAGATTATCTAACGTTAGTCTGGCGGTTTGGACCCACGGCAAACCAACTTGATTAAGCCATTAATTTTGATCTTGGCCTGTGGTTTGTAACTGTGGTTCCTTCTTTGTCCCTTAGCATGTCTAGCTTGGTCATTTTCGATGGGTTTTTTTAAAAAGCTAATCGATATCGATGCGAGGGGCCGAGCGAAAAATCACTAAAAACAGGTATTCATCCCGCTGAAAGGTAGACTGGTTATGTTAACATGTCTGATTGACATCACTATCAATATCATTCGGTTGACCTGGTCCTATAATGAAAGGTACCTTTTTGTATCTGTCTCAATTAATCAGTTTTTTTGGCTGGCCTTATGGTATTTTTTAATGGAACCTGTTTTACGTCAGGACGTTATGGCTATTCGAATCGGAAAGAGCGAAGGAGGGGAAATCGTATTGTATGACATAACAGCTCAGCTACTAAAAGCTTTAGACTCGATATCTGGACTTTATATTGCTGACATCTAAATTACAGTGATGCGATAATTCAGGTACAACACTATTAAGAGATAATGATCGTGACACGCCTCAATCTCGTTTCACCCAAACAAACTTTAAATGCATACCTGCTCTATTCTTAATGCTAATGGGTTTGAGAGGGTCACGGGGCTCTTGTGTTTTTTTTCTTCCTTTTTATTTTGCTGCATCAATATGTGAAATTAAAGTCTAAGATAGTTATCTGAAACAAAAGAAGGATTGGTAATGACTATATACGGAGAGTTTGGTTGCGTCGGGGATATGGGAATGAAAATTGAGCGTTTAGTAGTTGAATAATGTTGTTTTACGAGGAAACTACTGTAGTATGAAGATTTATTTTCTTTTGTGAAGTATTGGCCTTACGGGTCAAGCAAAATTAGAGATTGTTCATATTTAAAAAAGACAGTGTAGTGCCACAGATTGCAATCGTGTCGCTGCTTTTTGTTAAAAATAAGGGTGGCTCTTCTTCTGCAAATGCTAAGCAAAGAAGATCGGAGGTCATAATGGCGGGACCTGAATTTTTCTCATATTAGTTTTGCGGGCATTTTGTTTGCGCTTAGCTACAATATTTCCCTGTGTCATTAGTTGCTGAAGATCTCTTCATTGCTCACAAGATGGATCCAAATTGCAACTTTAGGCGATAGGGCTACGGCTTCCAGCTTCCGTTGCAATTTTTTCGTCATTGGCGGATTCTCAGGACATAAATTATCTGGTACTTAGATGGAGATCAAGGCCGCACCGACAGGCTTGTTATCTTCATAACAGCTTCTCTGGATTGTTCAATGCGAATCTCCAACCTCCAAAACCAACAGATACTGGAGAGAATTACGTTCCGTATGTACTAAAAAGGGACAACAAATAACCAACATTCACCTACTACTATCCAAACATCCTCAACTTTCAGAAAATCTTGCCTTATTTTTTCATCTAAAACGTAAAAAATATGTTTCCCAACAATTTTTATTCATCCTTAAAAGCAAACTGCTGAAAGAAAAGTGTCAAAAAAAGGAAATGTAATAAAAAACCTAGCTGAAAGGAAACATATGAGTGACAAATAATAGGATGGGTTTTTCCTATGGAAAAACAGTTAACCACCGACCACCGTGACCTTTCATGTCAACTCGGGAACGTGAAAAAAAAACCGGGGGAAAAAATTCGAAAATAACCAGCTTCCTCGCAAGTCCGAAAAAAAAAAAAATACTGACGTTTACTATGGACGACTATCCTAATCCTCTTATTATAATTTTATTAAGATGCTATATCCCAGGTAATATAGACGTATATACTTCAGAGTTGAAATTGTTTCACAAGAAAAGGTCATAAAGTTAAATTGTCCATTAACTCTGAAACAAAGCAGGGAGGAATTCTTTACTAAATTAGTTTTTCAAGCTGAGTAATTACAAATTGTGAAATCATATTTACCTTTTATTTCCGAAAATTAGTTTCATGCTTTTTGATGAGTTTTTAAAAAGACAATTTTTTTTTATTATTTTCCCTTTCTCCAAAAGTTTACAAGAAAATGAGAAAATTTCATTTTCCTTATAAAATCAAACAATGAACCAAGATGTTGACAAAACCCGGTGACCGGAATCCGATCCACCTTCTAACGTAACCTGAATCGTTAATATGGAAATCACGTTCAAAGTAAACTATTCCCCGACTATATAGTGGACGTTAACTTTAAAGGGCCGTAATAAGGAGGACGAAGAATAAAAGTTGAGGAACCAGATGCTTCTTAACAAAAAAAAGAAAGTGTGAGGCGAATCGGAAGTAAATAAAACGAAGCGACAAAATGAAATTCCGAAAAGAAAAGCTCAAGGAGAAGGATTCGTAGTGGAAAACTCAAAGCCGCATTATACAATGTTGTTCTAGATTGTTTATCTTAGTTATCACAATTTAGTTTTAACCCCCCCTCGAAACGACTAAAATAACTTACCAACTATTTTTAAAGTTTTCGAAATGACGGCTTCGTTTCCTCGCTTTATCGTTTGTCTTTTATATTTTGAAAAGAAAAGTCGATATGGAAAAGGGGATAAGAGAAAAGTAAATAATAAAAGGCTTCATGAATTTTCACCACATTCAACAGCGAATTAATATTTCAAGTAATCTTAAGCCGATCGATTCTATAGTCAGCATTTTTGAAACCGATCGCTTACTCCCGGGAAATGAAATCACGAAAAAAATTTGCATCCACGTATTATTCTTTCTCCCCCTATCGGAAAAAATTAACTTGTTTTGAACGTTTGTTTGTTTGCCTTTTTTTCCCCGCCGCGTTCCCTCTTTTCTTTTTTTTTCCACTTTCGTGTTTACATTTCCAAGGCAATTGCTACAGTTGCAAGCGCACGAAACAATGGACGAACAATCACATTCTGCGTATTATTTATTTTGAAAACATAACAAAAACCGGACATGCTTTATCTTTTCTACTTTATTACCGTAAACGGGAATCCTCTTCTTTTTCAAATCGCAGTGACGGAGTGGTCGTGTGGCGCAAAGATCAGGCGTAATGGGCGATTTTAAATATCAACAGGTTATGGGCCCAGATCCATCTTAAGATTGGTTGTAAGAAAAAGCGACAGAGATCGCTCAGAAAGTTCTCTTCTAATTCTGTCCGTGTCGTGTCATTTCTTTGCCATTAAAAATCATTCTTTTCTTGACCTCAATTTCATCGTCATCGGTGGTTGTTCCCGATTGCCAAAGTCTTCATTGTGAATTAGAAAATATTTTTTTTGAAAATCGGATGACTTTAACTTAAAACCGAACGTTCCTAGAGTTTGCAGTCCGGCACTGGCTCCCGTGACGTAACTTCGCCCATTTCCCTCCAAAAAAAAAAGCATTTAAATATGAAAACAGAAGAAAGAGGGGGGGCCTTGACGATGAGACAATGATACAGATGATAATAAACTTAAAATTTTCATTTAAAATACGTGACCCTAAGATAATGCCTCAGTTCGAAATAAAGATATCACGACTCGCATAATAGACCTAAGTTCACAATCACCATTCATTGCGTCACGATTCGGGTAGCAAGGGAAGGAGGATGACAATTCATGACTAGCGTTAAATATTCAAATAAAAACGGAAAAAAAACATTTTCGAACTACCTTATTAAGCGAGAGATAAAAAAAATGAGGATGAAGACAATGAAACTTTAGAATGAGGATTCTTAAACAATTGAGCTTGCTGTTCAGCTTAGACACACGAAGGGATAGCTCGAGTAAATGGATATTTAATGTAGATTTTATTAAAGATTAAAGGATGGAATTCCGAAAAAAAACAATGCTAGAAACTGTTTATGTCGATCGTAAAAATCTTAATCCACACTTCGTGTCCTCATTGTAAAATCTTCATTTTCACGGGATAAAGGTGCGAACATTTGTTTGATGTGAATCGATTTAGGAGAAAAAAAAATTTTTTTTGCGTTGTACAGATGTTTAACGAGAAGCAAAATTACTTTATGAAAACTTTCCATTTTTAGTAGTTAAGAGGTCAGGACCTTAATTGTCCACTCTCCATGTATCTAATGACATAAACTCGCTACCGTTTTTATCATCCTCATAAAGTTGAAATGGCTAAAGTGCACATGCTATTTGATTTCTTAACTCGACTTTAAAGGAGATTTCCATTTGTTTTCTTTGGTTTTGCACGATCTTTTTAAAATTTTTTTGCTTTTTGTAATTTCTTTTCATTTTCATCAAGGTTCAATCGGGTAGTTTCAAGTATATGTTGTTGTAGTTCTTAAGGACAGAGTGAGCTGATTCTTAATATTTTGCAATAGCCAATTGTAAAAAATTATGGGTGACTGGTATGCTAAGGGGAGATTCTGAAATTTTAAGCATCAACCATGAAAGTGCACGTGCGCCATTTTTGGCAGCTTGCGGCCCTCTTGAAACTCCTTCGTGCCTCCCTGCGATCACTTTTGTTCTTTAATCTCATATAAGAGGCTCAAGTCCACTAATTAGCCTAACGATTATCACAAACCTAAACGTCTATTAATTTTGCTCTAGCGTCCATTGTCTTTGCATGAGCTTCCATTGCCTTTGCTTTAGCGTCCATCGTCTTTGCTTGAGCGTCCATCGTCTTTGCTTGAGCGTCCATCGTCTTTGCTTGAGCGTCCATCGTCTTTGCTTAAGCGTCCATTGTCTTTACTTGAGCGTCCATTATCTGTGCTTGAATGTGAATTAAAGCTTTCTTTGCTTGGTCCTTAAGCTAATTGAAGTCAGCTGGAAATTCGTAGATCCTTACTTGGCTGATGAAATGCTTTTCAAATTTTTAGTTCGAACGCTCATAAAATAGGAAACGATTCTCAATTTTCTTTCACATTTATTAATTTTTACTTTTGGATAAAAAAAAAACCCGGTGAAGGACCCCGAGCCGAATCGATTTTAATCGCAGCCGTCATGTAATTATTAAAAAAAACACAGGAATCACGCTTCGTGCTCATGAATGCAACCTTGCTTAATTTTTTTCTCGGATGTCACGTACCTTATGGCAAATAATGCTCCGTTTTACATGTTTAAGGGAGGTCCGTAAACCCAATCTCATCTCGCTATTTTTCAACCCGTTAATTAATCCGTTAAAAATTACCAAATCATTCCTGAAATATATCAAAACTGCGGTTTTATAAAACCTTGTCCCGGTATCCAGAAATGAATATTTAAAATCGACCGGTTGAATAATAACCGCCAACACACGTCACTATTATGTACCGTTTGCTAATCTCATGAGAATCGGCTTGGGTTTAAAACGGAAGTGGCCAGCTCAAGCGTCTGACTGAGAGGGGGATGAAAAAACGAAATCCTCTAGAACATGCCAACCGTATTAATTTCGGAATAAAATAAAACTTGCCTTTTGTAAAGCGCTACCCTATCGAAATTCGATCAACATTTTATCACATGCATCTCGGGCGGATCATTCGATACACCGAAAAAAAGCAATTCGGAAAGCTAAACGAAAACCACTTTTCTTCCGAAAAAAAGAAAGAGAAGGCGATAAATTCGAGTTAAGGGGGGGAAGTGAATTTTCGGGGGGCGAAGGAGAAAAAAAGGCTGGCAATCGAAATACAATGTAGCATTAGTTCGTTCACAATAAATTACCCAGAACTAAGACACTCGGTTCAAATCACTCGAAAAATTCCTTTCAGCATCGGAAACATATTCTTCAAGTAGATCCTTCCATCCTATTATCATTACATATGTGCGAAACAACTTCTAAAGAAAACTTTTTCCCTCTTTTTGATATTCTTTATACAGAAACTCAATGTGATCGGCAGAGGAAAAAAAAGGGAAGAAAGAAAAATTTTAACGCTTTTTGAAGAAAATAGAAAGTATCGAGGATGATCCGAGATATCAATAATCTTTTTTTGTTCGCATGAATAGAAAGGTTCTGCTTAAATAATCTTCAATGTTCTAAAGAGAAAAAATTTTTAAAAATGTAATTTTGAGTAAATATCGGTTTTTTGCGAAAGGGAAAATCAATGAATCGATCCACCGAATCATTAAAATTAAATTTCTGATCCCTTTTCTAAATTTCATTAATTTAATCTTTTCCCCGATTTCTTTTTCAAATTCTTATGAAAACCCTGTTAATTTTCATCTTCTCATTAAAATTCATTCGCGAATCGAGTCGTTATAATTTACATGTCGTTACTGAAACGGCAAAAGCGAAACGGATGGAAACTGTCAGCAATACAGACGGGCGAAAGGGGGGAAGTCTCGGGCTCGTGTTACCCAGTACACAAAGATCCCATTGTTACAGCAACAAGTTTCTATATCCGTTTCCGAATAAAATCAGCTGAAATTTCCTTTCCAAAACCAATAAAATCATTTTTTTTCTTCTTTTAAACCCGGCGACTTTTTCTTTTCTTTTCTTTTTTTTTTTTGTTACTCTCCCCACTCGAACGTTAACCCCAAGATATCGCCCGGCTCTACATGGATTTATTTTTGTAAATGAAGAAAACGCGTTTTGCTTGAAAACCTTTTTTGAAAAGTTGTAAAGACATTAAAATACAAAACCTTTTTTTTCTTCGAAGTTTTTTCCCCCTCTCGACCGCAGGAAAAGCTCTTTCTGAATATATTTCGAAATAAATCTCGTCCAAGACGACGTGAATGGTTTTAAAACAACAAAAGATGAGAAACAGTAGTTTACAACTAACAAAAGTCACATAATACCTCGCAATTTATTGTCAAGTATTAGCCTGAATTTGTTTCGCAACATTTCCATGTAATTAAAGTCATTAATTAGATTTTTATTAAAAGGAAAGCAAGAGCGTTCGGTAGGGAAACCGCAGCTAATGGCGCCATAGACACTTTCTCCTTTTTTTTCTTCCCCCTCGAGGTTTTTCTCCACGAAATTCCCTTTTTTGATTATGATTATTACTTTTGCCTACTCTCACCGTTATATATAGCTATGGTTCTCTTTTATATTTCATATTATTTTGGGTTCTTTTGAACGGATGTTTCAAATTGCCTTTGGATACTTTTGTTCAGCCAAATATATTTAAAGTCTTCCTCGAAAAGCCACAGATCGATCGGTCAATATTCTGCATCAATGTCGCCAAACCGACTTTCTTGAAAAATGCAAATCTCCAAGAAAATCATCTCTATAAAACTCATTCTTAAAAAATAAACCACCTGCTTCGCCTGTGACAAAAAAAAATGGAGGAAAAAAATGACTTTCACGTTCTCATAACAACGTTCCAAGAATATCATATTCCCAAATCGGATGTGACTGCACTTGATCTTCTAAGTAACAAGCATTATCCATAATCATATTCCTTGGCAAAAAAAAAAGCAAGCCGCTTGCGTTTCAGCGACTTTTTATCTTCCTCCAAATGAAAAAGGCTAAACCGTTTATTTTCTCTAATGCTGCCTCAAGAGAGAATGAATTTTTAATAGCCACCGAAGTGTATCTTCATAAATCTGGTTTTACAAGCCTGCAGGAAGTATTTCGCAACATTTGGGAGTAATTTCTTACTGCTCCTTCCTGAAAATCATCCCGGTTTCCTTCCCATGTTTATACAGGTAAAATATCCGATACCGTGTCACGCTGGGAATAAACCGACAAAAAAAAATTAAAAGAATTTTTCCGGGAACGGATTTCCCGTCAACGAGAGCAATAGTCCCTTTCTATACGGCGTTCATCGAATAACTTCCACAAATACTTCAAAGCTTTGTTGTGTTGGAGATAATAACCCCGATTAAATAGTCGATCGCGTTTTTTCATTTAATTGAGATTTTTCACTTTTGACGTGTTTCTTCTGACTTTTTGAAGACTACACAGATATTTTTGATAGGCCTGTAGGATGTCTAAAAGCTGTAAAATACTTGGCAACTAATTAAAAGGTCGGAAACGTTTGCGTTACATCATGCAATTTGTTATACATACAAAGAATCAAGGGGAAAAGAAACTTAACCTTTGATTAGTTTTCTCTGAACACGCCGCGATCTTTTTTTATTTTTAATTTCGCGTTTATTTATTTTTTATCTTTACAAGTGACAAGTTTAGGTCTGTCATGTTCATAACAATTTAATTTAAAGAGAGATTTCGAGGTGTCGCGTTATCACTCGGGGCGATTAATGTAAACTCCGGTGTGTTTAGTTCTATAGCACCTCAATTTTGGGTTAATAACGTGAAATGTGCCATGAACACGATATTTTGAATATACGCACGAACATATCGACATGTCTTAATTATACAACAAACCCAAGATCAGGATTTTTTTCGTTGGGGCAATTAAAATATGAATTTTTAAGCTGAAGTAAAAAGCAAGTTTCGGTTTTTTTGTTAATTTACAAATGGGAATTCTGCGGTTATGATTCGATCTATTTTTTTCCTCTCTCTTTCTCTCTCGTTCCATTAACTGACCGTGACCAAAGGCAATCGCGGGATATATATCATTCAAATCAAAAATTATTAGAAGCGAGGAGCACTCGGTTTGACACGGATCCTATTGTTGAATTGGACTAATGAAAACGAATGGACGAGGTGACTCAATTGAATAATGCATTAAGAAGAGGACTGGTTTCAGGGACGGATTGTGGTTAAAAATTCGTGGAATGTTTTTTTAAGAGGGAGTATTGAGCATGAGCAATGACATCTTGACAGAAGTAGTGCTCGTTGCAGAATTCAGATTGGAAGAATAAGGTTTCTACGAAGAATCATCTCGAGTGAGGATCACGGTGCAGCTGCTGATCTTTAGTACGATCAGTTTCAGTGGGCGAATCATGTAGCGCTTGCGCCCCCTTCGCGGACGATAAGACAGACGTTCCAGAAACGGTTCAGGAACATCCCGAAACGTTGCTGAAACAGAGTTTGTTATAAGGGTTCTTAATAGATGCCTCCGCACCCCTCAGATAGACCTTGGCTTTGTTGGGAGGACTACTTTTCTACGGATGCGGGTCGATTAGGAGTCCCCGACTGGCAGGCCACCTGACCTTTTTTTAAAAGCTTGTTGTAACATCAAAATCAATGTGTGTTTTTAATGGTTTATTTTCGAACTCTCCCTCCACTCAGAGTGAAGCTTGTCCTATATAATGCTGACAGATCGCTGGTCCAAATATCAGGTTAACACTGATTCGTTATATTTTGCTTATGGAAAACGAGTGTCGAATTAAAACTCACAGATAGCAAGTTCAGAAATATCGGGTGGATCATGTTTTGTGGTGTTTACATGTAATGTTTCTCTTATGGGTAGCAATGGCAACGCTAACTACAAACCGTGGACCATCCTGTATAAGTTGTTTTATTTCTAAAGTGTAAAGCGATGAACGGTGGCACGTTGTCTTTTGTCGTTCGTCATCGATGATGGCGTGTGTACTCAATAAAGTCTCAGTTCAGAATTGCAACTTATTTTATATCTAACAAGCACAAAATTGTTTTGGACCAGCGAGATGTGATCGGTCCTTCGATGTCTATTAACAAAACATTAAGGGCAGCTCCTAGTTCAAAACTGCGCTTATTACTTTTTCCTTCTTCATGATTCATTAGTCATTAATTTGTGCAAATGAATATGTCTGAATATCTGGCTGTTGTCTGTCTAGCACCTGCCAGGATAGAGCCATCTGGAAAGTTATCTGGGATTCAACGATGTATCTGTACGTAGATCTGACCCTTTCAGGGCGTTTGCTTCTACAGGGCTAAGAGATACTAGCAATAAATATTAATGGAAAATTGGTGCTGCAGTCAATTCTTCCAAGAAACTTAATCATAGTCGAGAAACTTATACCTTGAACTTTTTCCAGGAATTGGGAACACGGTAAAAGTGCTTTAGGCTCCTTTAAATATTCGTAGAAAGTAAAAGGTCACGAAATTCATAACATACGCCCTTAAACGAACACTAGAAAATACTTGAACCTTTTTCACCCTGTAACCAGCTTTTCTTGAGCTTACTTCAGTTCTATTTTCAATCTTGCAAATTGAAACGTGTCAATGACCTAAACATGCTCTAAGGGATGAGAAATTAGCATATAATTCAAAACAGCATTTGATTAGGGGATGCAAATGTCATTAACATACTGCTGACTTCTCAGAAATCATTTCCTGAAGGTAAAAGCATTTCAATGGTGGAAAGTCAATTTGCTATAAAATCAATCCTTTGTATTATCATTAAGGAGTTTACCATTTAACCACTTTCAACTCCTTTTCGTCGGAAATTTTCTTCAGTCAATCAATTTCGTGGCGAAATAATCCACTTCTGGAATATTGCTACTGGTTTTTATTTTATTAACACTTCGGTAAATATTTTAACCGTAATAAATTATGACGTTAACGTGAATATAAACCACGTGATTTTTTTTTCGGGCTTTGAATTCGATTTAAACGACCGTAAACGGCACGCGATGCGTTTTATTTGTTTGTTCCTTTTTATTTTAAGTGTATCGTAAAATCGTTTCGCGACTCGCCGATTGATTTCCCCCCATCTTTTTTTTTTCCATTTCATAAGGCGTGAGAACCCGGCCGATCGGTTTGCGGGGATCTGAAATTTAAAAAAAAAAAAGCCACGAAACGGAGTTGGAAACATTCGGGATTAATCCGATTAAAATTCAATTATGTAATCCGGGGAGAATAATTGAACGTAACCCGTTCGGAAATGCATCGTAGCGTGTGATGTAATTACATTGGAGGTTTTCTAAATTACTAAATCAAGGAATGCGGTTAAGGATTAAGAAGGTTTGGAGTGGAGGAGTTCTGCACGAGCCGGAGATTTCGAAAGCTCGCGCCAGATAAAAATGCAGTCAGACTAAAGCCATGAAAATTCAGATGTAGTGCCTAGCTCTACAGATTCATCCAATATCTTCTTCTGAGGGTCAACTGGAAAAGCTCCTCAGGAGTCAAGTAAAAAAAACTTTCTTTGGCTTGGTCCTGTGGAATCGATATTTCAGTTCTGCTATCACGTGGCTAAACTTCCGGCAATCGACCATAGTCGAAATCTCCCAGAGGCAGAATTCACAAATTCCGTGATTGTTCCTTTTCCTCATTTTATTTTTAGCACCACATAAAGACGTGAATTATTGATGAACTAATCAAGGACTTAATAACTAAAATGATTTGAATAAAAATGAAGATCATTTATAATTCTTTCAAGTCAAGAAAAAAAGGAAAGAAAGACAAATACTAGTTTAACACGAGCCCTCTCCTGCTGAGTGAGGTCAAGACCTTTTGGTAACCCAGTCAAGCTATATAAGAAATGGAATCGTAAAAAATAAGTTAAGTAGCTGGTACCGTACCTATTACATGGTTCTGCATGTGCCTTTTATCATGGCGGTATTTGTTTTTTTTTTAAACATGGCGGTGGTGTTTACTTGTTGAAAACGTTTCGCATCGATTTCGAAGGGAAGAAAAGGAGAATAATACAACATCGTAGTCGAATCCATTATGTTTACGAAAGGAACGTGTTTACATGGGATATATTCGATTTTGCTCGGTACAACGGACGGAAAATAGAGAAAAGCGAAGGGGCGGCTTTGAGAGAGAGGGAGTACCTTAACCATATTTAGGAAAATAACCTATTGTGTACAAGTCGGAAGACGGAAAGGAGGGAACCGCAATTTCGAATTACCTACTCCTACATTCTAAAGTGGATTACATCATCTAATTTTAAATCTAAAACGAAAATTTTCGTCGTTTTCAAAATAAAATTTAATAACGTTATTTTGAATATATTGAAAGGAAAATCTACGCGCCCGGCCCGTTTCAGTTTATTTTGCGGACTGACGAATAAATATACCAAAGCATCGTTTGCATATTTAAGTGACTTTTCAGTTTATCTCGAATTGAACCTTTGAATGCGCCGCCGATGTTTATGTTCGGATAACGGCTGGGGAAAGAAAAAAAAATTACAGAAGAAAGTGAATAAAATCAACCTTTGGGACCTGGCGCATATATAGAAAAGCTCCATTTTCTACATTTGGTTTATTGCCAAAACGTGATATCGTTTTCGTAACGATTTAAAATAGTTCGGTGAAGTTATTCAATAAAGTATATAGAATAAAAGGAACATTTTTTTTAACCGCAGTGGAGGATTGATAGTCGTAATAGGAATGAACTATTTGGAGGTTAGCTCTAGGAAAGCCGGCCTTGGGTATGCTTTGCGGCCAGGAAGGACCAAGAGCGGTGGTAGCAACACTTAATATAGCAAATGAAGATCTCAAAAATGTCGGTTCGACAACATAATTCTACAGCAGAAGATGCTAGCCCCTAGAAGCAGGCAAAGAATGGAGAAGGCCTATTTTAGGAGTGGATGCAAGAAGGCTGAAGAAAGAAAGAGAGAGAAGACTCTTGCTCAGAGACGGCCAAATTCAAAATTCCATAAGTTAAGTTCATGATTTGGTCTCTGCTGCGGCCTGTAGCCCCTATGCTGTCTCGATGAATCCTTGCAGCCGACCGAAGATTTTGAAATTCATCAACATTCTTCAGAGAAATCACATTCTGCTTAAGTTTTCCCCCCCTAGATCCACTGTTTTTTTATCAGTCCATCACTCCTTTTGAATCTTGCAAAACTACAAGAACGACACTTCGTTTTTAAAAAAACTTGAAGTTAAGGCGAGATTTTTAACGCGATCATCCTCAAGTCACGCAATTTATAACTGAATGCATTGTAATTATGTTTACTTCGATTTCGTGTCGTTCAATTACGATTTTTTTTTTTTGGAAAAAAATTGTTGCTCGTCCGGAAACCGAAATTTTTTTCCCTTCGGGTAAATTGTCCGTTTCCGGAGGGAATAAAACAAAATAAAAACGAGGGTCTTCTATTCATAAGATGATTGATTTTATGTCGGATATCGGAATCGGATCGGGTATTGGAAATATCATTCGAATAAAATTCGCATTACCCCGATCAGCGCCGTAAAAGTTTTTTTGTTTAAACTCGTAATCATTGCTGAAAGTTGTAATATCCATTGAATCGAAGGGGTTATAAAACGTTTGGAAGGAAATAGAGACGCTTTAACACATATCCACGTATGGGAACCCTTGTATGGGAGACTAGAATATCAATGAAGGATGCTTCATATAAAAATGAAAATATATATCCTCCTCTTGGAGTATTAGATAATCGTCCGTTATTCAAAAATGCGGGAAGCTTCGACTTATGCTCCATCTCATGAAGATAAACAAGCTATTTTTTATTTTCCAAAAAAAAAGGTTTAAAATTTTTAAAGAAGGAAATGCGCAAGACGAGGAAAAGATCGTTCGATATTGAGATGTGGAAAAAGAGAGACGAACAACAAATACGATAAATCTAAATGTTTACCAGAAACGTCAAGGTTGAGAGTATTAGGGAAGATACGTGGAGACGGAAATGAAGACGTATTGAGTAACGCATATAAGTTGGAAAGATAAGAAGTTTTAAATGGATGAAGTTTGACCAGTTTACGCCTGATTCCCAAGATGCAGGAGCAACTTACTAAGCATAAAATAAGATACGTGGAAACGTGGAATCTGCAACTGATATTAGTGATAAAACATGAAAACTGTAAATCGACTCCAAGATCATCGTTGTCTTTTATACGAGCTCAAAAAAATTAATCAGCTTCTGAAGTGTCAGTGACCGAAACTTGATTTTTTGGATTTTCAGCTGCCATCCGACTTTCTTGATTAGAAACTGGACTGATGTCCATTTTTACAGTGACAGAAGCCGCCAACATTTTGGAACTCTAGCTCTAGTTTTCAGTTAACCAGAAGCTCAAAAGAAACACAGACCGGACGCACGGTTTTAGGCCTGGTTTTAATGTTTTATGTTTTCTTATTTTATTTCTTGAGGCTCGTGATTTAGCTATCTAAACTTAATGACACTACCTACGCAACTGTCATCCTTTAACCAAAATTTCTTAATCACCCACCCAATCCACAAAATTAAAAAATAAAATCGACATCGCCAATTTTCACGACTCCCATTTAATCTAATCCCAAATAGTACTCCCCAAGGCTTAAAAAGTTCATTCCGTACCAAAAATAAACATAATGGACCACCTAACACGTGAATCGTATCCGAAGATTAATCTCTATACATTCATTCCATCGGCGTTAAATGGGAAAAAAAATCACAAAAGCCAACTTTAAGATACAAATCTCGTTGCTCCCACGTTGCTTAATCATTTTTCTTTCGACTTTCCTCAAACAAAATAAACTGAATGTCTTCTTCCGCGACACTTTCAAGTTCCTTTCAAAGTTTTCCCGTAATCGGAGGGATCTTTCCTATACTCCCACGTAACCTCGTCAAGACTCTGACTAGAATGATGAATATCTCTTATGATTGTCCTTCGTAACAAAAGAATTTTGATCACAGAAAAAAAATCCATTCAAATCTTTAATAAAGACGTAATTTGTTATTTTTTGACCACACCTATGCAGCTGATATTCTTCATTTTATAGTTTTATTTATTCTTCATTATAAATTTAATGATAAATTTATTTCTCTTATTTATTAGCCGTCCACGCTTTATTGTAACCCTGTGCCACGAGAGATGTTATCACCAATTTTTTTTTTCCGACCTCAACTGGTTATACGGCTACTGTGGACATTTGTAAGTCGTTTTGACAAGTTAAGGAACGACCTAGAGAGTTATAATCTTGATGAAACGAGACACTGTGGCCCAAACAAAGGAATCCAGATTAAATAACGAAAAAAATTTTTTACGCACCAAAAAAAACTGCAGGAAACTTTTAAACGTCTGTCCGTCTGTCATAATACTTATCGTAATAACAATGAAATCGTTGTGAAAAGCTTTTTATTAAATTAAAAACAAAAGGTGGGGAGGAGGGAAAAGGCAAGATTATTTCTATGAAAATTCATAATATTCACCTCGTTTTAGCTTTTATTAAAATGTTTCCGTTAATTAAACCAAAGTATAAACATAATTTTATGAAAACCCGGCATAAACACAAAACCAGAGTAAATAAAATATTAGCGGACCAGGCGAGCCTGTCAAATCGTGACATATATATGTCAATTGTTCACCTTTTTGTCTCAGTTGTGTTATTTTCTCTCTTTCGTTTTTCGAAAATGATAAATGAGTTAGTTAAATACAAAATTACCTAAAAATTTATTGCCCTTCGTTCGCCATTTTTTTTTATAAAATGTCGAACAGTGACGGATTGGAAGCATAAAGCTGCCATCAGGATGATTAGGCTGCAGCCTAAGGCTTTAGAGGATCTTGAGCCGGTTCTTCCGCCACTGATTTACGAAATAGGCATATGGACAAATTAAAGAGCGTTTACCTCTATTATTAGATGACAGGAAGCCGAAAATAAAATTAAAAATTATCGAAGCATGGTGCGTTACCTGAAAGTAAAATGAAGTTGAAGTCAAAGACGAGTTCGAGTTCTTTTTTGCTAAAGAAGAAGAGTCATCATCATAGTCATCGGTCATGCTCTGTCTGAGAGTAATTTATTATATCATTTTTCAATCAGTCCCTCGGATTAATTCGTCTTTTAAGACTGAAGAACTATATAATCATTGAACTGATACGCTAGACCAAATAAACACTAAGTCTTGCTTATTAAACCGGTTCCTCATGCAATAAAATGTCATAATTTGATGGTGCACGCCTCGGGGGATTATTTTGATTCATGCTTGATCGATTAACATCTGATCTTATCGAAAATTAAACAATCTTTATTTGAACAGAGAGCTGGAGGATGAGACGTGGGCAGATGGAGGAGGTTTTCACCTGTTTGGCAAGAAAAATTAAAAAGGATTTGTGGAAAAAAACGGGAACAAGGTCGAATATATCCTAGATCAGGGACTTGTGCTAGGCCTATTGTGTATGCTGGTACTACCCGCCTCATTTTACAATAGCACCTGCTGGAGCAGAAACTATTGGAATATTTTGATGCAATTCGGATGTAATGCAAAATTTCCCTTCTTTGTCTGCTGCCACGTCCATGGTACTAAGGAGGGGACTCAGCAGCTTCTGTAGCTGTAGCTGGAATGAATTTCCATAAAATCCTGTAACGACTTCTTTAACTTTTGGAAAACAACAAAAAATGAAAGGGAAATCGATAACCAGGAAATTAAGGGCAGAGGCGACTTGAACCGTACTCTAGCAGGATTTACCTTTACTTCGTAGGCTGCGGGGCAATCACTACAACTTTGTCCACAATACCGTAAACATTTCCCAAAATACTCTAAAATTAGTTTCTATAACTTCTCTTAAGGGCACTCGAAACTTTCTTAACAAACTGGTGCATTTACGGAAAGGAAAACCGAGCCAAGTAGACTTCGAACAAGACAAAAAATAAACATTGCACGGTTTTCAAAACGTACAACCGTTTATTCTCTTGGGACGAAATTAGACACCTTACGACCCGACGTTTTTCCCGTAGACCGACACCGAATTTATGTTCTGGCCATGCATGTTGAGTCGTTTAACAAGAGGGAAAAAAAAGAAACTTTCCCTTGAAAGTTTTCTCCGGAGAAAGCGAAATGCGATGTATAAAGTTTTGTGCGTATTGAGTACGTGTCGTTGCAGAAAACGGTGTAGTGGAAAAGGAAAGGAGGTGGGGAGAAGAAAAACGGGTAAAACATGAAATATGTTCTCCCGCTTCCCATTTTATCGAAGGAAAAGCATGACCAGTGAATGAATGAGATAATTTAAGCGATATTACTCGCGGGAAATAACCGCCGCCGCAGCTACTGCACTTGTGGGATTATTAAAGAAGCGTCTGTTTAAGAGCATAAAGAAAAAAAATAGCGAATGCGTATATTATCTACACGCACTAAAATATCATTGAAGATGAGCATCAGGGAAATAAAATTAAAATTCGAATATGGTAAAGACTTTAAGGGGTGGCTAAGAAGATTTCAGAGGACTTGAAGCAGTTTACGACGCTACTGAAAACGTGTGAAATAAAAAACGGATTATCGCTTTTTTTTAATCCCGTGAACGTCAAATAAATTCGCAATATGTCGAGTTCGATTTCGGTTTCCCCCCCTCCCGAGTCAGTCTTTCTCAAATTCTATATTAGTTTCTCATTTTCCATTGCTTTTACCATTCCATTTTATATTTTTAATAAACAAAATGACTTTTTGAATTTAGCGTATTCACGGGGTATGATTTTAAATCTAAAAATATATATACATTCGCTGATTATTTTTGGGGGCTTTTCCAATCTCCTCACTGATATAACCATTCCCCCCATCATTCATTATTTTTCCTATTTAAACGAGGAATTCATATACATATAACCTTTTGTTCCTTTATATAAATATCAGCTAAAAAAATTGCAGTTAGTTTTCAGAGTGTAATTCAAGAATAGAAACCCTTTTTCGGATGTTTGATTCCACAAAATGAGAATTGCTAATAAACTTTTAACAGTGACATGTTTAACTTTCTTCTACCGTAGATAATGGCAAGAAGGATTTCGTTTTTCTTTTATTTCACTGACAAGTAGAATATAGCGATTCTTAATATTGTTTAGGTTTACAATAGTCGATCTGTCACGGTCTGTCAAAGTTATTTGAGGAGAATTTGATAATTTTTATTAATTTTAAGCTACATGATCTCAATCGCGATTGTTCTTGCGTTTTCTTTTCAAGTTGTGCGAGATCAGTAGCGGAATAGCCATGCAGATTCAAAGGGATGTAGGAATATGGCGCAGGGTTTAGGGAATGACACACTGAGCAACGGTTATCGACGGGAGAAGCAAATCTTTAATAAATTCAAGAACGAGCGTTGAAGTTGAAGAAATCAAAATTTATTATTACCAGAAGTGAAAGCAACCAGTTTTGGAAAAAGAAAGGACTGAAAGCCCGTCAGGTATGGCTAATTTCGTCGCTATGAACATGTCTGTCTCTGACAGCGCACACGCGATGCTCAGTGCCAACCCAGAGCACTGAGCATCGCGTGTGCGCTGTCAGAGGCAGACATGTTCATAGCGATGAATGGGTCGGGATGGCTTCTTAAAAACGAGACTACTCCAAACCTTGGATGGCAATTCTTACGAACGCATAGATACTGGAACTATGAGAACGGCCATTCAAAATCTGCACAATCGGAGGCGTTTGCCCAGCTCTACTGAAGCCTAAGCTGAGGCCGGAGATCACAGTGTTGATTCACGTTTTCAACAAAACTGAATTCTAATCTCTAATTCGTCAGACTTCTTTACCAAGCATGTCTTGTTGTACCTTCTTATTCTTTCTCTAGTCGGCTCAAACAAGACTGATGCAGCCAAAGCCGTTTACCGGTTTCCTCAAGGCCATTATCTCAAGATGTCAAGTGACTAGATCGACAGCGCCACCTTAGTTTGCCCACCAAAAACATTTTACTAAACTCATTTGTAAATTTCATACAATTCTTTACACAAATTAAATATCGCTCAATTTATTCCAATTGAAAACATTTCTCATTAATCAAACGTCATTGAACCATAATGAGGTTTATTAATGGAAAATTGCAATCCTTTTATTCCAGGATACGCATAAATCGTTGATTATCAAATGCAAATAATTAGATTGACGGTGTAATGAGCATCAGATATAATACCATTTTGTATAATCGACTACGAGGTGCGAAAATCTCTTGGGCCCGTTTCCCTGTAACACATTTTCCCCATCACACGTTTTCCTTTCCTCCGCAATATTCCCTTCTAAAAAAAAAAAAAGAAATTTGTATGACAATCGCGTTTTGCTAAGGGCAGCAGATCTCCAAGAGGAAGAGCAGAGATAGATGAAAGATAGATTTCCGCAATTCTTGGGAGGAAAACGAATTAAAACCCTGAGAGGAGATAGAATTACGGTAGTGACACGTTTAGTGGGTTCGGAGGCCCGGGTCCGTCGTTCTCACCCAACCTTAATTATCTGAACTCCGGGGTTGAAATCCTTTTCAATTTTAACCTATCTTCAAATTAGAGAAAGCATTTAACCTTTTCCCTTAGCGGAGCGTTTTAACTTGCGGTTACCGAAGAAAATACCAGCCGAATGAGGGACAGAATGGGGGGATCCGTTAAAATGATCGACTTAGGCCGAGGAAACGACAACACCCATTTTAATACGATTCAATTCTTTTTTAAGGGGGGAAAAAATAAAAAGTTCCGCTGACCGATTTCGTCACAGATCAAGTGGTTACGATGGATTTAAATCCGTTATAGCTGTGATCCGTGAAGTGGAATCTTTTTTTTATATAAAGGGTTTACAAGAAAAAGGGGAATCGGTTAAATTAGTTTTGTGGCAAGCCACTAAATTTCAGCCGAAACTGGAATTTGGCTAAAAGCTTACACATAAATCTAGATGAAGCGTTTAGGGTTGTTTGTGAGCTTAAATTCACAGGGGCTGAAGCCGAAAGATTTTTTATCCTGGTTGATGCTCCTGATCAGTTGCTACTTGTTGACCCGCATCCCTCCCAATACAGCAGCTACCCACACTCGCGCTGCATGCTCCGCTTACTGATGTCAGTGAGTCTTGACCACACTGGTGATCAATGGCTGCCCAGTGAGCTTTTGGATCTCCTAACTGTAGCAGTCCTCTCAAATTTACCCAACTTAGACTATCCGTTTCAATTAAAATTTACAACAAAAGTTAGTTTAAAACTTAACATTTCATTTTTCTTTATCTGGTTTATACAGTAAGAAAAATATTTTAATTAAAAAAATGTAGGGAGTCCAAAAAAAAAAAAAAAGGAGTTGTGTAATTAAAAATGTAGATTAGAATCGCGATAATTGTCTCATAACTTCCTGTTCCCTAAAATGTTTTTTTTTTTATGGCGGGGAAAATTAGGAGGAGGAGGGTTGCACAAGCGGATAAGGATATTCGCGTGAATGACCTATACACAAATTGTCTCGTATATACTTTTCCACGGTTTTGTGAATTACCATTAACGGTCCGGTAAGAAGGGGGTGAGATATGTACTGAATAAAGAAAAAGAGGGTGCGGTGCAGACGGGTTGAATAAGCATATCGAAAACAAACATGTCATTATTAGGGTTCTTTCCTTGAAACGATGATGAGCCTCACTAATATTCAAACAGGTAACAAACCTAATAATGGGCACTCTTTGTGTAGGAGGTAATGGAAATGAATTTCCGAATCTACAATACAACAACTGGGGTATATCGTTCATCTAACAAGGGATTTCCACATGGATAGAAATTAACATATAGTCCAAGTCAGTGAATTTCGATTTTCTGTCAAGTTTATTTATTATCTTATTTATGGAGTGAGATATAAAAGGCCGTCTGGAATTCTTAATTTAAAGCTTGATTTTCATTTAATGTTTTTGTTGGAGAGATGCCTGGCGCTTGGTGAACTAGGTGCATCTATTGAAAAGGAGGATCAAAAAGATTCAAACTTTTGAAATTTTGATTAGACAACCTCTCATTCTAGCGGTGGCATTAAACAAAATCATCATTTAAAAATCATATTTTTCATCTTTTTCCCCGGTAAAAATCATAAATATTTCATTGCTTTGCAAATCGTATATCTAACTGGAATAAATCCTTGTGCTAAATCCCGATCCCATGAATAATTTTTTTCCCGGATGAATTTTCAATAGGAATGAAAATGAAATGTAAGCAAAAATAATACGAATAATTTTTAACGATAGTTTTTCGAACGTAATTTTTAACATTTTCCCCGAAATCATTTTTAATGCAAAACTTGCCCACCATCCGTTTCATGAGGGGTCCGAAAGCGGTTTCCCAGACTCCACATCTCTACCCTTTTACGGTCATTTTATTATCACGCTCAGACGCCTTTAATCGAATTTTCTATCGAACCACAATCTACGATTAATACTACTAATGCTTATACGGGGAGATAAGACCCTTTAAATAAAGCGAGAGGCCTTAAAGAGGATCGCTCGAACAGGGAAAAAGAAATCAAGTAAAAATACTTTTGGAAGGTATTACGAGATTCAAATATTTGCCTGGAAAAAAAGCGTCGTCGTGGGATCGGAAAAATCCGTAATGCATCCTCGGTTAAATCTCAATAGATTGAACGTCTACAATGGCTTCAAGAAACATATTTTTTCGTATGTCTCCCGGGTCTTCATATACCTCCCGGCCTAGATGTGAACAATTTTTTTTTATTCTTCTTTCGAGGTCAACTTCCAACATCGGTATTCCGGAAATTCAAAGTCCTCAAGATTTTATGACACTCGTTGAAAATTCCCTCTTTCAGTAATCTTATCGGATTTTGTTTCCTTCTTGTTTCTCCCGAGATTTTTTTTTCCCGGGTCCGGTTTTTATTTTTTAGAGAAAATTTTTCCAGCAAAAATTCTGGGGATATCAGAAAATTTTATCCTCGAAAACCGCAAACAATCCTTTTTTCGTCGAATCCACGTTCCTCAACATTCTCAGGCGTAAAAGACTCGTGCTTGCAAAGTCTGGGAAATCTAATAATTTGGGCCTATTTTAAAATTGTAAAAAATTCATTTTAAATAAAAAAAAATAACAAGGGATGAATTAATTTCTTTATTAATGATCTTATTTTCTTTCTTTTTTAGGTAAGTTGATGTTTTGAAATCAATCGGGGTCCAAGAACAACCAGACATAGCAAGAATCTGCCACAGAGAAGATTGACGACATTTGTAGTATCTCCGGCAGAATTTAGGAGCAAGCTGCGGAGTCCGGTTTTAACAGCTCCCTCAGATTACTAGATGGAATGTTTATATCTTTTGCTTGAAGCCAAAAAACATTTGTTTACTTTTTTTAGAGTCGGTTCAACCGTTCTTAGTTTATGGAAGTCAAGGAGGTTCATTCAAAAATTCGAACGCTTTTCTAAACAAAAAATTTTGTCGTTGCATATTATGAAGACTAAAATCAAAATCTGAAAGATGAATCCAGAGTTAGTCACCGCACTACGCTCCAGATCTTATTTCGTAAAAAAAGCGAAATGGAAAATTCATGTCCTTTGCTTCCTTTTTGCGGGAAAACTTTTCCGTTGATTTTTCTCGTTTCCTCTTATATATTTTAAAGGTAAACTTAGATTCAAAATGGCGGGGGACTTTTCCTTAAAGCTCGGGGAAATGGAAAACCGTTTAGAACCGCAGTTTTGTCAAATGAGCCGCATGGAAAACCATGTTTCGTGTTTTCCAGAGCCACTAATCCGGAATATCGGAGTCGATCGTATAAACCAAGCTGGGTTTTGGCCCAGAATGAATATTCACTTGGGATTAAATCGGACTTAACTCTTCACCACGGCGATCAGAGAATATGTTGTCAAGTTTTAACCTTCCTCTCCCTCGCTGAATCGTTTATTATGCATCATCAGGTTTAAACCGTTTATAAAAAAAAAAGAAATGAAAATGAGAATGATCTTAAATTACTATTCCTCTTGACGTTTCCCAGTCGTCGCATAAGCTCAACAGTGGAAATAAATTATTAAACATAAGCGAGTCAGTAATCCCATTTAACTGGTCTACAGAGCCCTCTTAGGAGTCGTTAAGCACAATGACAAACAGTTTCGAAGATTTTTCTTTTTTTTTCAAAGGCAGAAATCGGAATCGTAAATCGAATTAAAAAAGTTTCAGCGTTTTTGACAAGAAACTGTTAAGAAGGTTTCCCTTTTTTTTTAACTTCCTCCTAAAGTGGTTCCATATCATTAAAGTCTAAAAATTGAACCTAATTTTCTAAATGCTGGCGAAGTTCCAAAGTACGTCGTAAAATTTCGTTAAAAAAGAAGATCGAACGTAACTTCGATACTGTATTTGGAATTTATGTTAAGATTTGAGCCTGAAAAATTTTTGAAATGCAAAGAAGGGTTTTTAGAAATTCTTTTCTTTTTTTATACTTGTGAAAGTTTTGAGACCGAGGTTAAGTTTTCAGGTACGTAATCCCACATTCGTCATGTGTGCCATGATGAAAATTTACATTTTTTGACATTGATGTATTAATAACTCGTGCTCGTGATTTATGTACACTTTTTATACAAAAAAAGGTCGGAGGATTCCCACAGTGTGGACCCGAAAAAAGACCCTCCGAGTTTTCGCCCTAGGCGAGGAAAAGACAAAAAGTCAGGCTTGCAATAAAGAAAAAGTAGCCGAAGGTGATTGTCTCAGAAATTTTTTTTAATATCCTCAGTTAGCGCTACAGAATTTAGCAGAGTGGATCAAAAAATGGTCGTTTGGATTTAGCCCATAAGTTTTTTTGAGTACATATGTCTGAGACATTGAGCTCGAACCTGTCACTAAAGTTTTTTCTCCAGATTGGCTCACCTCCACATTTTCTAAAAAAGTTAGATTAAGGTGAGTCGACTAGTCTAGGTTTTGTTTGTATTATGAATGTTTTTCTAATTTTGGCAGTTAATTTTTTGTATTTCTCTTATTTGTAGTCCTGATGAAGTGACAAATATAGTTCACGAAATGTCGACTTGAACCAAAATCTTTTGATTTAATGTGCATCCGTTTCCATCAACCAAGATTCCATTCCATCAGTATTTTTAAGTTTTTCAAGGTTTCGTTTTCAATTTTCCAAAATCTAGAAAAAAAATTAAGGGCAGATTTATACAAATGAAATTTTAAATGAAAAATAACGTTGAACGGTTACCATGCACGTCACGTTTTGTTTACCATTTTTCTTTCTTTTTTTCCCGAAGAATTTCATTTTTTTTTTTCGTACAAAAAAATCTCATCCTGATTCCTCCTCCGCTTCTTCTTCATTCCATTCGAAAAAAAGCTTATAAAAAATTCTTTTAAGTTGTTTTTAATATCTCTTCAAATTCTATGCCGGATCGTTGTGCGTTTTTTCCTTCTTCTTCTTCTCCTGCAACAATTCAAGCTCTTCTCGAAATGAATTTACAATCTCAAGCATACGTATTGAATATTCATTGCTTTGAATTAACGTCTCTTTTTTTCCCCTATATACCCATTCATCCTCGAGAGTGAGATTTCGAAAAAAATGGAAATAAAAAAATTGTAAATTGCTTTGGACTTTTGTCCAATGTCAAATGAAATCTCTTTTCAACTTTGGAAAAAAAAACTTTTTTTCAAATTAAGAGTGTTTATTTAAAGTGTTAATCTTAAATTAACATATGTTTTATACGCTCACTGGCATTAATCATCCGAGTCCGTGCTTGTGTGAATCCCATGCCAAACACTTTAAAAGGTCGCTTTAATTGAAAGTGTTTTGCGTATAATAAAAAAGACCACCTCATTTTTATTTATTTTTCTAAAAGATTTTCCCATTGGACGATTTATGAGAAAAGAGCATTATGTACATTTGCATATAAGGATTTTTTGATAAATCGTAATCATTAGCAGTTTTTAATTTTGTGGGATTTGCGAATAATTATAATTTTTTCGCGCTTAATTAAAATTAGTCGGAGCGGACAAAAAATGAGTGGGAATTATTTAATTATTAAACGTCAACAACTTGTTGAACATTATGGACATTCTTTTGTCTTCTTGATTTAGTTCGAACTTAACGCAGTTGATGAAGCCATGTTGCTGCATCAGAGGCTCCACTCGTGACGGCTTCATCTTACCAGGTGACTCAAGTAAGGCACAGAATAGACAAGCAGCTCAAACTGTATTTTCCTTGAATCTTTTCCCCATAAAATCTGGTGAGATCTTTGTTGAAAGCTACAGCATTTTAAGACTCACTTTCAAAGAAAATATTTTATTGATTGCACTCAAAGTATCGACCACAATTTTGCGGCATTTCTTATTAAATTGATGGACGAAGAACTTTGCAGAAGCGAAACTCTGAAATTCATCTGGCAAGCCTTTCGCTCTTATTTTTTAAATTGTTAGAACCTATTTTTTAAAAAGACTTTATTGATTAAGGTCTCTCTAGCCATTTTTCTCCAGCAACATGTAGAAAGTTTTAAGCTTTGGGATTTTATCAAATATTACACCATACGATTCCTGATTTTAAAAAACCCATAAGCTTACTTTGCAATTTTGATTGAAATAATTTTTTTTTTTAAGAAGATAATACGTCAGCGATCGTTACCTGCCACGAAAAAAGTTTCTTTTTAAGTATAAAAAAGCTCGAGAGCTTTAAATGTCGTTATAAAGTAATTTCGTTTCCGGTACGAGATGGAAAACGCAATGCGCGAAAGACGTCTAAATCATACCGTGATTTCGCTTACTATTATCTTTAACTCATATCTTTTTCTCGATAAAAATGTGACGAGGAAATAAACAAGGAAATAAACTCCATACGAGCAATGTAATTTTAATTTTTTTCCTTTTTATTAAGAAAACGTCTGTTTCCGATCTCAGCAAAAAAAAAAAGAAATCTTTCTCTTTTTTTCTCATTAGGTAACTTCCCCGTGATTTTACAATTAACGTCTAAATTATTCATTATTTTTTTCAATTAAGTTGAGCCACGGAGTGTGATTTTAAGAAAAAAAAAAGCTTCTTTTTAATTTTTTATGAAAAAAAGGCGAACTCAACGTTTTCTCTGACAGCTTTTCAAAAAATTTTTCGGTCAAACGGAAAAACTCCTCGAAATTTCCCCCTTTTCCTTCTCACCTTCGACCTTTATCACTTAATTCCGTTTCATTTACTTATCGCCGAGACATTAAGCGAAAGCGTTGCAGCGGTTAACTCCCTTGAACTAAATTTTTACTCGTTTAATTTAATTAAAGTCTAGTTTTCGGAGGTTTTTCGGGGGGCGGAGGGGAAATTCACGGTTAATTATGTCGGTGTATAATAAGCCCACTTATTCTAATTAAGCAAGGGGATCCTCGTTTAAAACGTTGAGGTTTAATAATAACACTCGAGTGACATCAAGATTTCTGAAAAAGTGAAATATTAATCCCTTAAGGTTAAAAACAAGTCGAGTATGTAACGTAATCGATCGATTAACAAAACGATCAACCGGTTGATGATCGAGTGGGAAGAAAATGGGGCCCAGGCATAGTTTGAATAACCGATTGATTTCTTCATCATGGGTGTGTATCCCTCTCTTCGCAGCACGTGAGGGCTTGGCCTTCTTTAGCCCTTAAGGTATAATCCCGTAAACAAAGGACATGGTCCATCTTGATATCCTCTTTTATAACGTTCACAACTCATGGTGGTCTCGTCGCTTTTTTACGCTTGATACATTTTTAACTCTTTTCACTTTTTTTTTACCCCATTTTGATTGACTTCCGGTTTTTAGTGACGATTGAAAGGGAAGGTGGAATTTTAAGTGCGATGAGAAAATCAAACAGCTTGAAGCTTGATTTTCAGATTTAAGGAGACTTTGGCCAAGACTTTGGTCCTTGGCTATTGTTTTACTCAATGCAAAGGAGATTTAGTTCCCAGCGAAATATGACGAGTTTTACAAAAAAAATTCGATTGCAACGTTTTTTTACTTTAAAGGTTTTTAACCTGTAAAATAATACACCAGAAGGGACAGTTTAAGATCCAGTCTATTTTTTTATCGGATCAAAAACTGTTCATGGCGAAGCTATTTTTAAAGATCTCTAGCCCTCCACCATGGCTAGAGCCCTGTGCTTTGCTGCTGACTATTTTTTAGGGCTTCTCAGCTCCGCCTCCGAATGCCCTAATGGCGCCTCTGTGCTAACCATCTCAAGACATTGCTTAGACTTATTAAAGCCCTCGCATCAATAATTTCCCTTTTTTCAAAAAATCATATCAAATTTTTCCACATAATAAACGATATGTCTAAAAACTAAAAATTTCTTTTCCAAAAAAAAGGAGACGAGAAAAAAATCTCTCAACCGTTCAAAGCTCCGTGTAACGATTCATTTATATAAAAACGTGTCACTGGAATTCTCAATTTCCTTCCAGTTTTTAATCTTAAAAGTTTGGCATTTAGCCAGGTAGACTTTATTGATCAAAAGATAATTTTCCTTTCGATTTATACATTACGAAGCCTCTTTAAATCTTTGGAAGAAGAAAAGGGGGAAGGCGTGTTTTATTTGAATCGTAAATGACGCATTTTAACGTAATTAGGTGACGCTGTTTATGCCACCGAAAATTGTGATCCCGAGGAAGTTGTCTTACGTGCATCGATGCACACGCATTTTTATTTTTTAATCTTCTTTCTTTACTAAAAAAAAAATGTTTTAATAAAAATGAATGAATTCGATGATTGTATTTTATAAATTGACCGTGAAGAATAGGAGCATTGTCGGGAGAACAATGGTTAAGATGTCTTCTGACACTCTCCTTTCGGTAATTAATCACAAGGGGACGACGACATTCAATTTTGACTCCCAAGAAATGTCATCACCAAATGTAGCCGGTTTTTTAATATTAAACTTGAGGGGCGTGCCCCCTCGTTATGATAATTCTCCTCCCGAAAGAAAAAAATGGTTTTGAAATTTCCCGAAGGAAAAAAACAAACGTTTTAGGGCGTTTTACGTCCATAATATAATCGCAAACTGTCGTGTCGAATCCAAATCAATAGCGACGTTTTTCAGTGTAATCCATTTAATATTTAAAAGCTTTCCTTTATGACGTATCCAAACAAAACGCACTTGAAATAAACATGTGTCGCTTTTTTAAACAAGAGGAATGGGATTTGGGGTGCTTCGCACCCCATCCAACTTTCTCGCGAATTTAAAAAATGTGCGAATTTAATATGTTAATCTAAAACGCACAAACCAATTACCATTCTTTCGCAATTACCATTATCATAGACAGTTTTTTTAAAGTGACATCAAATTGTACAGGATATTGAAGAGTTCCTATGGAGTTAAGAGTTCTTATTTCAAATTCTATAAAGCTATAGTTTCATGGGAAATTTTTAGGGAAAAGCAATCAAAATTTGTAAAAACGAGACCACATTCAAATTCCTCGAACTTTAAGTTTTGGCAATTTTGCCCATCTTTTTCGAAATTTTGATTCCTCCTCTCTAAAAAATTGGTTCGAACGAGTTCACCTTCAAATTCCTCAAACTCTAAGCTTTGGCAGTTTTGCCCTTCGTTTTTTAACATTTAAACTTCGCTTCAACGAGGCCACATTCAAAATTCTTCAAACTCAGAGCTTTTACACTTTCCCTCCTTTTTTTCAAAATTTTAACTCCTTCCCCCTGAAAAATACGCCGTTCTTGTTGTCGTTTATTGAAATTCCTACTCCTTTCTCCTTAAAAATTACGTCAAAAAACACCCTCATCGAATTCTTTAAAGTCGAAATAATGACGTCACCGCAGTCAACATCATGTAAATAGTGACGTCACTACGGTCAGCCATCTTGGTTTAGTATTTACAAATAGATCTCAGATTGTAATTTGTGAACCCATCCACCGATTGTTCTGAAATTTTAAACAGTTAACCCTTGCACAATGCTCCTTCATCCCACGCAAAATTATCGCAATCCGTTGTGGTTTGCCCGAGCTATGTCGCAAAGAGACAGGCCAAAATTTCAAAGTTCAAATATTCGCCATTTCCATAATTTTTCGAATTTCGAAAAAAGAAAAGAAGACCCCCTCTTATTTTTCGACGAAGAATACGTGTGTGAAAAATTTTTTCGATCCGTTGCGTATTGGCGGAGATATCGAGCGCGGCGGACGCGGCGTACGCGGCGGACGCGGCGGACAGACATCATCTCAGAATTTGATTTTATGAAGTTCTATGTAATTTTCATCTTGATATTCGCAAGAATAAGGATTTTCGATTTTCAGGGTACGGCAATACTTTCGTCACTCTGCTTCGCGTCGCTCGAAAGTAAAAAGAGAATTTGTGGGCTTGAATTAGAACGAGTAGCTTGAAAAAGGAAATGTTAAACTACTATAAATCTTGTGAGATAAAAAAGAAGGAAAACGTAAGTTAGTTAGCTACTTTAAAGAAAATTTCATAAAGATATATTTAAGTGATTCCCTCGAGGTAAAAACTTAAAACTACTTTTTTTTAGTCGTGGGTTTAATTACGAGGCGGCTAACTGGCTTAATTGAATTAAATATGCGACAATTAAGAATGTTTTCTATATAAAAAGAAAGGAGCAAAGTGGAGGATTTTTGAAAAAAGCGGTATGGATAGTAAGGGCAGAGTTCAGACTCAGGCCCGTAGCCAGAGAACTAGGTTAGAAGGGGCTCCAAATGACTCCTTATAACATGGAGGATAAGGAAAACACATGGACTAAGAAATTTTTCAGGGGAGGGCCCAAGGTTTAGCCCCCCCTGCCTACGGGCCTGTTCAGACTTTCAGGCCATCTGGAAGATTATGACAAAAGGTTGGATCCGGTTTGATTCCGAAGAAAAAGTTTCTACGATGATTTGAGTCATTTTTCGGGTCAGCGGAATTAAAATTCTGGCCTAAGTCCTGCCCTAGAGACCGAAGTCATCATCCACCGAGTAGTGCTTAGTGTTAACTTTAATTCTGGAAGTTGCTTTTGATAGCTTAGGAGCGACTGCTTGTGTTCAGCAGCATTTTTATATGCCGGTTAGTCTTCTTTCGTCAGAACCGACTTCTTCCTGTAGTCTTAATTATGTTGTCGGGTGTTCCTCTTCTTTTAGGTGATAGTCGAGGATTCAGTTGCAATCCCTAATCACAGCTCCTGGTTCTCCTAAGACACATAACCTAATCAATGTTACTTTAGTCCGTTAGACAGTGAGCTCCGCGTAAAAGTTCTTCGTTGCTCCGTTTTCTAAGAATCCTCAGCCCAATCCCAGTAACTTATTTTTAGTATCCTGATGCGTTTTCTTATTTAAATTCTTTTCCCCTAATGCTCTCTCTTTTCACTCTAACCCATTTTCTCTCCATCTTCCCTCTTGATGTTACTCCACGTCTTACATAATTGGTCATTTTCTATTCCGTTTACAAGCACATTCATATTTTCCTTCCTTCTTATAATACTTTTGCCTTCCAAATGTTAAACTTCATCCGCCGTTACACATGTACCTCATTTAAATTTATAAAATCCTTTAACTTGATGAATAATTCAACCAACTAATCCGTATTTTAGCATATTAATTATAATACCTTTTGAGAAACAAAGGTAAAGACTGGGGAAGGAAACTTTCTTTAACATCTTATTAAATTTCCCTTGCATTTGCTTCCTTCTCTTTTCCTTTTGTTGAAGGCAACCGACATTGCGACACCGTTAAATACACGGTTAATTATCCTTTGGTCAAAACAAGAAAACATGATTTACGCTCAGAATTGAAACAAATGAGAGAGTAAGCAGCAGCAGATTTTGTTTTAGCGGGGCCAGAGATCAACAGAAAATGAGACTGGCTTTACGTTCTAGGGAAGCAAATTAAACTGAGCCCGAGACGAAGAGAGCTAAGCTCAACCTAAAAAAAAGCGTAGTCACGAGTCTTATTTTAGCTTGGATGCTTTAAACTAAAAAAAAACACAGAAAACAAAAAGAAACCGAAAAGATTTCCCAGAGAAAGTTTCAAGTTCCCTTCACAATTAAAAAAAAAAGTTTCACGGAGCAGAAAAACATATTGACTTTTTAACTTGTAGTTCCAACATCTTTTTACTGAAGAGATCAAATAACTTGAAGAGTCGTTCATTTAGGGAGAAAATGAATCTTTAGCGCCATCTTGTCGAGGGTCGACGGCGTTACATTTTCCCGCCATTTTTTTTTCTCCTCACATCGCGTGCGAAATTCCAGTTCCGGATCTCGGTTGTTGTTTTCTCGTAATGCAATCAGTTACACATTTCCATCCTATGTTTTGGAAAATTATTTCCAGACTTAGAGAGAAATGATAAATTGTTTCCGCGATGTTTCATGACGTATAGTGATTCATTTCTTTTATCTTGACTTTTCCTCTTTTATTTTTCCAGCGCTAGTCTCCGAGTGTAATGCATTCAAAGATAAGAATAATTTAACACTCCGAGCCATTTTGTTTACGTCGCTTCATTGCCGCGTTTTCCTCTTTTTTTTCTTCTTGTCTTCGTCCCCCGAGTCCTAAAGATTTGCTCTCGAGAGACCGTTGTCAACTGCCTTTCAGGTGATGATTTCTTTGAATAATAAAATATGTTTCCTCGTATGGTTTCGGGGTTTAATTTTTTTTCCGAGAGAGTCTGAGTTGAATTTACCTAAAAGGTATTTAATAATATACCGAAAAACGTAAACGATCCAAGACCTCCCAAAGAGCGATTAATTAATTACGGAGCTAATTAATTACTGCTCTGATTAATAACTTGCGCTTGAGACTCCGCCCTTCGCTAAGACCAGTAACACTCATTTATCCAGTTCATACTTTTCTCTCTTTTATTTTTTTTCTTTCTCTTAAGATTGACAGCTTATGCTCTTCCTTCTGATGAGCAGCCATTATTAGATAATTGTTTTTTGTTTTACCTCGTATTAATTTTATTTTCTATTAAAAATGAATTTGGATTGGTTAAAGGTGGCAATTAATAAGCTAAGTCAACCTTGACATGTCTCTTCTTTGTCCAGTTGTGCAAGTGAAGAATTTTTATATAAAAAATGCTGTGGCTCATAAGGAGCTTTGCTTTTCTTCCTGCATCCGTTTGATTTGGCCAAGTTGGCTGCTCAAAAACCAAATTTTCTAATAGTACTTTATTCATATACGTCACTTTCATAAGTGCTTTTGCATTCTACAACTTTTGCGCACCATGAACTACCCTAAAATTTGTGTATATCATCAGTATATATTTCTACAAATTCCAAACTGGAAAATATTTTTTTATCTTTTCAGAATGACTTTCTAAATGCCATTAAATAGTTTTTAACTTATTTCGGCCAATTATTTTAATGTTTAGCCATGAAAAATTGCATTTGAAGTGTGAACACGCTTTAATATTGACATGAATTGAACACATTTTTGCGTTAGTTCAACTTTGCTTTCCATGATATTTCATAAAATCTAACTATCAAATTTTCGCTCCATAAAACTCGAATAAACATAACTTCAATAATTAATGGATCATAATGCTCTGCCTTTAAAAGTTCTAGCCAATGTCAATCACCCAAACTTTGGCAATCATAATCATTCGCATCAGGTGGCCGTAATGATCTGCCATTACAACCATTTTAATGCACTGGAAAAAAAAACATATCAGTCTAATATCCCGGTTGAATTATTTTTTGGCCTAAAAATAGAGAACATCTCTTCAGGTTTAATATTCAGACTCTTTTGATATTTTTTTCTTGTAGACATTCTAAATTAACCACAACCATAAAAACCTTTAAGATCTCTTTATTACAATTTTTCTCTATTATAAAAAAAATGTTTTCTTAATTTTTTCTCTTGTTAATTTTCATTCATTTCGTTATATTTTTTTTTTTTTTTATGAACATTAATATTATTAACATCATTTATCACTATTATTACAGCTTATTATTATTGTGAATCATATTACGGTTTTTAATATCTTCCTTTTAAATTATTTTGCTTGTACATTTATATTGCAGTTATAGTTATATTTTCCTGGTAGAGAACTCGAATAAATGTAAGCATTTCATCTTGGCGCCATTTTGAATTTTAAGCCGGGTTTTTATTTCCTTTCTGGAGGAATTCCAAAGTAGATCGGGTTTGATAAACTCTTTTCATGCTAAGGCAATGATTCCGACGTTTCTTTCCTTTCTGTACAATAAAGAATATAAAAAAAAATGGTGACATTGCGAATAGGAGTTGTTGACGTATGGGGCATCTCTTCTTCCTTTAAGTTTTTCTTTTTTATTTACTGTTTGGAAAAAAAAATTTATCTGGGTGTTTAATTTTTGGTTAAACGAACATAAAACTGGATGATTGTTGATGGGGAAAAAATAAATGCAAGACATGATCCCTATTCATAAAAAAGGTATTGTTTATCAATTATTTCCAAACGGTCGGATCTTTTCGGGGATATTCATGTTTTTAGGTTTTTTTTCCTGATAATTGTTTTTGTTCATTTTTAACACTTTCCCCTCCACAAGCCCTTAACAAAAGCCTATCATAAAACCTTTTATCATCTCAATTATATTTAACGAGATTCGGGGCCGGTTGGGACGTGCCCACGCGCAGGACTCCCAACAGGATTTGTTGGAATTCTTTGCTAATAAAGGCGTCATGTAACAATGGTGGTGAGGATTTTGATTAACAGCGGAAATTTCCAGATTGGCGGGCTCAGTTGGAGATCCTGGAGATTACCTGTTGCGTTCATCTTCCATTGGACACCCAGGAGGTGTGAACGCTGTCCATCGTTAGGGTTTTGCGCGCCTGATACATATGGGAACCCTTCCCCCTTCAACGAAATGGTCGATGAAGAGGCATATGCAAACCCATAAGGAACCTCCCCTTCCCTAAACGCGATTCGCGACCTAACCTCGCGAGGCCTAAAGGGAAGTCCTACGGAAAAATAAAAAAATGAGATGCGTTTGCTGCATCACCCGCACCACAGCTACTAGCACCTCTTGTACTTACTGCGTGGCAAGCCAGCTGGTGTGCTCACCGCCTCTTGAAGGTCTCCTCTTGAGTAATCCAATAAGTAATCCAATATGTGTATCCAAATGGTGCTGACACTTCACTCCACTTTTGCTCTGCTCTGGTCACAACTCGACAATACAAAAAATTAAAAATTAACACTTAAAAAATAAAAAAATTAATTTAATAAAAAAATTTCTATTATTAATTGATTCATTATTTGTTATAGATCAGACGCGGGCTTACCGTGCGCGTACCGTACCGAACGCGAACGCGCCGCCGCGAAAGGATTTTTATTAGACCCTAACTATAATTTATAGCAACTATCATTTTTTTTAGATTAAATTGGAAATTGAGAAAAAAGAAGTCATTATATGGAGATTCCTAGTTGCTTATTGTTAGTAATGAAGCGATAATGATTGATGAGGATGATGATTGTTAGTAACCCTGGCTTAAAACTAGCTATTACTATTGCCGTTGCTTCTTAGAATTGGGACATCAAATTTTTGTGACAAATTTCCTTGTCCCGATTCTAAATAGCAACTACAACTTACTTAAAACTAAAATTACTCTAAAGAACCTTATCAATTAATCTTACTACTATTCCCTAGTAAAGAAAAAGAAGGAAAAGGAAAGAGTAGTGAAGAAAAACTTATTACTAATGCCTAAAATTATTACTTATACAATGGCCTTCATATAATGACTTCAAAATAATAAAAGGAGAAAATATTCGAAAATTTTTTAGTTACTACAAATTATTTTATTTATATTCGCACTCCGATCTTTGAATCATGCATTAAGCGCTCGTTGAAAAATTAAAAAAAAAACTTACTTAATTATTAAATACTTTTAAATGACCCTAAAATGTTTTTTCCCGATGTGTCTAGGTCGACGGTTCGTTCGAAACTAACGCGCCGCGCGCAGCGCTCTTGTTTATATAGGGAGCGGTGGAGGAGGGAACCAGTGATGACGTCAATGGCCATCGGCCAATAGAAACGAAGCAAAGCGGTCGAATGCAGGAAGGGAATAAGTGAATAGAAAACTATGTTTCCTTGTGCCCTTATGTGAAAACCATCATGTTTAGTTAAAAAATCGATTTTAGAAATATAAATTATGAAATATTTAGACGAGAAAATTTAAAATTAACATGGTAGGTTAAGCAAAACATAAATGAGATAATTTTTATGAACTTTTGTTGTAATTTGAAACTATTCAAAAGTTCAAGATTGAAATGATCGCTTATGATATTTAAAAAAATCCCTTATAGTACTTGATCAATTCGATTCTGCTTATGTTAGCAACGCAATCCTTAAAATTTGCTTGAAAAGTGAATAACGCTAGGTTGGGAGGTTTAAAGTTTCTATCTTGCCAAGATTCCAACGACATTTCACCAATTTTAATTTTTCCTTCCCCTTCTTCATCAAATAAAAAACGATTTTCCTTATCGACGAAAACTCGGGAATATAATATAATAATAATAATATCCATACTCGGAAGTGAAATTAGATATCATTTGGCTTTGGGCATAATTTCTTTTCCTCCCCATTAAAAAAAAATTGAAATAAAATATCGAACGTTTCGCTTCGTATTTTTTTAAAAATAAATTAAATTTTTAAATGATGATTTCCTTTTTTGCTAAAAGAAACAATACGAGATAATGAGGAGGTTTAAACTTATTATTAACACGAAGTATAACGTCCAATTGAAAGCTTAATCAAATATTTCTCTAATCCGATTTGATAAAACCGGGGGAGAGGTTCTTGATTCAAATTTGCAAGTTTTAACGATGAAGACGAGCGTCTTTGAAAACAGTTAAACCGGAAACTAAATTAAACTTTAATCTTCGGACTGATATATGTTTGAAGCGACGAATGTCAAATGCATGCGGAGCCTCTTTCCCTATGACACTTTTGATAGACGTTTTGTCCGTCCGCAAACCCTCGGCACAATTCGCGTTCGGACGGATTCAATTTTTTATTTCTTATTTAAAAAAAAGGGATTAAAGGTGGAGTCAGTCTCAAATGCGTAACGTAAAGTAACGTAACGCAACAGATAATGTTTCGCTTATGGGAGTATTGCGTAGAATAACGTTGTTGTATGTAACCGCTCCAAAGACAAAACCATGTTTCTGGATTTGTTTTTAATTTAATTTTTTTAAAAAGATATCTCATGGAAATAAAACTCTTTCAAAAAATAATTAAAATTAAATTTCACATGGATACGTCCATAATAAATGAACTAGGACGATATTTTTAATGGAAGTCAACAACCTAACGTAACTTAACATAAAGATAGAATCCTTGCTATCTTTACGATACAATCCGTTAAATTCAGGGGTGAAATACATAAGGGCGAATCTTTTTTTTCTTTCTATAAGCTTAGCATAAAAGAATTTTTTTTTTTCAACCTAATGATTTCCAACCTCCCTAAAGAGGCGTTAAAATCGGCAAATTATGACATTTTTTCAGTTTACCTATTATATTAGTTCACTGTGTTGCTTTTCAAATTTGTGAAAAACTTACGCCATCTTTATATTTTTTAAAAATATCAATTTCGATTGACGAAAGATCTTAATCCACGAATCGACGAAATTATTATTATCGAAACGTCTCAAGACAAACACCTGCTTGTCTCGATTTGTTCGATTCGATTTCTTCACATAAACAGAGCGTATGACGTCACAAAATATTGGGGTTCGTTCATAATGTCACTATTAAAAATATCTCCTTAGTCCATTTATTTACTATACACCAATCCCTGTCAAATTTGGTTTTTTTTTTTTTTCAAGAACTGTATTCTTGTGAGATGTCTTTTAAAAAAAATTAAAATCAAATTCAGAAACACGGTTTAATGCAACCTTATTCTGCGCATGCTCCTATAATCGGTTTCATAACTTTACGTTACGTTACGTTACGTTAAGCATTTGAGACTGACTCCACCTTAACATGATAAACGAATTTAAATGAAAATAAGGAGTTTTTTGAGAGTTTTTGATTCTTAGCGATAAAAAATATTATAATAAGGATAATTTAAGGGGGTTTTTAGAGGGTTAAGAATATCGGTTTCTTTTAATGAGATTTATATAAAAAGAGATTTAAGTCTTTTTTTTTGAGAATTGGGTAAAAAAAATGATGAAGTTTAGTCGTTTATGGGGAAATGGTATAATGAGGATTTTCATTTGAATTCAAATTAGTCATTTGTTGAATATAAATTGTATACAAGAAAAAATCAGAAGGAAATGGTGGGAAGATTTTGTTTTGGAAAATCGTTGACAGGGATGACGTCAGCAGGGACGTTGGAAAATTTTTTGAAGGAAGGTCAAGAAGAAGTCTCTGAAAAAGTACGAATTACAAAACTAGTATGAAAGTTTTAATTCTCAAAGTTTTGAAACTTAAAGTCAAAGTGAGATCACGAGAGGGAGGAATGACCTGAAAGTTGTGTAGATTCGTTTTCATTTTCCAAGCATATATGAGCTACAAGAGAATTCTAGTGCAAGCAGGAATCTGTCTTTGGCAATTCTGCCAGCTCGGCCTCGACCCGTATCTTATGCCATGGCCTCTCAGCCTTTAATCTTATTTCGAGTGATTGATCAAATGCACAAGAAGAAAAGGATTCGGACTTGTGTCATCAATTTCGCTTTTAACCACTTTTTCAAGATTAATTAAATTCCATTTTTGATAGCTCCTCATAACATTAACCGGATACATCGCAGCTGCTTCTCGTGGTTGGATCTGACCTATCTTACCCATCACTCCCAAAACATTTCTAACCCTCTCAAAATGAATAATCTCCCCACTTGAAAATTTCAATCGCCCAAACTCAGCTTTATTAATACACGTGAAAAATGACAAATTTTCCCGCATTACGAAAATCTCGAGCGCAAGCCCCGGATTTAAATATGAAGTTGCAGACAGTAAATTATAATCAAATTTTAATGTCTCACCAGACTGAAGTAAATTTCACAAGAAAATTAACCAGTTTTCTCCAAGTTGAAATCGAATTATTTTCACTGTTCCTTCCCCCGCATTACTTCATCTTTTTTTTAAACCTCCCACCCGTCTTCCTCTCTCCCTCCTGACAATGGATAATAACAAAAGCTACCCGATAATTTAATTACTTGTTTACAAATACTTTACCTTCTTTTCTAAATCAATCAAATTCTTCACGGAGACGCGAGCTTTTTTCTTAATGTAAATTCATTTATCACGGTGATGGATAAACCGACGCTTCATAATCAAAATATTCGATTAACGTTAATCTTCTTATTACTGCGGGGAGCTGGAGACATCTTTTATAAAATCCTCCCCGTAACTTTAAATCCGCAAGCAAAGGGAGGAAAAAAGAGACGTTTATCTCATCCTAAAAATAAATAAATACCTGCTCGTATTAGATTTTCGACGTTTTCTTTTTAAAAAAATGAGTAGAATCAATAATACCCCTTCAATGTTTCTCTTTCTGTATTTTTTATTTCAGCCCCGTAGTCAAGGGGTGCGAAAAAAGGGCTTGGCACCCGTGAGAAAATTTTTTTGTAAATATTATCACAGAGTTTTGGATTGAGTTCAAATAAAATACTTTAAGTGGCGGTTATTGTTTATGATGATTTGTTGATAGATGGCGCTCGGGTCGTTTTAGTTTAAAAGTAAACATTTAGGAGCGCTAGAGTCTTCTTAGTCTGCGGGTTTGGTTGGTGGCGCTTCTGCAACTTAAAACTTTTATTTGGCGTAGTATTAATCTCGAAAAGTTTATTCTGGCTACGGAGCTGATAAAACAGGGTCGCCGCGTCCGTCACGTTCAATTAAAACTTGTCCAATATCTCGCTGTATGTAAATTTTGAGAGGTGGATTTTGTATATTTAAAGAAAACATTCGTTTCCCATTATGTTGGTGTCATCATCTCTTTCGTCGCCATTGTTTTCAAGGGTTTCATTTTTCGGAAGTTGGGGAGGCTTATTTTGAATATGTCAAGGTCCGAACAAAGCATATTATAATAATGCTAATTCTAGTGAAATGGCAAGCGTATGACTTTTTGTTCGAGGATTAACCAGAGAAAAGCAAATACATACGATATGCTTTTTTTTATTTTTTTTTGAATTTATGTTTCGAAAACAAAAAAAGAATTTAAGTAGCTTTTTCGGAAAAAAATAAGGGAGTTTTTAAAAAGTAAGAGGATATGTTTTTTTTAGTCATTGTAATTGATACGGATTTTTGTGCTGAAAACCCGTCTGCAGGGGGAAAAACTTCCTGTTTGCATTTGTGATTTTTATGTAGCTGGGAAAAATGAATCGATCGATCGCTTTTACAAAAGATAGAAATGTTGGTGGTTAAAGGGTGATGATGCTTCTGAGAAATGATACCTTGTTAGGCGTTAATGAAATGGGCAAATAGATTTGTGGTGAGAAGTTGAGGAGTTTATAAGTAACACAGGAATAGAGGTTTCATGTACCAGTTCACATTGAAGCTGTAGATCCAATCGAATTTGATTGTTTCCTTCCAAAAAAATCCAATTCGTATTTCTTTACTGCAGCAGTGCAGCTATCTAAGAAATCACTCAGCCGTGAACCTTGCAAAGCCTGAAGGTCTATCGCCGATTCTTCTCCTGAAGTCTCTCTCCTATTGTCCCTCTGATTGGAGACTTCCATCTATTCAACGAACTAGCAGTCTTCTTAAAAGTTTGGACTCATAAAGTTGACTTATCATTTGTGACGAGGGCGCATGCGCTACACTGAAGCCGGTGTGCCTGGATCGCACTGGTGATCAAGGACTACCCAGCAAACCTTCAAACCTCCTTCTGCTCACATTTTCTTTGAAAAAAAAGCATGGATTTGACTGTGAAATGAGAACGAAATAGTTCAATCAGTTTGGCAATTACCTAATGTATTTTATTTCCTGTTGCAGACTTAAATTTAAACGGATGAATAATAAAGATTGAAAGAAAATGAGATCGGGGGGAAATTCTCTTTACATATTTCGCATCTTGTTTGCGGAATTTATATCAAAGTCAGTAATTTTAAAAAAGAAAAGAAAGGGGGAAAAAATGCAAAAGCACGATACATTTATTTTCTTTTTTCCCTTATCTTTTGTAACCGCCTTGATCTTATTATTTTACAAGGGAAATTTACGATGTGGAACTGTATACGGTTATATTTAAAGACCATGATAGTTTCTTGGAACCCTTTGGGTATCCCGGAAAGCACATTACAAGAACTGATAAAAGCCTTACGAGGATATAGGTTTTACCCTCGGGGCCAAAATGAAGTGTAACTTCATCTTTTTCAAGTTTTACTTTAATCTATTTACTGACTGCGAGATTTTCTTTTTTTTTTTTTTAAAGAAGTGAATTAAAATTCAAGGCAAATGAATCAAATTCCGGGTAATATTTCAAAAACGGACGAAGAAAATAATTATTTTAAAGGAAAACGCGAAGGAAATTTGATGATAAGCGGATTTAATTGAAGAGTTCTCGTTAGGAATTGAAAGCCGCTTACTTCACATCGCCTTCCGGCTTTTATTTTTTTTCTCTTCTTTACTCGTGGAAAACCTTGTTCCTTCCTCATTCATTCCGTAATAGGTTTGAAGGTTCCGGAATGATGGTGTTGAGGGAATGGAATTAGCTTTTTGACGGGTGTCAATTAATCGGTCTGTAAGAGAAAACGAACTTGCATTAGAGTTCCCCATGAGAAGAACAATCCATTAATAAAATCCGAATGAGCTTTTCCTCTTGTTAAACTTTTTAATTGATGGGTTATAGGAATTCAATTCACGTTATGGTTTTCGGCCCCCGAAAAAAATCAAGAGGCAATTATGATTTTTTTTTAGGAGAAAAAAAATGTCAGCTTGTCAATGTATATATGAAGCATCAACGTCGGAGACAATTTGCGATCAAAAAAATATCTCTTGTCCTTTTTTGATGGGAAAAAATGAAATGAATAATCGATTAGCGAACCCGTCGAGAGCCAGAAGGGTTAAAAATAAAATAAAAAAAATCGCGAAAATTGAATCAGCCTTTTTTTTGGACAACTGATGACGTTGATTAACTATAAAGTACTTAAAGAATTTCTATGCATTGAAATTTCTTAAGTACTCTAATATAAAGCTTCGCAATGAAGCAAAATTTGGTATTTATTTGAAGCTTTAGGTAAGAAAAATGTCACTCATCAAAGATGGCCGAAGTATTGAATTCACTACACGATTTTTTAGTATCCACCATAGCCTAAAAACGACGAAAGCTACCGCAAATTTAATTACATCAATTCGTTCAGCATTGATGTCCGACGAGCTGATTAGATTTTTAGCTCTTAAAATTCAGTCGTTCCAACGAAAGAAGCAAAAATGTAAAAAATGGAGGAGAAGATGGAGGATAAGATTTACCTTTGCTCGCGATGCGAGCAAGGGTAAATCTTGGTGAGCGAACCTGCGCAGGTTCAGCTTAATGAATATTTTAATTTGTCCACGCAAAAAGACGCATAATGCTTATTGTGGAGTGCTCACGAAGCATTACAGCCGTAAGTTCGCCACGTGATTTTTTTGTCCATAAAATTTCTTTCAGTCATCCGGTTTCTACTAAAGGGATGGTTGCTCTTCGAAGCCTCGTTTTTCTTTATGAATATGCGTCACTCTTCATTTTTAATTTCTTTCAGCTCTAAAAAAACCTCCGTTATCATTTTACAGAAGAACAAACACCCAAACCCTTCAATGTATCACCAGCCTATCTATTTCTCAGTCAAGTGTCAACATTTTTTCGTCTCAAAGTCTATCGAGTCATATTTTACTCGCTGAAAAGCACATTTTCTTATATAAGGAAACAACAATACAAAAAAAAAAAAAAAGAAGAGGAGATGCCAAGTTTTTCCTTTAGAATAATGAATGATGACGAAATATTTGGATAGAGTTTCGTCGGACCAAAAACCGGAATATTTTTTTTCCTCTTCACCTTCCTCCTTTGATTTATCATTTTATTATAAATAAAAACCATCCCGAGTTTTTCTTTCCAAGCTGCGACATTGACGTCTTTTGATGCATGACAAAACATTGTTTTAAATTATTGAATTGAGAAAATAAGTTTCCGTTTAATTCGTTCCCGTCTTCTCCAAAAAAAAAAGCGTAATTCACTTTCGTGACATCTTTTATCCGCGAAAATCCCGCCATTCATGTAAATATAACATAAATGCATTCTTAGCCGAAGAAAATCGAGATTTACTGGTCAAATATGACTCTAATATGCAAACTAGGTTAATAACGTGTGGCATAGTTGTTGATTTATAACTAATATCATAATATCCGTGATGCATTATGATTATGCGGCTTTTCATGTCCCGTATGGGAAATGAGATCTTTCCATTTTTTCCACATAATGAACCGATTCTCACGGTTTATATAAATCAGTCCGGCACCGCCTTTAGCGAAAAATCGGGAGTCCACAAATAAATATTAATCGGTCCGTCAGCGACTATAAAGCTAGTTTGGGGAAAAAAAATTTTATTTGAGAGATTTTTATGACGCAAGGGGACGCAGATCGGGATAAATATAAATATATCACATCGAAAACGATAACATATACGATAAATGGAGGTTTATACGGAAAAAGGTTTTTTTGTTTTACAGTAAATTACGGTCGAAGTGCTTTGGAATAAAAATAATGCAAGGGCGGATTGGGTTTGCGAAGGTTGAAGAGTTTTAGGTTTGAAAAAAGAAGTGGGCAAGCCAAATCAAAAGGAAAAATATGAATAGAGCCAGGAGAGTTAGCAGCTCAAATTTTGAGGTTACTACTAATCTTGTAAACTCGTTATCATGTCCCCATTGCGAAAATTCATCCCTGACTGTTGGTCGCTGAAGTAAATTTGGCACAGGAATTATGAAAAAATCCTTAAGTGTGAACGCTGCCTTAGCTGCTTAGTTAATTAGTCTACTCTTTAAACTTCGATAACGTCTATAGCCCAGCCATCTTATTTAGTGAAGTTCTTCAACAGTGGTAAAAGCATTCGATTGGCCTTCCACTCCGCTACTGATATCACACTTTCAAATAATTTTTGCTGACTATTGAAATCGCTTACCTGAAACAAAAAAATTACAAATCAATATAACGCTGTTATTAGCGTTATAGCAGCAGAAACTGCTGCTTGGGACGTTTCTTACAAACATACATATATACGATGACGTCTTCCGACTGCCAAGCGCCATTCTTCCCGGTTCAGACAGTCCTCTTCTCCCAAATTGTAGGCCCTCATTTCCTCCAACCAGCTCTGCCTACCCTGTCTCCTCCTCCCCAAAGGCTGCCAGCATTTAAACACTTGCTTAAAGATTCTAAACTCTGCCATTCTTTGGACGTGTCCGAAGCACACTATCTTACAAACATGTTAGTGGAAAAAAAGCACAAGTACTTGAACTTGTGGCCTACCGAACTATCCTAAAATGATATAATCAAAATTCTTTAAATCCTTAATCTGCGAGATAATTTTTTCGCCAAATTAAAAATCGCCTAAAAGCATCGATTACCGCAAATAAGTTCATAAAAATTCGCTATGATGACCCAACAGTGATGGGCGCGGCGTTTAAATCTGGATTCTAGCGAATTCGCACCTTAACCTTTAAAAAATAAGACGAAAGACGGGTTATTAAAATACAAAACGCAACACCCGTGAGGAATGAATTTCCCTAAAACCGTGAAAAAAACCCCGACAGGTCTTATGACTCGTATGCGAATAAATTACTCGTAAACCGCAAAACAACATGATCCTCGCTCTTTTGACGTCTTGGCGGCTCTTCTCTCATGGGTCTAGTCCGTTTTTCGAAAATATTTTGCAGTTTAGGTTCCTGCCATTGTTCCGGCAGGGCGATTTCGCATCCGCTGTAGGGACAATAATCAATCACCTTGTTTAACTCGATTTGGATCTCTCGTCGGAAACGCTTGACCCGGATTAATTTCCTTTCTCGTAGTTGCCATTCATCTTGATCAAAGTCTGGCTTTCTATCTTTTCGCTCCAACAGTCTCCCCGAATTTTTTTTTTTGCGAAAACGTTGCACTGTCCGTGATGCAGATACCTTGTGACCTAAATAAAATTTTAGTATTCCGATAAAGCCGAGAGTTGATAAACCCCCCGACGGATTTTATAAAAATCAATGGCGGATTTTCTTTTTGTTTTTTTTTTTCACTTCAAATTTTCGGGGGGAAAAATTCTTGTGAAAATCTCCGGGGAATATCTACAACCGAACGTGTGCTACGTGTGGAATCTTTCGTTATCTAAGATTTTCATTTCGAGAATATTTTCCCTTTCTTCTATTTTTAAAGATGTCTTAAAAAAAGAAAACTTTTAATTAAAAGGAGAAGGGGATGAAAAAAACTTTGAGGATCCTTTTCCGTTTCCGTTTCGATTCACGCCGATAGTGGACAGCTTTTCATCCTTTTCCTTAACTTTTTACGCTGACGACTATGTTCGTTCCTAACGTTAAACCCCCCCTTCCATTGTTTTTCTTTTTATATCATCTCGTCCACGCCCCATTTCAAAGTTTCTGACACGACCGGAAGTTTCCTAACAATTTTTCAATTTGTTTAATCATTCCCCGTTTTTAAACTCAGGATGTTTCAACGTGGGCTTTCTCATTAGTCTTGTTATTTCATGAGGAAGTGCTCGCAGTCTGACTTTTCTGGTAATGTTCGTACTATTTAATTTCATGGATGAGTATGTTGAATTTTACGACCTTCCCACGTTTTCCATTTTTCTTGTGTTTAATGGAAAATATTTTTTTATGGAGGATTATTAGGGACGAACCATTTTGGGGACATAATTAAGGTGATTAACATGCTGATGATATAAAAACGACGTTGGGGGCAAGTCTTAAGTACTGCGCCGGATTATAAAATGCAGTTTTTAATGTTGCACAAATCAAGAACTTTGATTAAAACCTACTCGTTTCGAAAAAAAACCGTATCCAAGGTAGTAGGGCCTCAAGGGAATGTCGTGGCCAAAGCCGCGTTCGACATTGTGAAGAGTGTGCATGATTCAGCACAACAGACGTCCTAGAAATTTTTTTGCAATGAAGATTTCCGAGTAAGGACGAAGAGCAACAAAAAAAAACTTGAAATATTAAATGAAGAGCAACAATGAGCTCTGAAGAGAAATTAAAATTAACTAAGAGCTGTGAAAATTAGGTTAAGGGTTAAAAAAATGCATAGTGAAAGTCCTGGATCTGGTCTATAAGTCTGGTTCTATGGCAAGAGTCGAAAAATCTTAATTTTTACCTTAGATGGCCATTTCGTATCCAAGTTTCCTCCATCTTCAGCTCCCGTTTGTTTACCTCTCTTCTGCAACCATAAAAAAATTCTCAAATCTTTTTTTCCTATTCAACCCTTATCATGCTGAAAACGTTTAAAAGCCATTAGCTAAGCGGATAGTACGTATAAATAAAACAAAAAACAATAATAAATGAATAAAGACATTGAAATTCAAAACACATTGCAAAAACTGCGTTTATCTTGATTAGAGCAAAAGATATTAACATTTTTCTTTCTTCATTTCTCGGCTAAACGGAAGGGGGGAGAGAAAAGGAAGGGTTGAGAAAAAAACAGAGATTTCCTCCGGTTTTGTAACGTTAGAAATGGATCTGTTAATCTATGACCGCGTTTATTTTATTAGAGGCGAGATTCTTTTCGATTTATTTCATTCGATTATTCCTCCGGTCACGATTCCGATTTTTTACTCATATTTTTTCTATCAAGAATAATAATGAAAGATGGGCGCTTTCTGTTATCCTCGGAAAAAAGAGATTTTTTCCCTCTTCCCATTCTCTACTCTACGGAATTAGTTTGTCTATGGCACTGTGGCTGAGGGAAAACACGAGTTTTATAATAACGAAGACCTTTTTTTATTTTTATTTCCCAGGGTTCGGTAAATAGAAAAAAAGAAAAAGGAAAATCCTTTAAGAAAATAGTTGCGGTGTAACGCAAGCAAACAAAAGAACACAAGGTTTTTCAATGTGGATGCGGAATCGCGGTTCAACGAACATCAAAATAGCGATTTCGTTTTTTTTTTGTTTAGACCCCGGAATCCTATGGCAGCTCGATATAGAATCCCTTAATGGTTCCTATCAGCTTCTCATATCCCTTGACTTTATATTTTTTTGTTCCAGCCATAAAAGGATTGGGATATGATTATTTTTGAGGTATTTCTTATTTTCATGTTAACAAGTTTCATCCCCTCATCCCCTCTTGTCAGTCAAGAAAAATTCTAAAATTACGAATTTCCAGAAGTCAAACTAAAAGAAGAAAAAAAAGAACTATTCATATTCACTTTTTGGCTCAAGTGTCCAAATATTTCCGCAACTACCGATGTTTGGCTGCAGCTCCCTGACTCAGCTTCCTTCCAGTTGTTCGTTTTCTCGCGACGTTATCATTAATTGGCTTAGGCGTTTCAGTTGTTTGGCCACATCGTACCAGCTGCTGCACTATCTCGTTCTTTTAAGATCTTTGCTATTACGGTCTCGGTAAATTTTTATTTGAATAGAATTTTTTAAAAATAAAATTACCACAAAATTTTTAATCTTTATCTTGAGGACATTTTCACAAAAGGTAAAAATTTCTTTTTTATAAAAAGGAACTGGAAAAACTCATTTTGCTTTAAGCTTTACACTTTTCCACTTTTCCACTTTTTTTTTCTTTATAACAAACGCGGTAACTCCCCGTTGAAAGATCTTTCATTGTATTCGAATTAAAAACTTTTCTTTGTATTTTAGAACTCTTGGCGTCAGGGAAAAAAAGTGAAAAGATGACATTTCCCAAATTTTTCGACACCATTGTCATCTTTTAAATGACTTTTCGAACATTAAGTTGGGGGGAAAAAAGTAATCTGTCAGATGGACTGGGACGAATACGGACAAAGCGGAGAAACAAGTTTTCGCTCTTTTCCAAATAAAACTACGTTTTCTTTTCTTTTCCTTTTTTTTCATCTTATACCCTCTTCCTTCTTTTTTTTTCTTTTTCTAAAGCCACAAAAGAAATGTTCCGGAATCAACTTTCGACTAATTTTAACTTCCCCTTCCCTTCCTCCGCTTTCTTCCGGCGTAGAAGAAATAGACCGTTAAATTAAATATGGCGGAACCGAGTTCGCTCATCGATTAGTTAAAAAAAAAAGAAACTTTTCACGGAAAAATTTTTTCTGTTCAATTTCCGTCAAAAAAATTTAAATAACAAGTGAGGAGAAGAGAAAGAAAAGCCCATGAGAATCCTTTTGCGGTTAATTTAATTTCAAAGCTAAATGGAGAGGAGAAAGCTCAGCTTTAACTAGATAATGATGGTTGTAATCTCGAAACATTTGATTAGGGGTGACCAAATAACTTCTGTAATTAAGGGTCGTAATCGGGGCTTAGACCTCATCCATCCGCTTGTTGCTTGCTCTTGTGAAAAAAATTTAAATAAGTTTCAGAGCGCGGGTTCGGAGTTTATTTTACTTATTGAAAAAAAAAAAAAAGGAAAAAAACTCGGTGGGGAAAATGAAGTCACGTCTGCGAACCAGCTTAATTAACTTGTAAAATCAGATTTTTTTGCCTCTTCATTTTATTCACGGAAATTTTGAAATACGTTGTGGAATGACAAATTTGTATAGGGAATTCTTTTCGGTTTAAGGACCGCGCCTTACGTATGAATTCCGATGCGATTAATAGTTTTTTGTTTCGGTTATATCTTTTTCATATTCATGGCGCATACAAAAGAACCATTTCCGTTTCTTGTTTTGTTTCAATTGGCACGGAGCCTCACGTTTAATGAGCTGGCAAGGAATGAGACTTACCTGGAGAACGAGGTGATCGATTTCCTGGATAATTATCAAGAGTTTGAATGAGTTGAGCAATAGTGGGAAAAATTTAAAGATATTTAAGGGCAAAGTAGGGTTTCTGCTGTTCAGCAGCTCGGCTTTAAAGTTAGGTGCTTGTCTGCTACGAGTTTTCAATCTTACATAAAAAGAGAAAAAAGGCAAACTCTTAAAAAAATATTGTGTCTAAGCCTTTTTTAGATTTTTGTTAGACATGAAAATACAGAGAAGAAAACAATTTCTTGGGGCTATCGAAAATCTCTTGCATGCAATTATGTTTAGAGGAATCAACTTGTTGCCTCTGGCAGGACAGAAAAATGTTCTTTGAACTAGAACTTGAGAAAAATGGATGTCTGAGCTGTAACTTTCACGTCCAACAACTAAGATTCTTAAATTTTCTCGGGTATTTTTTAAGAAAACTTCATTGAGTTTGAATCTTATTCATATTTCCTAAACAGCTTGAAGGGGTTATCAACTGTTTCTTTTCTTTCTATGATATGTTGGGCTTGGAAGATATCGAATATTCGATCTAGCTTTCAGTCAAAAATCTGAACCATTGTTGCCGTATCTGAAGATTGACAATGATGGTTTGTCAAGCTTAACCCTCATGGTCACGTTTAGCTACTTATTCCCAATCCTCAGGATCTGAGAATCTTCTGCAACTGAAGACCGTACAGAGCTGAATGACCTTCCCGTTAAAACCACGTTCAAGGCGTTCGAAAAAAACTGCCTTGTGTTTTTAAAAATCAGCAGAAAACATCCTTTAATCTTTATGACAATTTGCAGAGGAAGAAAAACGAGAAAATAAAGTAAAAATAATATCGAGGACACAATATAATAGAATGAGCCCAAGCGTTTGTTGCTTTTTCCCTCTGTTTGAAATCCAGACGTTCGAATAAGAACGTGACATGATTGAACGAACGTTTACCCCTTTCCCCCAGATGGACACGTACGTATTTTCTCTCCTTCCTTTTCTTATGTTTCACACGTGGCTTCCTTTTACTTACCAATATTGCAAAATTTACCCATGCATGACACATCGAGCTTCCTTACCTTGTTCGGGGTCCTCGACGTGACCTATCCTGGAAGCAAATGGAACGAAAAAAAGGCAAACCCCTTTCCCTTCATGTATAAATTTCCTCGGGGTAAGAAACGGGACGGGAACAATAAAAGAGTGATGAAGCGTGAAAAACACAATCAGCAATGAAACGAACAAAAATGCAATTACAATTAACAAAGAGATATTAATGACTCAGAGGTCGGTTTAATTTATTTTACTACCCAAGAGAAATGAACACGAGGGCGAACTATAGATGTAATTCAAAATGTTACAACATCTGCGCTGGGTACTTCATTGCTGTGGGAGAGTTATGACGGAAATAATTCTACCTGCAGGAATTATTTATTCGAACAATCGTATAAAACCAAAAAAGGAATACGTCTTGTTTATTTGACCAAAACCGATAAAAGAGCTTTTGTTGACATCTTCACGGGGGGAAAAACATGAAAAGGAAAATCAGGTAAAGGACGGAAAATATGAATTTGAAGTTAAAGAGCTTTAAAACTACAAGCAAACAATTTTCAATAGCGTCCTTTTCTCTTTAAAAAGTAGAATACGACGAAAATCAATCTTTGAATTCCATTTCTAACGAACCTAATCGCATTTAGCGGTTAACTGGTGCCCCCTTGAGGGAGGGTTTAATTTTTAACTATTGTTTTGCAGAAAAAAGTTTTATTCTTTGAAAAAAAAGCAGCGGATCGGAATTATTGGGAGAGGTTATTAAAACTTGAAAATTAACCGTTGGAAAATATAAAATGAATTGAAAATTCTTCAATGATCTCTCGGGCGTTATCTAAAACTTTATTGTTCTAATTATACTAATGGAGCGTTCAATGCAATTAACTAATTACAAATAACACATTTTAATTTTCGATCCTGTGTATAAAAAGATACTTTTTGGATATTGAAAACCCGCAGTCTTTAAATCAAGACGTTGAAAGTGGAAAAGGTTTTTTGTTTAACGCGCGAGTGAGTCTCGTCGATGGGGAAACAATGAAGTAATGCTATTACTGAGATACTGTCTTTCAGTCAGTGGCATAGAAACTTGGGTTAGGTTATGTCTTATTTCTTATTTAGGATTAAGAACAGGGTGTTAGAAATCTTGGCTGGGGAAAGTGTGGCACGTCTGCAAAAGAGAAAAGGAAAGGCGAGCCCACGCCTTTAGATCAGGAAAATTTGCAGAACTGAAATTAAATCTGGCCGCAATGTTTAGGTCGACTTGAAAACAGATTGTGGAAAGAAAAATGGTCCGACATTATTCTTGAATAACTCATGCAAATAACGCTTATTAGTTTGCGTTAATAATTCAAACAAAGAACTTGAATTTATCATAAAAAAATTTTTGAAAGATTGCAAACGGAATTTTTTTGATCTGTTCAGTCGGGCGGTCGTAGCAGGACTGGCGCTTGCCGGAGGCAGCTCTGCGCTAATGTGGATATCGGAAGCGCTGGTGGGAGTAATGACGTCAACGGCTACCATGACAACTAAGAGGAGTGGTTTTACAGAAAAAGGGTATATGTGAATAAGAAACGATCATTTTTCCCGCCTTTTTAAGCAATACTTTACATTTTTTTCTACAGTTGAAAAAATTATCTTGGGATAAATGTCTGCTAAAAATTTTCTTAGAGAAAAAGGTTTGTAAGGCCATTGGGATGTGCTAAGCTGAAGTCTTTGGTTTCGGAACACCAAATTTTTACTTTATAGTGAGTCTTGACGATTAAGCTACACAAACATCTAAAAAAGCTCACACGACCTAAAAATTTAGAATCTTCATTCGGGATTAAAAAACCCAAGCGTAACCCTCGTATAATGTAAATCTACTGTCAACGATCCATACGTTCCCCTTCCCCAAACGTAAACCCGTATCGCGACACCCACCAGCCAAGAACAGATACAAAAAAATAATTCAACAGGTTTCATATACCAGAATAACATATTCTTAAATTTAATTTATTTTAAAAAGCTTTTATAAAAAAACTGCCTCGCTTATTCCTCCACGCATTTTTATCCTCTCGTCAGGAAAAAAAAAATACTCACCCGACAAAACTTCATTTCTATTTTTGTAAAAACCCGTCTGTGATCTACCTTAGTTAAAACTCGAGTCACAAACGTTTCTCATGTTTAAAAAAAATGACTTACGGAATTAGGAAAATGTGCAGGTAACCTCAAAACGATTTAAAAAACAAGCGACCCATTTACAAAAAACCTAACGATGAACTTTTTTTTGTGCGTTGAAAGCTAAAAGAGGGGGAAAAGATAAAAGGAAGAAAAAGTCGCGTTTATTTTTTCCGATATCGATGAAAAATGTCGATAATTTCTTTAATTTTCCTTTAACGTTAAATGCAAACTGTTTGACTTTTTTCCCACCCGTTAGGATTTTATTTTTTTAATACCTTCTCGGAAGTCTTCATCGAGTATCGAAACGATTAAAAGCAATTAAAATCTTGTTTTCTCCTCCGATTTTTTTTTTTTATTAAACGTTTTCCTCAGCGCAGGCTTAATTTTTATAAAATCGTAATTCATTTCAAGAGGTTTTCTTTTTAATCGGAACGAAAAGTAAACGAGCTTACGAGTTAGTAAAATGTCTTGCGAAGACGATAATTCCGTAGTAACGAAGTTCGTATCGAGCTTTTCGAAAGCGTCATTAGGTTATCTAGATTCATGTTTTTGCTCCGATGAAAGCTCTTATTCTCGTTCGAAGTGACGCTTCATTTTCCTATCGGGGGTTTTATTCCTTTTTTTCAGAACTAGGCTATATATTTCCCGGTCAATTAACTGATATCGGCAATTTCCCTAATTTTTTTTCCTCCCCAAAAGTTTTGATTTTCATGCATGGGAATCGTGTTTTATCGCACATCTGCATATAAAAGGATGCGTGATGCCAGATTCGGCAGGTTTAGGTCTGAAAAGAAAATCGTGAAAGAAGAGTTTTATTTTATATTTAACCTGCGAAAAAAAGATTAAAAAAAAAAAAGCTAATGGGTTAATTTATGGCGGATCATTCCGCGGAAAATGTTGGAAGGGGGTAAAAGTAAAGAAATTGAATTCCATTCAATGCATTTCTTCATTTCTCTTTTTTTCCTCGCTCGTGGTAATGAATCTAAACGTACTTTTTCTTGTGTGACTCGAGTAATTCGATAACGGTTGATTCGTAAAGTAAATCCGGCTTTTCGTTTAACCGAATACAATACCTGTTTGAATAATTCCGGGAGAAAATAAGAAAAAATTTACATTCGAAAAAAATAATCTCATTTTTTTAAAAATCCGCAGCTCTTGTTTTATTAAAAGGTTTTTTTTTACTGACGTCGTGTTTTTTAAGAATAAAAAAAAGAATCTGGTAGAACTTTTCGTCACGTTTTTTTTTCCTGATTGGCTTTCACTTATTTTTCTTTCTGTCGATGGGGTTTTCAATTCCCTGGACGAAATGTGCCGTGGGATTATAAAGAAAATAGCTTTTGTCGGGTTTAGGAAACGGGAAACGTCGTCGTGTTGCAAGATTTTTATGCATGCAGATATAAGATATGAGATTTGAATTTCCTTATATTCCAGAAGCGATAGGCACGTCAGAATTACAACAACAGCAGCAGGAGCAACAGAGAGGCAGATAGGGTTTGCCAAAGTTTTTGATAGTCAATCAAACCATCTAGAGCCAGCTCTAGTTTTCTAAAACTCTGCTGCCTAGTCCTAGGATCAACTGATTTTATTCGTCCTTCTAATCAAAATTCAAAAATTTCCTCCGAACTCTCGAAGAAAAATCTTTAAAAAAGTGAATTTCGATGAGCTTTGATCTGCTCGAAGAATTCAGCAAACTGTACAAAATCCTCGGTTGTTATTCTTCATTACTACTTGATTGCTTAACTGTCTCAAAGGGAGATTACCCTTAAACTGCGCTAAAAAATAACGTCGCCTGGGTTTCCCCCTCTTGTTTACTTCCTTTTTTTTACTCTCTCTGTCTTTCTTAAAGATTAATGTTATGCTTGACGACGCAAAGAAGAGAAACGTTGCTTTAACTTAATCGGATAAAGATGGAAATGGCAAAGGTGTTTTCCGGCGATGGATTTTAAAGTTGAGTTGATGTATTTGTGGACATGTCTAATCTCTCGACAAGAAGAGAATGAAGATTTATATTCCCAAATGAAGATATATCGCAGGCATGTATCATTACAGTGTAGCTGAGTAATGACTCGGTTCTTCAAAAATTAATATCGGAGAACTTGTCTCTCGCATTCTTATGAAAATGGCATTCGAAGGTTTGAGGTGAGCGAGAAAAAAATTTAGGGGTAACCGAAAGCGTTCAAGTAGGTAGAAGTTCATTTACTTAATTAAAATCATTTCGGGAAAGGAAAAGGAAGAACAAGTTCATTTAAGGAAACGAATATTTACCTGTTTAACGAAGTTCGCAGGCTTTCTCGTCGAAAGTTCGTGAAATGTACTTGACATAACGATTAATAACGATATTTGAAATGTATAAATCAAAGTCAGGACATTTCCTGATTGAAGACTCTTCAGTATGCCGATTTCTTGGATTTTCGACTTGACGTCAATCGTTTAAGTTAAGAGATGGCTTCCTTTTATTTGATACAGGATCGAATATAGTCGTCACTGTTGAAACGTAGGCGAGAACGTATTAATCTTGTTAATATTTGAACAGATAATGTGATGAGTATATTCAACTCAGTTCTGATTAGCATTAATCAGAAATGCGGGATTCAGCTGCTGGATTTTAATGGAGAGAGAATTGCCAAAGACGGTTGACTTTCAGTTTTGCTGATGTGTGGGTAGAACAAGTATGCTCGGCTAGTTCGTCATTTGCTTTTCTTTGTGTGCCGCTTCCGTAACAGAAAATGACGGTATTACCGCAATGTGAACAATCAAATTAATAGTGGATTTCGATTTATATAGACAAAAATCTGGTGGAGAAGGCGAGTCAGCTGCTAGACAGAAAGGGAAGGTTGATATCGGCAGTGGCAGAAATCTTGTGCCAGACCGATTAAAAATCCAAAACTAGCAAATCATTTCAAATATCGCTGAAATTGCCTCTGATCTTAAGTCTTTCCGTATTGGAAAGTTTGATTCTTAAATAGAAGTCAAATGCTCTTTGTCCATTGATTTTCCTTTATATCGATTTACTCGTATACAGCTTGATGCATTATTAAGATACCTCGTTCTAGGATTTTAAAAGCTTTGCTGACGCTTTTTTCACTCTTGTTTTTTTTTCTCTAATGGGAAGCATCGGAGCATCGTTCTCTGGGGAACAAACGAATCACTCCCATTGTTAAGATTCTTTCGTTCGTAAATGGCACCTAACCATCTGGATCATTCCCAAAATGTAACGTCATAAGAATAACGATCGTCATATTTCAGCTCTTTGAATCGAAACCGTAAACGGTCATTCGAAACCGACAAAAGCAACGGGAGGAATAAAAAAAAAATGACCTTAGCATTAATAACGGTTGTTTAAACTTTTAGACAAAACAAAGATTTCATTTTAATTTGACAAAAAAACTGGAAGTTTTCTTAAATTTCCAGACCAGCGGGTTCTTCTCGGACCGAAGTCGAAATGTGTTTTTTTTATTCGTTCGACTTCTTGGAGCTTGACTCCTATTTGTAAGCTTAGCATGGATAAACTTTAAAAAAAAAAAGGAGAGAAAAAGAGATAAGCAGAACTTAAAGTCAGCGATGCGAAGTGTTTACATCTGAGAAGCGATGACGTCACTCAAATAAGACAAATGAGTAGCAGAACTCAACGTCAAACCTAGAGGAATTAGTTTTTCTTTTTTCTTACCCTTTTTTTTGATCCTTTCCTCCTCCTCTTCTTTCTCTCCATTATTCTTCGCTTCGACTTTTTCTTATTTATGAGAAAATGATAGCCCCGGCCAATGTTCTCTTCATAAAGCGGAGGGACTCGCTTTGCTTTTTAGGTCTTTTTTATTTTATCGTTTTCTTGTCGAAACTAAAATTCCCGCCTGCAAATAGGACCAGATTTTCCAATATGAGGAAAGAGTGACGAATAGCCACAAAAAACCGTTAAATCGGACCCGTTAACGCTTGCTGCGAATATGATATTCGATATTTCTAAGCATAAATCACCGAAAATTGCCTTTTTCAGAGAGACAATCCCGGCCGTTTCTATAAAGATTACTTTTAGGACGCTTCTTTCCTCACAGGCATTATCGACGCGGTCCTCATCCTTTTTCCTCTTTTCTCGCCATCGAACCCCGTCTTTGATTAATGGAAAACTTTTTGTTGAAATGACATCGACTTGGTGGGGGGGATGATGGGGGGGAAGGAAATTGAATTCCGGGGCTTCGGGGTGGATTTACCCCATTGTATACGTTAAATTTTTGATGGTGCTAGAGCATTTCTAATCCCTTTTGTGTTATCTTCATTTGCATTTTAATTTGCCAAACTACGGATCCCTAAGACTCCTCAAACTTCTAAGACAACTAGAAAGTGGAATAGTAATCGATCTTGTTTTCGGAAAATGGGCTGTCGATTGACGTTTAAAGAATAGAGGTCGGAGGAAGTGGGAGAACGAGATGTTTATTCCCATGGAATTTGTGGTCACTAAATTAAATGTGGCGTTATGCTGAAAGGAAATGGTGGGAAAAGTCGGGAAGTTTAGGGCTTTCCCATCGCCCGGTGGCTTATTTACGCTTTGTCGTTAAGCAGGGTGCTTTTACCTTTTCCTTGAACTTCCAAACTGAAGACTAATCGTTTATTATCCATCATTGTGTTCATAAACGAGATAACAGGACTGTAAAGGTGTCTTGATGTGTGTTTCACCGCAATCTTGTTTATCGTTTGGCAAATTCTGGCGATTGCACGAATGGGAAAGCTCAAGTTCACGCTTACGGGCCGAGCAGCAGACTATCGTTGTTTGTTGAATTCTAAAATGAAACTGAAATAAATTGAATTAATAAAGATGAAATTGAAACATCGAAAAGAATGAAAACCGTTTGGAAACAATTTGAAAAACAAATATCAAAGTTTATGAAAGTCCAAGACAATTTGAAAATTGAAACAAATGGAAATCAATTGGAAACAAGTGAAATTAATTGAAAATAAATGGAAAACAAATGGAAATCTACTAAAAACAAATGAGTATCAATTGAAAACAAAATGGAAATTAGTTGAAAACAAATGGAAACTAATTGAAAACAAATGGAAGTTAATTGAAAACAAATGGAAATCAATTGAAAACAAATGGAAATCAATTGAAAACAAATGGAAATCAATTGAAATCAAATGAAAACAAATGGAAATCAATTGAAAACAAATGGAAATCAATTGAAAACAATTTGAAAAACTGCAACTCAAAAGCTTTGAAACAAATTAAAACGATATGATAATTTAAAATAAATGGAAATAAATGAAACCAACAAAAATGTACCCCAATTAATTTTTTAAGAAATAGCAACTGTCGTATTGATCTTAAACCGTAAAACACGATTTCAAAATGTCGCATAAATACTCGTCAAAAAGTTATCAGGGACATTACAATAATTTCCAGACATGCTAAAATCTCCCTCGAGACTTCCATTTGTCCCTAAAGAGAGCGCTTCCTTTAGGACTGAAAAACACGTTTATCAAGGCGGTTTTACCCCGTTTGTTCTTTGAACATTCATCTTCCGGTTCTCCCTCCTATTAATGAATCACGTCGTTGGAAAATGCTAAACGATCTCGACTAGACAGGTGTGGGTGTATGTGTGTTTGTGTGGCAAACTATGTTACCACCTCTTAATAAAGGAGCTTATTTACCTATTGAAGCTTAATTGAAACTTTTCGGTCAGCTTTAAACCATTTTGAATGACGGTTTCTTGATTTGATGAAATTTTCTCGGGATAACAACCTTGATGACAGGTCTCTTAGATGATAAACTTATCGTTGAAATTCCGAGTCATTAGTCATTATTTATTACACTACATTAGATGCGTATAACTCGAGGATGAAAGTAGCTCTCTCTTAAGTTCCCATGCAAATCAATCAGATTAAGATTATCGGGAGATTCTCGGAATAATCGCCGGAGAGAGAGAGAAACATCATCCAACGCCGCAGGGGATTCGAGAAGTTAGATTGATCGGTTCTCGTTTGCATTAGATTCGATGTTACAAGCTGGGATTTTGGCCAAACTAACCGGTGTTCAAATTTTCCTTGTATGGATTCTCCGGAATGTATCACGAGTATGACTTTATAAAAGGAAATGAAAAAAGAAAACTCGGTTCGATGGTTATTGACTCGAATACGAAAGCTGACAGTTGTAATTTGCATTTCAAACGAATGACGTATTCAGACAAGAAAAGGAAAAAAAGGGAAAACCACCGTAACAACATTAAGAAACACTGAAGGACCCGATAATTTAATTTCTTTTTTTTCTGGATTCCTTTGAAAAATGATTATGGCTGTCGGTAGGAGGGATTCTAAACGTCGGGACCATGAAAACCACATTAGTTTTAAGGTGGGGTAGAAGGAGGAACTCGGAGACTTTAAGGACGACGAGCGACTAATGTACCGGAAATGAATTCTTTCAGTTGATTTCCAAAAGCTTTGAATTGATTTTGATCCCAGAAATTCCTGGCTCCATATTTCATACTTCCTAAGGAAGGAAAAAAAAATTATTGAAATAAATTCTTTTTTCTGCAAGTCGAATTTTATAATAAATCGGTAGAGGCGTGTCCCTCCCCGTTTTATGGATCTTCGTTCGGGCTCTTCGAATTTCTCCTCGTTTTTCGCGGGGACAATCAAGTAAGCAAACAAGCAAACAAAATTCTTGATTTAAACAAGCAGTTACCGACTATCGATTCTATCAGTTTAGTTCCGTGCTATGACATTCATTATTATTGATTAGGTTGATTTGTTTTCCAAAGTAAAATGTAAATAAGGGCAGATGAACCGGGCGCGCGGGTTGATGATCGAGCTGCGGAAATTTGTTGCGTTGATATATTTGTCATTTCGGTCGATTGTTCTGGAATTGAGGAAGCTTTCGCATGACCTGAATAAGGATAAAAGAAAAAAGGAAAAAGAAGAGAAGGTTTTATTCAACTTTGCGATTTTCTATGGATTCGTGACTCCCATCAGTCAAAAAAGTCCCATTCCGGAGTTGTCTTCTCTCCCCGGAAAAAAAAGGAAATAAATTAATAATACATGAAGCTACATATACAAGTATGGATGAGAAATTCGAGTTGTTTTCCTTTTCCTCTTCTTATCACCTTTTCCCAGATTCCCAGAGATGCCTTAACGTTACAACTTACACTGTTTTTTCGCAACTTAACCGCAAAGTTTTTACTTTTTACCAATTCTGTCATTTACATATCCATCCTTGCAAGTTTTCCCACTAAAATTCGTTTTTGTTGAATTTTACTGTTATTCGCATTTTCTCTCCTCTTTTTGGGTTGTTCTGCCTTCGTGATATACTGTTTAAGATCCCGCAAAGCCGATTAGTGCGCTGAAACTGATCCCTTTGAGGTCTTATTTAGAATGCCGAAAAGTTCCTCAAAGTGAAAGAAGAATTTTTTTGGAGCTTGTAGCACAGCTCTCAGCAAAAGCCCAATAGCAATCGGCAAGCTCTGCCACTTGAGAAAACCCGAAAAGATGGATGACGTAAGCAGCAAGGTAAAAGTCTCTCGCATTGGAAAAGAGCGTCAGTAGGTTGTAGAAGCGATTCCATGACGACATCTACGAAATGGCGGTTCTTTGATAGATAGAGAAAGCAAAAAATTAAGAATTTGGCAAAGGGTGAAGATCTATAGACACAATTCTGGAACATGAGAAATCTCTGCGCGGGACAAAGCTAGAGGACTTGAAAGGAGAGAGTCACCAACTAAATTGTTGCTGTTTGATTGGCTGTGACAAACGTAAGTTAAGTACCGAGGAGCAGAAGTCTTATGACGTCACCACCAATCAATGAAAGTCAGTTGAAAACGATTTTGGTCACAGCCAATAAGAAGCCAGAATTTCGATGTACAGAGTTCAGGCTCCCTAGGCAAAGCTTTTGGTCTCACCGCATTCAAAATATTTCGATACAAAAATTCCGCATCCCTCTACCGATTCAACGCCCTTTTTAATACTTGCACAACGTTTACATTTCAAAATGTAAACCTCTTATCGATCCCCTTCAGTAAGCAATAACGCGGAGTTTTTTTTTATGCCCTCGTTGAAAAAAAAACTCCCGACTTTATTTATCTCCGTCAAAAACATATCCAAAAAAGAATGTAACTGACCATATCGCTAAACGGTCATTTTCATTCCCCTCCTCGAGCCATCCGAACATGTCAAACCTAATTGTCCGTTGAATCGTATACGACACATTTATTCGCACGGCTGAATAAGCGATGAACAGAACATGACCGTCAATTTTTATTTTTCATCCCTGAATACTCTCGCCTAGCTTCCCGGTCCCCAAGAAAAACTTAAAAAAAAAAAAACCTAATCTCCCTTGTTCCTAAAAATAAAAGCGGTCGATTTACCTCTCACTCTTTCAAAATCTTTTTTTAAACCCCCTTTCCCTGCGATGTTCTTATGTAAATGCAATATGGTCCCGGAAAAGCGGGTAACGTCTTCGATTCTTTTCCTTCTTACGTCATAATCCGGTTTTCTTAGAGTGTTTCATATCTTTTACGAAGGTTGATAATCCGTTTTCGAATAAGACTGTCACGAACGAAGATTTTCAGTTTATCGATATCGTAGCACAAAATAGGTTTTCCGCCGAGGATTTTAGATAATTCGAGCTTTATACGTTATTTTTTATTGCGTATCAGTCTGAAAAAAAAACCAACAATAAAATTTTTTAAAAACTCAATAAGCCAACAGACATGTTAATCATTTATAATTTTTTTATCTCTCCCATTTTCAAAAAAAAAAAAAAAGCTTTTTGTGCGAGATAAAACTGACGAGTTTTACATACGATTAGTATACGACAAAGGGAGCTTTATACATAACAAGCCAGACGATGATTCAAATTTCCGGTCAAATTGAATGATTCGACCACCTGCGTTGTCTTATATCTTTTCGGGGCAGTCAGCGTAAAATTAAACTAGTTAACAAGCTCCTCAATCTAACGTCTTATCCCAAATACTTTTCAAAAGGAATCATTTCATCGCCATTTTTTTTAATTAATCTAATTTTTTTTTATTAAAACCCTTTTGTTTAGCCCCGGGTTCTTTTGTTCTTACATCAACTTTTCGATTACTTTGTTGTAAGAACGAAAACAATGATCGGGTTGGCTTTGGGAATAATAGGGAAACAGCCGCAGAAACTTCATCTACGCGTGTAAAAGTAAATTAATTAATAGTTTTATCTAATTAAAATTACAAAAATGATTAATGTTCTTATCTAATTTATTTGATTATCATGATGAAATGCATTAACTGATTAAGCCAATATCAAAACAAGTTCTAATTCCAGTCCTACGACCGTCATTATGATTTTATACCCGAGGGAGGAGAAGAATCAAATCATGTGCGTGCCATCTTTTGTTACGTCAATCCGTAAATGCGTTAAATTTTTTCGGTATTTAATTATTAGTCGTGTTGATTGATTGGGGTTTTTTTTTCTGTTGCAGGATTGTTCGTCGCTAGCGGATTGCAAAAATTCGATAAACAACCACAATATACGGAAGTTAATCCGGGGGAAGACGTTAAACTCACGTGTACAATATTTAACAAAAGAGGGACGTGCTCATGGCAGAAAAACAACAAAGTAAGTAAGAAAAAAAAAAGGGATTGTGCACATCGCACCTGTAGTGACGTTTGACAATCGAAGGATGAAAACAAGTCAACAAAAAAAAGAAATAGTTGTTCAGGAGATACAATGAAGATCAGGTCTTTTGAAATGTTAACTTCGTTGTCAGCACCTGACCAAGAATTAGATAAGTTGATAAATTATTAATTGAGGATTAATAATTTTTGAAATGAGATTTCATTGAAATTTCTGAGGTAACATCAATGACCTGAAATTAACTCGAACTTAGAGAAACTTAGGAAATTAAAAAAGATGAAGGGAAGAAGTTAGCTGTCTTGGTAATGCAGTGGAAAACTCGCAAATAAATGTTTCCCTCTGCTTGAAATTAGCAATTACTTTTGAAGTAATTGACGACTCACATACAACTTATTTCACGAGTGATACTACTATGGCAGAGACATAGCTTCTGGGGCTAAATGTTAAGCTCAAGCTAAGGACCTTTTTGTCTCGCTCTTACAAAGTCCTTGCAGTTAATCATCTCTGCAAGCAAAATTATATCCCGTTCGATCTTGTTAATTATCTATATTGATCTCCCTTGCTTCATTTACACTGAAAAATCTCCGAACTAATATTCCTATTTAAAATTGTAGGCGAGCCTACGTATTTACATGCATAGCAATAAAGAAGCTTTTCTTATCGATACTCTTTTGACGTCAGGACTTTTATTTTGAATTATTAAGGAAATAAAATTGAATCATTTATTCCGATGAAAAAGAGAAAACGGGGAAGGGTTAGATAGCTTGAAAAAGGAAAGAGAAAAAATATCGAAGAAAGTCCACATTCCATGACAAATTTTATACTACCTCTCTCTCTTGCCATGAAACCATCTCTTAGTCGATTATTATAAATAAACGAAAAAATCTAAGTAATTTATCAATGCGAAAAGTTAAAATACAAAAAAAAAACTCTCCGTCGAGAATTCCTAATTAAAACTCGATCTTATTGATTGCGAATATAAGATCATTTTGAAAGCTTTAGATTATTGGAAATGCGGTTTTAAAAAGATTTGCAATTCATTTTTGCAAAGTATTAAATAATTTTTGTTGATGTGCGCTGTGAAATTGATGTGACGTTGTATGCAATTAAAAGCCCATAAAACGGAATATAGCTTTAAGGTCACGGGTTAATCCTACCTTAAGGTGTCTCGTGGCGAATGGATCTGACATTGGGATTCATGTCTGCTGGGCATTTTAAACACAACACATGTCATATCGACGGATTCGGTCGTTTCTAAGCAAATGTAAGGAAATTGGAAATCGTTTTGCTACGCGTGACCTTGCAAGGCAAAAGCAGAATAATCCTTACATAACTTGTTCGATTTAAAATCTTCGAAAAACCTTTTGACTTGCTGGAAATCTAGTAAGGAAGATCGCTGCGCTAAAACATGTCAAGCTTTCGGACTGAGACTGATCCGTGGGGGGCTCTTATCTTTTAAACTAGGACAATTTTTATGAACGAAAAAGCAATTTCCCCGTCTTGTTTTGTAAGTATAAGAGAAGAAGCTCTTGTAATTAAATCGCCTGTTTAAAGAAGACCTTTCAAGCACAAAAGGAACGTTAAAGTTTCACGCTAATTAGATGAAAACATCCCTGTCTTAGTTGATGCGCTATTGTTTTCGTTATTTTTTCTTCTTTATAATAAGCATTCAATTGTTTGTTGTTGTTTTTTTTTTACGCCGCCGTCTTCATCTTCTTTAAATATCGAGGTCGGGTCTTTTATTTTTCTCGAAACGCCCGGATTCTTGTTTAATCCTTTATTAACGTGTAAAGGAAACGCCGAGCCCGAAAAAAATAAATTTCCAGAGGGTGTTGATTATTCAAAATGACGTGAAGGGGAAGAAAGAAAAAAAATGTCGCATTCGTTATGCTAAAACGGGAAAGGTTAATTATTTTTTTTCGCGACTTTTTCGCTTTTTTTTTTGCTTAAATAAAAATTAACTGTTGAAAATTATTTAAAGAAGATCCCCCGCGGAGGGAAGATAAAGAAGTGATGATCAAAGAAACAGAAAAGATATTGAGCTGTCACTGGGATGCATGAAATTTTTCATCTAAATACATTAGAAAAAATATTTTCAATCGCCTGGAAATTCTCATATTATCTCGCACTATTTCTTTATCTATGTATGAATCAAACTATATCAAAGGAAATCCTTTGGAAAATTGGATTCTGTTTTGTAGCCTTTTTTCGTTTGTTGATAGAGCAAAAGAGCAGAAAATGAAAAGAAGGAAAAAACTGAAGGGGTAAAAAAAAAATAGAGAGAATCTACACTTCCGCTATTTCTTTGATTAACGCGAATCCTTTTACAACGAGACGAAAGTTTTGCAACTTGAAATGAAGCGTTAACGTCAAAAGATGTACTGCTGTAAGCTAAATACTAATTAAAGAAAGGAGGAAGAATAACACGGGGGAAAAATAAGGGGGAAGGAATTAAAATACTGGTTTATTAGCTTAGAAATGGGTTGTTTGGAATATTCTTGGGAGAAATCCCGGTGAAAATGATTTAGTTTCTGTAATAGAGAGAAGTATGAATGTTGTGTTGTTCTTTGATGAAACTAAAGGAAGAAACTCTTGAATTTAAGGCTTCGTATTGTGAGCTTAAGTTTTATATCCTGTTTATAAGCGGAAGGTTCATTATTAATAAGGGGCTTCTTCGTAAATGAGCGTGAGAATATTCTACTGCAAAAAAATAGATAAAAGGTGGCTAAGGCTGACGCCTAAGGGCAAAATCGTGTATGCCTCAATCACCAGGATCGAGCGTGAAGGAGGATTATCTGCGATGCGGCTGTAGAACTTCAGGCCCTGGAAATGCAAAACGAGACAGAGAGGGAGATTATTGGAAGTGTCAACAACTTGTTGAGTAACATGGCTTCAGAGTAAAAGTACTCTTCTTCATTTTTAGTTAGAATTTCAATTCGCCAAAAAAATTTATCATCGCTTTTGCCTTGAACCTATTTTACTTGAACTTCCTAATTAAATTCCTAGAAATCCGTCTCTTTCCATCAGGAATTGGTTAATCAATGAACTATTTAACCTAAAAACCTTCCAAAGATGATTGCTAGTTAATTGTCAGTACTGAAAACCGACTAATTTATCACTGAATGACATTATAATTAACACGAAATCCTTTGGCTTAATAAATAATTCCCCTTTGTTACATGGCAAACTAGAGGCCAAGGGCAATGATCGGCTGAGCAAAAAAAAATGTACTCGACGTTTTTGAAAATCTTTTCGACAAAAATTTTAATTTCAAAAAGCGGATTATAACAATAACTAATGCGAAAATAGCCCAGAGAGGAAAAAGTCAAGAACAAAGGAAAAAAAAAGAAATGAAAGAGATGGCGGGGGAGCATTTTACTTCTTCACGTGCATCCTTTGGGACGGATAGTTCGAAACCGTGCGTTTTAACAAAATGCTCCGTCGGAATTTAATTTCTCAAACGGAGAGGAAAATAAAAGATGGACAATAAACGGAGAGAAGACGGTAATAGGTAAAGTCGTTGATTGTTCCCTCCTGAGGAGCCGTAACGTCTTGTTCAAGGAGGAATATTAATATCGAGAAAACTTTCTGTTATTTTTTTAAACTCAAAATAATTTGGCCTCGCTTTAATTTCACTGGACAGCTTGGTGAAATCAAAGCTGCTGCAGTGAACAAAGACACGCAATTTGCGGAGAATGCGGTCGAGTAATAATGGGATTCAAATACTCTTGGAAGTGGCAGAGAGTGACTGCAGTTCGCTTCTGATGGAGGAATTGGTTGAAAATAATGTTTGGGCATTACTGCAGAGGAGAGCAGCAATAAATTTTGTTACCGAGCTTCGCCTGCGTCAAGAAAGATGCGAGTGATGATGCGCGCGCTGCAACATTGAAATGGCCGGCCACATGCAAAACAAAATTAACGGAACGGACTGCAGGACAGTTGTTGAAAAGCAAAGGACACGCTTGACGACTCTGATAAAGTCTGAGCCACGCCTGTGTGTACGAGTAGATGTCTAAAGCAGAAGAAGATTGTCTCTTCGCCATTGAATTATTATCCCGAAATCCCGACTAAATGTCTGTCTACAAAAAAAAATGTATGAAGACAGTTCAGCAAAGGTCAAAAACCGAGCACGGCACGCGAGGATCAAGACGAAATCTTTCCCAAACTCTAAGAAAACAATCCAAGCGGACATCTTACACAAATAAAAATAAAGAATAAAAAAAAAAGAAAATCTCGTCCCTTTGAAACACGCGTTCAAGTTTAAACTTGAACGAATTTCGGATGTATTGTTCCAAGTTGTTTACAAAGTTAAAAATAAAATAAAAAAATATATATCCGAATAACTGAAGTTAAAAGTTATAACGGGCGAGGAAAAAAAATAAGTTTTGGGAAAAGATTTTCACGATTGGATAGTTGAATGAAGACCAGAACCGAAAACTTCTCTCGGGGGAAAAAAGGAAACATAAGGAATAAATGAAAATGTGTTCTATTTGGAACGATTTCAAGTTAAAAAAGAAGAGAAAATGAAGAAACAATTATACTAGGAAGTTATGGTTATGTCGACATTTTTTCCTGCAAATAACTTTGAATCGGAGTTTAAAGCGCCGACAGAAACGGCTAATTTTAAAAAGTCAAAAAAGGCATTGCCGGATCGGATTCGAGAAAACAAGATAATGTCAAATGTTCTTTTGGGGGAAAAGACAAAAACCACGTGAGCTATAAAATTGATACATCAATAAAATAAAGATGTTCTTTAACTTTTTTTATGAGCTGTCATCAAACTATTTCGAGTTCGGAAATCTTTCGGATTTTTTTTCTTTCCCCCTAGTGCTTTTTCTTCGGGAAGATATATATCAAACGGTCGTTCATCGCTTCCGGCCAATGATAAATATCGATATTCACTTGTTGGATTACTCATACAAAAAAAAGTAAGAAAGATGATTTATTAATTAAAACTAAACGGGAAGAATTGTTCGGGGGTGTTAAAAGAAGTTTTCGAGATCAGTGGGTTTTAATCTGGATTAAGGGAGGGGCCCTTAATTGTCTTGTATGTACCTTCGTTCTTATCTCTTCTTTTCTCCTTTGTTTTACGGTATTAAAAAAAATAAATGAAGAACAATGATATGAAGAACATATTAAGCCTTAACCAACGCCTTTTAGAGATTATCAGCATTTTAGTTGATTTTTTCAGAAGCGCGACAGTGGCGACATTGGGAGGATAATGTTTGTTCGGACACGGGTTGTTAAGAATGTTTGAGAACAGAAATGTAGATTCTAACTGAGCTGGGCTGATGCACAAAAATTGCAGTTCTAAGGCCAGAAGTTGCCAGAATTAAGCCTGATGGAGGATCAAAGCCCGTAAAAAATGCAAGCACTGGAAATGCCGAGCAAGAGATCAAAAGACGAAAATACTTACAGCAGTTTTTTCGGATTTTTCACTGACACGCTTTTCATTAATTTTAAGTGAAGAGGTTACAGAAATTTCAATTATGCCTCCCCATCTTGTTCTCTTATTTAATAATACGATTTAAATATGGGAGAAGAAAAAATTTTTTACAAAAGCGTTACAAAAGAACCCGTCGTAGCCTTTATTGGAAAAATATATATACGTATAGGAAAAGAAGGGAGGTGAAAAGAATGGAAGAGACGCATCGGGAAGAAATGAAAAATCTCAATAAGCCATTGTGCTTCGTAACTGATATATACTATATAATATTTTTCAATAAAGTTTCCGTTGAAAATGACAGTTTCTTTGATGTTGTTTGTGATCGCGTCAGCAGTATTGATGGACACGTTCTTTCTTTCGATTCCGTTGAATCTGTTGCTCTTATATTTATTTTCTCGCAATAATTTTTAAAATAAGGTTTGTAATCGGTACGCTTTAAAAGAACAAGGACGAAATTCAATTTTTTGGGGGAAAAAAACGAAGAAAGCGATTCTGAAAACTTATTACGGTCGACATCTGGGATTCCGTATGATTTTATGAAGTCGATTCAGCAATAAAAGGAATCAACTCTTGTTACTCCCGACCCAAAAGTGAAAGAGAGCGATAATTAGAATTGGAACGCTTTTTCCTTTTTGAGCGTTTTAATATTTGAAACAGATGCGGAAACCGGAAATTACTCCTCTGTATTTTCTTGCTCTGAACCCAAAAAGGAATTAATCTTTGAAATTGAAAGTGACCTTAGTTTTTGCAATATTTTTACCTTTTTCTGCTGTTGGATTTTGAATGCTTAAATTTCTCAAACAACTTCATGAAGAGATTTTAGTTTCTTGACGGCTCTAGACTTGAATATCGAGACATTGCAGGTGAGATCTCTGGCTTAAAGCCAATCTAGGTTCAGTCATAGTGGCAGAAGATAAAGTTGCTGGTTACTGGTGTTCCGAGTCAGAAAATTTTATAAAAATTCCTTGAAAACTGCTGACGCACACTTCTGCTTTAATAATTAAACGGATTACTTTGATTATAATCGTGTTTTGATACCCGATAAATCGCCTTTTATGATAAATGACGGGTGTTTCAAGGAGGAGCTGGCGTGACAAGAACCCGTATTAAAAAGCTTTACGAGTTACTTTCGAATCCTCGACTCATTTTTTTCCCCAATACAATAGAATATTCCGAAGAAGGTTGAAGAAAAAAATTGCGGCGGATTCGAAGAGTGACATCGCGGTCACGAACAACAAAAATATGTCAGGCGGTACCCGAGAAATGTCACAAATCGCCATTTGAGTTATCACATTGATCGGGAACGGGACGAACAATCACTCATTAAATATTCAATAGATATTACTAAATAAAAATAAAATAGAATTCCTACGCGCGTGCGTGTGTGATTGTGTAACATATGAAGGAATTATTTAAAAAAAGAAAAGCGGGATTTCGTGACAAGTGATATTGTGTTACGCGAAAAAAATAATGAAGAAAAATTGTACATTAATGAAAAATTCATTAATACACGGGATGCAACCGACAGGGGGCAATAATTAAAACTAACGTGAAAGTAATGTTGTTAACGCGTCAAAGTTAACTGATGAATGAATGGATGGAAAAGGGGAGGAAAGAAAAAAAAAACGGTGAGAAAAAAGGAATATGACATCGTATACTTTTCTTGCTCAGAGGATAAACATTTTTAAAAAAGACTTTGGCAACAAGATTTCTGTAAAAACAATAAGTTTTTGGATAAGTTTGAATTATGCAAAGTGTGCGTTATGTTTATCTTTTACAGTTCTTCAAGTCTAGGTTTAGTGGAGCGATGGAAAAATTAGAAGGAGAAATTAGCTTCCGGTAGTGGAAAAGGTACCGGTTCATATTTTTCTGCGTGGTTCAGGGACATCGCTATTTCGAATACCTTTTTTTGGGTTCAATTTCACCAGAGTTGAATTTTTTATTACGAAAGAAGTACCCCCACCGCATCATTTACTGTGCAACTTGCGATATTGTACATCATTTCCTGCGATGCTTTACCCTTAGTACTAAGCTTTCCATTCGTGATTTTCTTTCCTTTTATTTCCCTCAACTTTTGCCAGATGATTTTTGGATGGTTCCTTCAGGATTTCATAATTTGAGAATTCTATTTAACAATTTTTCAAGACTTTATGTTGAATTTTATGGGGCTCTCAATGGTAATGAGATGCGGAAAATGTAAAATTCTTCCACTAGAGTCGCTAGTGATCTTCACTAGCTAGTGACTACACCTAATAGCATCAACTTTGACGTTCTTACTGAAATTAAGCTGAACTTTTTCAGCGCGCAGAAATATTTTCAACTTTCTTAATTTAAAAGACAAAATCCATGGGAACTATACTATCTATCTGATCCTTCAGCGATCGAGCAATTTTTTAAATCCATTTTCTTTTCAATAGACTTTCATTCTTCTCTTACGAAAAATCATTGTAAACCTTTAGCAATCTCCAAACACTTGTAATTTTCCTTTTTATACGTTCGAAAACGGAAAGGAAAAGGTTTCCTCAAGGGAAGACGTATCCGGATATGGCACAAAAAGACGATGGGATGCGGATCATAATCTTTTACACAAGTGTTGACGCAATCCAAAAAAGAAAAAAAAGGGATTATGGTAAAAAAAGAAATAAAATTCAATAACTAGAGATCGAAGAAACCACAAAACATTTGAAAAGAAAACTTATGCAAAGTTTTTCTAACAGGAAAAAGCAAATAAATCAGTTTGAGGCGAAATATGAATGAATTAATGTTCCAACAAAAACTTTTCATTTGACATAAAGAATTTTTTTAAATGTATCCGAAGAAGTTCATGTCATCTGCTATGATAAATAAGCATTATCCTTGTATAAGGTATAATTCGCGTTTGTTTTTATTTTCTTTTATGGGAATTCTTGAAAGCGAAATTCAAACTCCCGCAGCTACACAGATTTAACAAAAAAAAAAAAAAGGAAAAAAGCTTTCAACCATGTGTATAACAAGATCCATGGTCCCTCTTTTCCCCGACTTGAAGCAATTTAGAAGAATCGAGAATGCGATCGAGTCCCGAAGGCCTCTTCGCGTGACAAACTGAGCATTTCGGTCCATAAATTATTTCCCTGGGGGAATGGAACATCCCCCCGCTCCTCCGCGAACCTTTTCTCATTCTTTTTTTTTTTCACTGACAAGATCCGACACACCCGTTCATCTTCCAATTCAACTTCTTTCTTTGACTCTTTCTTCCTTCTTTTATCGATCACCAATTTTTTTCTTGTAAACACCATTGAAAAAAATTTTTTTTTCTTATTTTCAGCCCGTAGGAATTTATAAGGATAAATATGAATGGGCCGGAAGTCAGGAATCCGGGGATTGCTCGTTGCTTATAAGGCACGTGACCATAGACTTCGACGATGGAGAATGGGAGTGTCAAGTGACGGCGTCGGAGTTTACGGCACAAGACGCTTTGACGTCGACGCCTGTTCGACTAGTCGTTAGAGGTAAGCTTAAAATCGATTATTTCATTTTCGAAGAAGAAAAAGGGAATGAAGAAACGAAAAAGAAGGAAGGAATTCCTTTTTCCCCTTCCGGGTGAAAATTCGATGAAATAAAAACAATCTTGGTATTCAAATCATTTAATCGGATTTCGTGTCAGGTGAAAGAAGCGAAGAGCTTTAAACGTGAGTCTGGCTTTTTTCACAAAACGAAAAGGGACTGATGTTGTATTTTAGCTTTTTCAAAGGGACGAATTTTCTTTTCTGTAAACATCAACAAAGTTAAAAAAAAAAAAAAAAACGGAAACAGTTTTTTTTCTCTCCCTATATTTTTTTTAAAAGTCGTAACTTAAAGGACGGGACGAGGATTTTAATTTTTGAAATACTAATTTTTCGAGTTCTTCATTCTCTTCTCCGGCAAAATGAAAAGTTCTTAATGTTTGTTTACATGGCACTTTGCCTAATTTTCTTTAATGAATGGTTGAATACACCTTTTTGCCCTTCTCTCGTGATTTTTAATTAAGTTTAGAGTCATGAAAAAATTTAAGAGGTATGTAGACGTTAATGTCCGTATCTTGTGAATGACAAATCGGGGGGGGAGATGCCCAAGCGAAAATTCGGGTAAAGGTGGCCAGGAATTTTATTCGATAAAAATGTTTAATAAAGGCCACAGTACATTTTCATGGCGTGAAAAATTTTATCACATTATATACCATGGAAATAAATAAGCAGAAGACTCAATTCATGACTATAGCGACAGAGTTATATCGATGAAAATTGGAGATGGAGGAAAGATTATCTAGAAATCGATATTTTGAGCAATGGGCAGCTGGGAGATAAAGTTTGGTGGCAAACGAAGAAAGCAGCGCGCGCAATAAGTTCATGCATCTAGAGAGCAAGACAAGGACATATAAAACGGCCGTCCGTCTGATCTTAACGTATGGAGCAGCAACTAGGTCAGACATTGAAAGACCAGCTCATGAACACGATAGAAATGAACATTGTTTGGATGATGCAAAACAAAACACTATGGCCAGAACAAGAAATGAAGATCTTCGAGCGAAGGAAAGGAGACCAGCTGGACGAAGACTTCCTGGTCGGCCACTGCGGCCATGCATGGAAGGAGAGCTGAACCTCGTTGTAACTCGAGGAATAGTATTTCTTTAAGAAACATGCCTAGCATACCTCGGACAGGGTGAAAGAAGAAGAAATATTTTAAACTTGACTTAAATCAGATGTCTGCATATCAAGAAGTCCCGCTTATATGCGAACTTAACCATATTACATAAATCAGTACCTTCAGATGTCTTGCACGACAAATTTACGATCTTCCAAATTCTGAAAATGCAAACATAGATTTCCATTTCCCAAATGAAAGGAATGAGAAATGTATGAAACATCCTACGATCCTACTTTCATTTTTAGCTCAAGAAAGTGGTTACCCAAATTAAGGGCTTTCTTATATTCCTCATTAAGTTTCATAAAACTTAAACTTATTCCCGTGTAAAAAAAATTTCATTCAAAGAAAAACAAGTTTTTTCATTCTTGTGAAAACTTTTTTTTTCAGGAACCTATAATTACTTAACTTCATTTTTAAGTAAATTACGCGGGGAGATAATTGGGGTTAGTTAAAAATCGATTTTCGGGGGTTGAGTCCGCTTTATTAACTTTTCTAAGAATCATGTTAAGGTTTTCAAGCTTATAACGCGTTGTTATATTTTGATATGGGTGTGGAAATATTGTTAAGGTGAAAGCCTATTGAAATTCGGAGGAGTTTTTAATGAGAAAGAAACTTGGAAATTAATGAGACTTCTTTGACAGGGGCGTTTGTGATGACGTGTTAAAACTTCTAAGCTGACCTGACATTTAATGTTTTTCTTCTTTTTTTTTTTTGACTTCCTCTTTTTTTTCGAAATTTGCAATGGTAACAGAAAAAGAACAGCAAACGAAACATCAAAAAAAAAATAATTAGCAGCGAGTTTTTCTGCTTGGATTATTTTCCACTTCCGTCAGCAGTAACTTGGTATTCGGATCCTTTAGCCGGGAAATATGAGTAGGTCCCTATTCAGAAACGAGACGACGCAATGTTGCTGCCGTTAATCGCTTCCTTTATCAAGCTTTCTCTTTGTCATTTCCATTAAGATTTTCAGTGCCGAGCTTTATTTGGAAAAGTCAATGTTGACACACCTTCTGTGCAGTTAGGTAAAGGGGATCCGGGCTTTGGGACTTCGGCCTTCTCTCTTCCCATTTTCTATACCGATTTCCTTCGCTGGAAATTATGAAAAGGACTTTTCCTTTTAACGACCTTTATTTCTGGCTTATCACCCCGGGTCTATCCTTTAAATTATCCCCGGATTAAATTAATAGGTTAACTTTACTAGATAATTACCCAGAGATGATTAGTCCGAAATATTTCCGCGCCACTCGTTATTTTCTGTTTATCTTGTCGCTTTTTGAGGACGATTTCCTGATGGAAAATCCCTTTTTCCAAAGAGAGTTTATTCATTTTTCATCGTGGAAATTCCCTTTGAACGTATTTTCACTGGGAGTTTAAGGATTCGGAAAATCAGATTAGGTTAGTTGGATTTCGTTCGAGTAATTTGACGTTTCCACAAGTTAAGGGTTTTGGTGATGAAAATTTAAAAATGAAATGTATTGAAGGGGAGTTTTGAGTCGAACATTTCTGGTTGCCAGAAAAACCAAAATTAGCAAATTTGAACTTTTAAAATCGTTGGTAAGTTCGAAAATCGGAGTCAAGCTTCTCAGGCCGTATAAGAGATATCGGCAAGCCCGTGTAACAGTATCAGACTAATTAGCGCTCGAATCAAATGAAAAACCGGAGATAACGGAAATCGAAGTTCAAGGAACAAGTGCCATTGTCAGCCCTTGCTATCGCGACAGCCGCGAAAGTTTCAGATATTTGTGACTTAGGGTCGCACGAACCAGTTTTTTTTACTTTTTATTGCTTTCATTACATTTTCTAAACCGCTTTTCGCTCCGCAAGTTTACGTCGCCTTAGGCTCCACATTCCCTGAATTAATGCGCAAAATAATCCCGCAACTTTCATTCATCAACATTCAACAAAATAAAGTTATTTCACAGCAATCTAACGCGATTACCTTATAGAGTTAAAATCCGCACAAAACCTATACTTAAATCTCTATTATGAACGTTGACGGCATTAGGAGAGGAAACAAGCAGGCATTCAAATTATTCAATTTTTCACTTCGGTTCCTCCTTCAAGATTTCGAGCTAAGCTTCTCCATCCGTTCTGGAACACGTCCAAATTTTTGTGTTAATGTCTAATCTCCCAAGTTTTAGCATAATGTTTTCTTTTTTTTTTTTCTTAAACTTGGTTTTCTTGCGATTAGGATTTTTTTTCACTCCCCTCGACGCCTTCGGGATGCTGTAATTAACGACCTGAACATTGTTACGATTCAAACACGGTAGAAGGAAAAGAAGGGCACACCCATACTCGCAATTTTTTATTCATATTATCTTCATCCTAAATAATTTGTCATAAGCAAGCACGCGACTTACGCTTAAGTACTGATTTCAGATTTTCCTTTTTTTTATATTGTATTGGAGGGTTAAAACCGTTTAACTAAAGAAATGGGGGTAATTTATTTTTATTACAGTCCCAGAAGGTTGTCATTTTTGTAATGAGAGTGAAACATGATTTTGCGTGTACATATATTTTTGTTTTTTCTTTTTTTGTTTTACGGCGAAGGAATGTCCGGTCAGTGATTTTGTTTCTATTTTTGTCTCGGATTAATTTATAAGACTTCGTGCTTTGCAAGAAAAAAGGAGTTGAAAGAAATATTTAAGAAAAGTGTTGCAATAAATGTTTTCTTAAACTTGGCACGATCTATTGTCTCCATTACGGAGGACAATAATGGCAACGACCCGAATTTTATTGTCAGTAAAGTTAGAGGGCCTAAGTCAGTGAACCGACGGCAGGTAGTTTGACTGTTAGGGAGGGTTGAACCGACTTTTCCATTTCGCAAAATGGAACGGAAAGAGTTCTCGTCTGGTTTTTATTCAAGGTAGCATTACAATTTTAAAATTGAAGACAAAGTGATTACCAGAATGTAAGTAGTAATAGTTAAGTTTCATTTAAAGCATTAAAAACTGAATTTGGGTGACCTGTTCACAAAAACAGGTTAATAGTAAATACTAAAGAAAAGATCCGCCGCAGTTCCTGAATTGCTTCTGCTCTCTAGCATTTTTGCACACCACATGGTTCCACAAATATATGTATCTGACCATTTTAATGCTCCAGTGATGTTATCTGCAAAAGGGACCAAACTTTTATTTGCTTTGAAGTATCCTACTTCGATTTTTCATATTGCCTCATTCTTAATTGAGTAAATTTCTGGCAAAACTGTACGTTCACCCTATTTTGAGGAACCACACCTTTCCCGAAAGTTCTAGACTGCAGAAGCGCGTGCAGAAACAAGTCAGATCTATTACTTAGTGCTGGAAACTAAATTTTATGAACGACCAACTGGTGCAAATTTGATTTTTAGCTGCAAAATAATATTTTTAAATTTCGAAATGAGCAAAGCTAAATCAAAATCCTAACATTTCAAGATATAACCTTATCCTTAGGAAACTTGTAAAGCCCCACTTGAAAACCAACATCACTAAACCAAGATAAACCGGACGAAAAAAAATTCCTGCTTTTTATTACTCGTAAAATTGTCCAGCAATTTCCGATAATCGCTTCCGGCGCATGATCGAAAAGTCCAGATAACAAATTTTACGATTCACGTTCTTTAGAAACGAGTTAATTCTCTTGAAATCGTCACTTCCGCCGCTGACGAAACCCTCTGAGAATCGAAAAAAAAATTTCCGAGATTTTTAACGCCATAAAGAAACAATGTGTGGAATTTTCGGGGAAAAAAAAATCGGGAGATAAACCGGAGGCCCTTTAAGCCGTTTCTTTTTTCCGTTTTTCAACGGGGAAAAATTTCATTAAAAATCTCCGAAGAAGAATCGACTGTCGATAGAGAGAACATTTCTCCATTCGAAGTAATCATGATTCTCGAAATCAGATAAATGAATTTCGTTTTTCTTTCTTTTTTTTTCTTCCTTACATCTTGATTTACGTTTTATCTTAAAATTATCTAACTTTTAGACGAAACTGACAGGAAGTCGACGGAGAAAAAATGAAAATGTTCGACTTCTCAAAATTTGATTTCGTTAGTGTTGCCAAGAAATTAAAAAAAAAAAATTTTAAAGAGATTTGTGAGAATAGAGATTGATCGTTTCCCTCCATAAATGCTTAATTATAAAGAATGAGAAACTTTTTCTCGAATAATCTCAGAAAAATATTTACATCATGTTACAAGCAAATATTGAAATATTTTCTTTTTTCCGAGAATATGTAACTTACCTCGGAGGAAAAAAACATGAGTTGTGTGACAGTAAATAAAAGCTTACCATCACAACATCGTCGTCTCCTTTCATTTTATTACCAAAGTTAAATGAAATGTCTCCGTGTTTTTTCCTTTTTTTTTTATTTTTTTATTTTATTTCCCCCTTTTTTTTTCCAATCCTAAAACACTCGGACGAAAGCAACGTCGGAAAAAGCGCCTTCATTTTCTTCTCCCCAGGGGAGTCAGAGAAAGAAAGAGCGATCGATCATCTCATACCGGAAAAGGTTAACAAGGTTCATAGATCAGGCATTATCTACTCGACCCCGTTCGACATTAAACGACATTCATTTTTTACGTTTCTTCATCTCCTCTTTTTTCCCTTTTTCCACCCCGTTTTTATCTGTTACTAATTCAATAATGATAGAGAGTAATGGACATGAATGACGAGGTTTCGGTCAGTTTAACGGGAGGGGGGTTGAGGGAAAGGTTCAGCAAAATGGAACAGATTGATTTAGAGGCGTTGTATAAAATTATTGCCAACAACCGAGTTAGGTTAGAATTATTGTTCCATAATAAACTGGAACATGCAGACATGGTAGATCAGATAGAAGAAGCTTGAAGATGAACATTAAACATCCAGAAGATGAAAGTCGAAAGCCAGGCCGACACCAAAGCTACAAAAATCAAGCTCCAGGTAGCAGAAATGCCAACCCTGAGAAGAATAATCCGGAAGACTGTGTTGGACCGTATCCTCAGTGTGAACATCAGAGAGCAGTGTGGAGTGGAGGATGTCCTGTCCTGTCCTGTCCTGCGCCTACGCCCATTTCTTCGCCCTAAGCAATCATCCATATCTAAATCTCAAAATTTTCAAAACATCTGCCTGAAAACTTTGCAAGAAAAAGGTCGTCGGTTAAAACTCTAATCATTCAAAGAAAAAAAAATATTCCCATGTCGACATTTACATAAAACCGCTAGAAACCAGGTTCGTCAGATGGGAAAACGAATTCACATAAAAACCCCAACTTTCTCTTTAAGATAAAAAAAAAAAAAGGCGTATTCAGTAAAAAGATGAAACATATTAAACTTGAGCCATAAAAATTATCACAGCGCAGACTTTTTTATCTTATTTTAAACGTTTTAAAAATCGTCGTGGAGGGAAAACCAGAAAAATGAAAATTTTCTTTTATCTTTAAGCATATATCTTAACTGTAATGCGCGTTAAGATACGGCTTTTAAATTCTTTCCCTTTATGAAGATATTCGTCCCCCGAAATTTTTTTTCCTCCTTTAACGAAGTCAATATTTTGATAAGGGCTAGTTATTAACTGGAGGAAAGGAAAAATTTAGAAAAAAACTGGAAGAAAAAACTTTGTATGTTTTTCCTGTTTTGAAAAAGGATTTTGCGGGTAAAAGTTATATGTATTTCATCAGGGAATTCCACAACTTTTAACCGCTGATATGAAGAGCCTTACTTTATTTTTAACATAATACTTTACTTACTCGATTATCGGCAATTATCTGGGAAAACTTTTCCGTTAGGAAAGCCTTTGAGGTTTCCGGATTTTTTTTTCATATCCTGTTTTCCTAGATATTTGACATAGTCATACGCGTTAAAATATTTATTTTCCCCGAGAGTTTTTATTATAATGAAAATGATTGCAGAAAAGAAAATAAAAAGATTTCTCTCGGTTTTTTTTAAACTCGAAAGGAAAAGCTCTCAGGATTCGAAATTTATTTTTTGAAAATAAACTTACCATGTCTAAAAAAAAAAAAACTCGCAGTCTCTGATTGAAAAGAATGGAACATTTCTCTAGATTAAGTAATTTTTCACAAGGCGGTAATGGTTTTCACGATCGCGGTTAATGGGAAAATTTTCCAAATTGAAAATTGAGATTTTAAAAGTTTTTAGTCGCATGCACTTTATCGATCTCAACTCTTGTCTCGATTAATATTTAAAAATAAAATTTAGCTAAATGGTTCGAGGGCTATTAAGGACAAATAATCATTTTCCGGTTTCTCTCCACGAGTAAATCTAGTCCTAAAGCTCTCCAGAAAATTTAAGCCGATTTCAACCGCAAAATCAGTTTTTCTTAGCTTGATATCATTGTTCTAGTCAAAACTAGATAATAGCAGCTTCTTCCCAGAAACACATCTTACCGCAAGATTTTAAGCATTTCACCTCTGAGTAAACAACCAAGATCTTATCAAAACGCTTCCCCATAAACACTTGAAATTCATTATTCTTTCCCCACCCGTATTTACATCGATTTAACCTACATTTCATCCCGAATAATTTTTTACTTCAATTTTTCTTTTTAAAAAAATTTTTACGAGTTTTCTCTTCTTAAAGAAGCGAAAGTTACTTTTGAAAACAATAACTCCATTTAAAAATAATTGCCTCAGTTTACCGAGGGAAGCCCGAAGTGCACGTCATGCAAAAGGTAAAAAACGGGCATCATGAAATTTTATGAGGTAAACTCAGCCTTCTTCTTTTAATTTATTACACTCCGTATATAAGAATTACGAAATATATATACATAGCGGCTTGGCCCAGAACAAGACACCTCCGCGTTTTTCAAACTTGGAATTCAATAATTACAAATGTTTCAAATTCTTCTTTCTTTTTGTACGAATGAAATTTTAAAAAACAAACTCGACGTGGAAAGGGGGGGAGATATCAACCGTTTCATTTACGGTAGAACACCCTTCATTAAAAAGAAAAAAGTCCTCGCGAAAAAAAAAACACTGACAGATCGCCTGATTGATTGATTGACTGACTCGAGTTTATAAAGTGAATGAATTTAAGGCAAACAGTGAAGAACTTTTATCCCGCAGGAGATAAAAAAAACAAGGGCGAGGTGTATTTTCATGCTAAATTTTTCAAACAATGAAAAAAAAGAGACTACAGGAAGCTCCGAAATAAGCGAATGAAAAAAAAAACGAGGAAATATCATTAAAGTTTCGCTTTTCCTTTAAATGTCAACCGAGATTATCTTTTTTATCCTCCCGCAGAAATTTCTTTTTGTCATTTCTTTTTTTTTTATTTTTAATAATAATAATTCAGGGAGAAAGACGACCCCGTTCTTTGAATTTTCTTGTTAAGCGACATTAAATTCTCAATATTTTCACCTGAGATCGTAAGCGGTGTCAGAATTTTTAAATTAGGAGTAATTGTGCAGTGGCGGATGGTTGGCCAATGATGTCCAAGCCAGGGTCCTTGACTATATCTAAAACTAGACTAGGCTTGAACTATGTCAAGTCTTGTCTAGCTGAGAGACCGTTTGAAAGCTTAATTTTGCAATCGAGATTCGTGAAACAGGGCGGTCTGTCGAGTTTGGGTTTTCAGCACTGCTTAAAAATTTGGCGCTCTTTTTTTATCCCTCTTCTTTAACTAGTAAAAGTCGGATGAAAATATCCATTTCAAGCATAAATTAAGCCAGTATGAAAAAGGAACAAAGTTGAAAGATGAACTTTCTTTAATCTCTTGATTTAAAACTTTGTATACTAATTCCTCATTAAAACGGGATTTGAAATCTTGATAATAGCAACGCAAAGAAAAAAATCCTGGCAAAGGAAAATTAATTTACAGAATTTGCATGATGTATCTCTCTCCCTTTTTTTGAGCATATTAAAAAAAAAAGAAGGGGAAGATCGACAGGGAAAAGAACGGCGAAATGCCTTTTAAAAAAGAAAAAGAAAAAAACTCATAACCGCACTTGAAAATCTTGAACACTGCGGATTTTTTACTTGAAAAAAGTTTTATGGCAAATTTTCAAATCAGAAATCGTCTTAAAATGTTTGCTTTTGTGAAATATGTCTCAGATTTTCACTGTAATGGTAATTTACAAGGGTGTTAAGGAATAGCTGATGACCCTGATAACGTCACGGATTTAGATTGGCAGCGAAGGGTCGCGGGAAAATGGGGAGAGGGCAACAAGAAAAAATTCTAAGGAGATTGAGGACAATTATGAAGAAGGTAAATCAAAAATATTGGAGGGATTTGGGGGAAATTTGTAGCTAGCCTGGCATTTAAGGTTATTATGCTTGTACCATTTCGACAGCATCCTCTCTTGCACTGACTCCGTGACAGAGATTAGCGAACATAATGCCGATATGCACTTTAGATGCCATCGAAGGTAATACCGAATTCTTGCAGACCAGTTTTGCAGATTCTTTAACCATGAGATCTCCATTCGACCTGGTCTGCGCTGGCGGCTAACCCTGAATCTTGATCTCCATCTCCATCACCATCACTAGTTGCATGAGTCTAGGCTTTGTTCTACGGGTATCCAGCACTCTTTTATTAGTCCTTGTGGCTGGTTCACCTGAGCCTAAGGAATTCTGCAAACAGGATCTATGTTGGGCACCAGGATTTTCCTTACCACCTTATTTTCCAAAACCCACAATCGTTCTTAAACTCGATTTAAATTCAAGCTGGTGTGAAGTTTAAAATTAGTTTGCACTACTTGAATCTTATTGCCAGTGAGAACTAAGAAACCTAATCATAAGTATTTTAAAAATTTTATCATGACTTTTCTTCATATTCATTTTCAAGCTGTAAGATTTTTCTAAACCAGAAACAAAATCGTAATTCATTAATTTAAAAGACTCGGTTATATACATTCCCTTTTTTCCGAGAAAAAAAAACGCGATCTTAATCTGAAAAACATTTGGATATGTGCAACCAACTCCTTCATTTTCCCGCCGTTTTCCGTGGTTAAGCATTTTACAGCAACCGCTAAGCTTTCCTCTTTTTTCCTTATTTTCTTTCAAAGCTTTTTAAATACTTTATAAAAAGATCCGTCTCAGTCGTCGAGGATTTCCTCCTTTTTTTCCCTTCCCTTTTTGTTGGAAAACTTTATTAGGAAAGTATTTTAAGTTAAGTGATGAAGATAGAGAGGGATAAGCCTTTCATAATAATTAATATCTCTTGAAAATGAATCAATTTTCTCATAGCTTAATCCGTCACTGAATCATAACATAAGGCTTTGATTGTGTATCCAAGAAGTTAAACACCGTTACTTGGGGGGAAAGCATAGACGATTTCCTTCGGACTTAAAACAGTTTAGTAGACAAACAACTTCCCTAATCCATCTTCCTCGGATATAGTCATGTGCGAAACGAGCTTTTAATAAACTCGTACCGTGAAAATCTTTTTTTTTTTTACATAACCGATAATATTGATCGCCCGGTGTAATTGCCAGGCACAGAGGTGAATCCAATTTGATTTATCGTGTAGGTGAAAACAGGTGTTTTTACCGGATTAAACAGATACAGAGAAACCAATCTAAGCACGTGTTTGAAAATTTCCTCCCTTTTTTTCCTCTTTCATTAATCATTGAGAATGAATAAAACTGGGTTATGAAAATTCGGTCAAAGATTTTTCGATCAAAGTTTCATAGTTAAAAGTTTTTAAGACAGAAATCGTCAAAGAAAACCAAGAGCAGATCGTTTGAACTTGAGATTAAAGATCGAAATGGTTTGGAAAAAGTATTAAAATTTAATTGCTTCAATAAATCGTTATTATTTACCTGGAGGGATTGATGTAAACAGAAAAATGTTTGTTTATAGCATCGTGGCGGAAAAGGAAGATTCCTGGAATTAAATTTTCAGTCTTGATTTTCTGCTCGAATTAAAGGAAATTGTTTAGAGTTAGATTAATAGCGAGGGGGGAACAAGGGCTCTGGTCAGAGTGACCCAGGCACTAATTTTAGCTTCTCCTAGGGTAGAGAAAGTTGCAAAACGCTAGCTAGACAATGTGCACCCCGTGTGCAAGATGACGTCTTGAAGACGTACAGGTCCTCATTTGTCTTAAATAAGACGTCAATAAGACGTTTTAAAAACGTCCTTTTTAAGACAATCGTGGACCAGTACGACTTCAGGAAGTCATCTTGCACACTGGGTATGGATAACTGGGCCAAAATGCGTCTGCCACTTAACATCATAGGCATCTTCTTGCCTACGCCGTTAGATTAGCAGGGCAAAGAATCGAAGACCTTACAACAACTTGGAACTATTTTATCTTTAAATCTAATGGGACACCATTCCAGGTGTTAAAAACGGCCGAAATAAGACATCTGTTCTTTGTTGCCACATGAAGCCCACATCACGTAGACCAAAGCTTCTCTTTAAGAGGCTTTAGAAATATAATCAAATAAAAAGCAAGGAGAAAGGACGAACGTTGAACGGAAAACCATATACAAACACGATCCGGCTCATAATTTTTGCTTGATACTTTTTTCCTTCTCTCTCTTATTTGGGTTTTGGGATGTAAAACACAGATGAAAAAAGTTTTCCCTTTTCAATTTTAATCGAAAAACGAGTTTAAATCTCTCTCCATCACCTGACAACCGTCATATTTCCACCCGACTGAAAGAAACTAGTTTCTTCCGGAGGAAAAAAAACGAGAAAAAAAAATGAAACTGAACTTTTTTTTTGAACATGAAACTTTTCCACTCAATAGTCCATGTTCTTTCCTGCTTTGACGGGAAACAAAAGGGAGTAAACGGAGAAAAATGCATTTAAAAAGTTGAAATGAAAGTTTTTTCTCGTCAGAGTTTATTAAAGAAGTAAAATTAGTTTGTTTTTTGTAAGAGGACACATTGGTGGCCGTAATGATTCCCCCTAGCCCAACTTTTATCTTTTAAGTTTTTCTTTAAATATCGAAAAAGCGCCGCCGTGCTTCGAGAGCTAATTTATTATCAAAACCGATGACTGCCTCAAGAATATCTTGATAATCGTGCAGTCGTTAATTTTCACCGTTCACCATCCCCGATCACGTAATCACGAGATAAAAGAAATTATAACTTGGGAATTTTCTTTTGGTTTTCACAATATTGATTCCGTAAGGTGTTTCAGTATAGCGAATGGGGGGGCTAAGATCTCCAGCTAAAATTTCCTTCACTTATTTTGAAAAAGTCAATGGCGACTTTTTGATCGTTATCCCTTCCCACGGGGGGGAAAAATAAAACAAATGCAAACATTGCATGTCTGAGGTATTTTTTCCCAAGTTTTAAAAGACTCTAAGAAGTAACGGGACGGGGGAGAAAAGTTTCGGAAACTGAGCTTCATTACACCCCGATGAAAACATCAAGTTTGTGATAAACTTTTATCAACAAAATCGACGTTGATAATGGGGAAACAATTACTTAAAATCGTAAAAGTTGGACTTTGTTTCTTTTCTCTTTCGCAAGAGTAATCATCCATTTATCTCGCCCCTCTTTTTATTGAAACCCCGGCTTTTTCTGGGGTTTCTCCTTTTTACCCCCGCAAAAAGAGAAAGGCAATTAGGTTTTACTTCAAAGAAAAAATTTTTTTTTCTCTCCATATTTTTTGGTTAATTCCCGGAGATCTCTTTGTGAAAAGAGTTTTATAAAAATCTTTGAGTACGAATCCAATCGCGTAGGGGTTCCAATTAAAAATTTTATAATCTAACCCCCCCCCCCCCCCCCCCCCCCCCCCCGTTCTTTTTTAATAAGAAAGTTCGGTTTTATTGATTTATCCGTTCTTGGAAAGCTTTTAGATTCCTTTGTGTTGCTGCGGCTTTGAGGTTTTGTCCCGTTATCACCTGGTGCATCTAATAAAAGGAAATCGACAATAGTATGGTTTCCCAATCAATCCCTTCTTTATCCGAATTAGGCTTCATTTGTGGCAAATCCGTTTTCTGACTGCTAGGCTAGCACAAGGGTTTTGTCTCACAGAGATGTCAGATTTTCATAAGCTCCGTGAGGGAGCAGAAGACTTAATTAGTCATCATTAGGCCATTGCTACCCAGAAAGGCGAAGCTTTGCATTCCTCCTCAGCGTTTCTTTGCCTGGACATACGCCTCGGTCTTTCGCTCTTTGAAACCAACTGCTTCCTGTTTTATAAATGTCGTCGAGCTACCGTTTTTAAGGTCTTTCTCTGCTTCTTGCTATTGGTCGTCGTCTCCATTGTGCTTAATGTTAAACCACCGCTCTTGGTTTTACCTGGCTGCATGACCCAACCATTTCTACTTCTGCTCTGCAGCACGCCACTCGCGTCTGCCGATGTGCAATTCTTTCTTCAACCTTTTTCTTCAGGCTTAGAGCGACTTTCGGATCTCACAACACTTGCCTCAGGTTTGCACCAGTCCTAGTAGAGACCGCTAGACTCCTGAGCTGAACGTGGCTGGCTCATTTTAATACTTATAACGAAGAATAACAGGGTAGCTTTTAACTTGAATAAATCAATAACTTCTAACAAACTGCTGTTTAAAATTAAATCATAATAGCTTTCTTCTTCCTTTTTTTTTTTTTTTTGAACTTATTAAGCAAAAATTAAAAGCTTCCTTTTTTCTAAGGCTACTTCTTCGCATCCCATTTCTTTTTACTGGAAATCGAAGCTCATTAATTAAAATCGGAAACTCCAAAAAAAAAAAGTTTTTTTTCTACCGATGAGAAATTCTTTTTGCTTTTTTCCCTTCTCAGCACCTTATTTGGCTAATGACTCTTTTTTGTTTTCCGTCATTTTTTCCTTCATTCTTCCTTTCAAAAAAAAAAAAGCAAAATATTCTTTCGATTAGATAACAATACGCCTTTGGTAAAAAACAACTTATGCAAAAATTTCTTTTTTATCTTCGCTGACATATAATACTCGTAATTTTATTCATTTTTATCTCGTTTCCTTGTACTTGTTATTTGTCTCTTGAATATAGGATACGTTCTCTTGGAACTATAAAAAAAAATTATTCTGAGTAACGGCAGGCTATCAAGTTTTTCTTTAGAGCAACGGTGACTTACTTAAGAGTATTACTTCACCTCTTCGTCAAGAAGATAAAAACTCGGCTTTTTATGGATGACTCCGGCTTTTGTCTTTTTCCTGGAACATCTAACAAAAAATGGTTTCAATATTTTTCTCATATCTCTTTCCCGATCCTTTTTTTCTTTTTTTAATTTTGAATTAAACGACAAAGCTAAAGACTTTTCATTTTATCCTCTCGTTATATATAACACAGTTTTTTTTTTTTTTTTGTATCTTTTACGCTCAAAGTTTTTCATTCATTATTTTTGCGGGAAAGATTTGTTTGACCGACTCGTCTCTTCTCTTCAGAAAAATCTCAAAAGGTATCCCCTTTAAGTTTGAATAAAGGTTTATATAAAAAGTATTATAAAATAGCCTTTGGCGCCTTTTTGGAGTTGTATTAAAAAGGAAAAGTGGAAGGGGAGGCTGGTTAAAGAAAAAGCGATATAGCCTCGCTAATAAAATGAAAATGTTTTCCTAAGACATCAACGATGTCTCTGGACTAATAATCCGGCGCCAACGGTCATATCTGCCGGGTGGAAACAAAAGTCAAATCCGTTTTATAAGTTGTGCTTGATAATACACGTTTAAACGGCTTGAAATCGGCAAGAGAAATCTTTTAGTTCTGGATTTCTTGTTTTTAAGACGACAAAAAGGGGACGTTGTTTTTCCTCGGCAATTTTCCCCAACTCTGCATTAAGTTAAATTTCATTGCCGAGTCGTATACGAAACGATCGTTTTGACATATTTTCTTTTTTTTCACTTTTATCTTTTCCCCAACTCTTCCCTCGTTTATGAGTATGCTTTAAGTTGATTATGCTTTTTTTATTCTCTTAAGAATTTTTTTTGCTCACGCTACAGGTCGCGTTACAGCAGTGGCGTAGGCTAGAGTTGCAGCTGTTTCCACCTACAGCTGGAAGTGTGCAGCGCCCTAAGACAAAAAATTTCAGGCCAAATTTAAGTTAAACCAATTCTCCCAAAACTTCTTCTTGTCAAACAAATTTTCTGAAAATTCTCTTCCGTCGAACAAATTTTTTGAAGGAGGCCATAAAATAATTTTGAAAATATTTTTTGTGATAATGTTTTTGAAACAAGATTTCAAGAGAAAAGAGATCAAGTTTGCGCCCTCAAAATCCGCCGACTCCCTTAACTAAATGAAATTTTGTCGCCTATGGTATCCTATTTTCAAAATTGAATTATAAAAAAGTTTTTCTCTCAAAGTATCGTAATAAAATGGAAATGTAACGTGATCTCTAATAAATTATCTGCAGTATTACTGTAAATGTTTTTCTTTTTCTTTTTCATAGAGAAACCGTAGGCCATTGTATCGGTTTCTATTTTTTTTTTTACCTTGATACAAACCAACCCATTTGAAACATAGTAAATGTAGATAAAAGCATGGAAACAGACTGACCATTTCCTCCTGACAAAGAACACACGAAAGAAACAACCCGAGCATGAACCGTTGAGTATATTCCATTACGGTAATAATACCGCAATAGGTTTTCCTTTGAAATATTACATCACAATTTTTTCTTCTTTCCCATTCCCTGCCTAAAGTCAAAAGTGATTGCCTCTAATCCCGTTTTCTTTTTCCTCCGTGTTTTTCCTCTTTTTACTAATCTTATTTTTTTCTTTGTTCGCAGTGGCTCCTCAGTGGCCTCGCATAGAAGTAAACAACACACAAGTATTACCGGGGAACAACATAAGTTCAGACGTCGGTAAAACCATAACTGTAAAATGTTTAAGCAGATACGGGAATCCTCCCGCTCGGCTGAAATGGTTCTTAGGTAAGTTGAAAATTTTCCCTTCAAAAAAGATGAAATATAAGCTATTTCGCGACATAATATTGCTCTTGAGAGAAGAAAACTATCTAATTCTAGATCGAAGTGTTAAAATGTAGCCACGGAAACAAAACACTCTTCCTCCATTTACTTCATTCGTATATAATTTATAGGAGAGGATTTTGTTTCTTTCTGCGGTTTCTCGTAAATGTCTCTCAAGACCAGAGGGCAGAAAAATGGTATTCAGGTAACCTGGATTATATTTCAGGCAATGTAAAATTGATCAAAAAGAAGAACACTTATTTTACATTTTATAAAAGGGATATTAAAAGGTGAAAATATTTTAAGTGCTCTTCATTTTCTCTCTTGTTAAAACCTTTCCGCCCGCCCTATTTTAAATTATCGGGAGATTTTTATCAAATAAATAATAAAATAACAAATGTCGAGTATTAATTAGTGATGAAAGCTCTAATCGAGAAATTTTCAAATATGATTCTGCTTTATTATTAAATATTTTGTGCTAAATTCGAAAAACCGCTATTATTTTATAATTAAAATTTTTAATTTGCAAATGAGCTTAATCGAAGTGAAAAGATGTGGGTGATGAGATATTTCACTTAATTAATTTTTCCTGTTTGAAAATAAATTATGCTTGCGAATAAAATTTTAAAAAACTGGTATTATTTACTGCAGTGTTTTGGAAACATAGTCATAAGTCTAAATTTGGTCTCGTCAAACTAATTCTAACCTTATTTTACTTCTACGATTAAAATGTGGGCAAATTTTTTAAATAGATCAAGAAAACTGTGAACAGAGTCATTAGATAATTTAAGATAAACCCAAGGGACAATGTTACATCAACTATTTAAAATCTTAAACACATTGCAGTTTGCTGTGAGATAAAAATCAGAGGCAAAAAGATAAGATACAGATATGGCTTCAAATCATTCTCGTTGTTCTCACATTTAATGTTGTTTATTCAACGCCATTACAAAAAGAGTGACTTTCTTTTGTTTTATAAAAATATTCACGAATATTCGAACATCACATGGAGGGATTCCCGACATCCTCCGACCTCAAAAAAAACTTCGGTTTTGGTCTGGGGTTTTACAATAATAACGATACTAAATATCACAAATACAATATACACACAATACCATATACATACAATATATACATCTTCACCGTTCATTTTTCCTTTCTTCTGAGTTTTCCCAAATTTCCTTAGCCACTGATTTCTTACCCATTGTTTTTCCGTCTTTAATTTTCCACTATACCTCAATATTCCCATTATTATTTCCTCACATAATTTCCCAAAGCAAAATACCTTAAATACTTCATCCATATTATCCATAAGCAACGTCATTATCCAATCTCGTCGGCAGCAACTTAGCCTGTAATCCTCTTGGCAGCAACTTAGCCTGAAATCCTTTTGGCACCTTACCCAGCACCTTAGTCCGTAATCCTTTTGGCAGCAACTTAGCCTGTACATTCCACATTTCCTCATTATATCGCGTAACAAATCCATAATAACATTAACCCTCGAAATCATCCACAATATTTCTTATATGATCCACATTAATTTCCAATAATCCACATTGTATCAATTCCTTTTTTGTGTATACAGTATATCCTTAATTCGATTAGTTATCTTATTATTTCCTTATTAATCGTAATTTCCTTAAATTTACAAGGGATGCCATTTGTTCTCACATTTAATGTTGTTTATTCAACGCCATTACAAAAAGAGTGACTTTCTTTTGTTTTATAAAAATATTCACGAATATTCGAACATCACATGGAGGGATTCCCGACACTCGTAATTTTTTTTTTACTATTTCATCCTTAAAAATGTAAACCAGTAAACTTAAAAAGTTTAACCTTTCACTTTCCATTGGCAGATTGAAAGGTTCGGTGTGTACAGGACTGATAATGATAAACCAACAATTCCAATTAAATGCAACTGCAAATCAACAATGCTTATTATTTTGACCTGATAACATGTTTAGAAAATAGTAACACTCACATTATTTTAACTTGCCTATAGTAAGCTTAAAAGTAGAACTAGAATGAATTTTCTAGTCATTTTATTCAAATTATCACTCCGAGGGATGAAATTTTAAAAAAATTAACCTAGATATTCATTTGGAAAAAAAAGCAAAGCACTTGCAGTTATGAACACCAAATCATTTTGAAAAATTTAAATTTAAAACTAAATCCATTTTGATATTTTGATAATTTTTATGAAATGATTATGATGAAACGTTGAGTAAATCATTTTTTTTTCCAAAAATTATTTGTATTTTGTAAATATGTTTACGTCTTGTTTATGTTCATTTCGTACTTTGCGATCGGAACAATAGATGTCGCCATGTTGCGCAGTGAAGGATCTCAGTGGCAGCGATCGAGAATTGAAATTATAATTCCACTTTAGGAATCATTTCTATTTTATCAGTCATAATTAATTAAAAATCGTGCCTCTCCTTTTTTATTAGCGTATTTTGAAAATGCTGCTTTTTTTATTGATTATATGTGTTTTAAAAAAATGTCTCTGAAAATTTTAAAATGTCCGCGCTGTGAAATCGAGTTTATTTTGTTTCTTTAAGTTGGCAGTGGATGACGTCAAAATTGCAAAATCATCATGGCTTCAAGTAGATATATGAACAAATATCGTCGTTTTTTTTTCTGGATTTATTGCATTTTCTTAGAGTTCGGTTTTAATGAATGGTTTTACAAAGAAGATTATTATTGAGAATTCTGATTGAAAAACTGTGTTCTAATATGGTGGAATCGAAGGTAGTTAATAGTTGATATTGGTCATAACAAGACCACGTTGTTGGATATTTCCACTTCAAATAATTCATTACCGATACCGATCCAACCTTCTCGTGCTGCGTGAATTGTTCAAAGTAAACGTGTTCGAGCATGTTTGGTTTTGTGTATATTTACGTTTGTTAAATTCGTTTTCATGTATTGATTAAGATAACATGAAATCTTTAAAACATGTCACGGGAATGTGTAATTAAATTTTAATTATTGAATAATTTCTAGAACCAAAAAAAATTGGCTATTGAAATCACTTGAAAACAAAATCATCACATAAAGAGTTTTTCAAGTTTGAGCGAAATAATTATGGTTATGACTTTGTATTTAGATGTCGAACAACATCAAATACTTAATCTCATTATTTTAGGCTAGGACTTGTGACAATTCGTTTATTTGACTACATTTAGTCATTGTTAGTTTCTAAAACAAAATCATGAATTATGAAAACCTGGTACGAGGACTTTTAACTGTATAAAAGCATGGAAAAATGCTGGAAAAAATTTACATTCAAAATTTTGACATGTTTTATTGATATATTGCGGTGAATAGCATTACATCCTACCATAAAATGTTCATCGCAATCCGTCGGTTGCGGTCTACTGTTCACTTACTTTCCCTTCCATCAAAATGACACCGCTTTCTGATAAAATTTATTTGCTACAACTATAATTTAACAAACGTACCAGCTAAGAGAACAATAAATAGATTTTAGTAAATTTTCCAACTGTAAAGATGTAAACATCGTTTTTCGTTTTAGGTGACAAAGAGCTCCTTGTCGGGAGCAAACAAACCAACGCACCCGAAGCCGACAATAATCGGACGTGGGTCGCAACTTCCCTCCTCGACATTGTCTATACGAAGGATTTGTATGGGAGAAAGCTAAAATGCGTCGCTCTTCACAAATCATACCCAAAGGAATCTCAGGAAACTGTAGCTCGACTGGACGTCAAATGTAAGTAATAGTCTTTCATTCTCTCTCCCATTTCCTCTTTCTTCTAAAATTTAAGGACCCCGATAAATAATTTTTTAACTTAAAGAAATGAGGTCTCGAAGTCAAGAAGGTACTGCAATCTGTATTCGTTTGTCTAAGTTATTTTTCTAACCCATTTTCTTATATAAATAAAATTCTTCCGATTTTTCTTTGAATTCCGGGTTTTCAAATTTTCAAACGGAGAACTCGTGCGGTTGAAGCAAAAAGCTCCCCGTGTTTCGAATTCCTGTAGAGGGGGGAAAAAATTTAAAACAAACAAAGCAACAAGAAACTTCATTAGTATACCATGTGTTGTTTTTTGCAAAAAAAAGTAGGGCGAAATATCTCTCCGCGGATTAAAGGAAGGAAAAACTCGATGGATAAAATTTCTGGAATCACGTCATGAAACTCGTAGGCTTCAAGATAAAAAAAAGGGATGAGATGCAAAACTCGGGAAGGGGGAGAAGGGAGGAGTGTAAGAGAAGTGTTGAAATGTCCCGCAATTTTATTTTACTTTTTCACACCAGTTTCCTCTTTATCATTTCCGTTTTTATCTGTTGCTTGATTAAAATGAAGAAATTAGAGTTTAAGCGCTGGGTAATTTTTTCGCGCGGAAATAACAAGTCGGGGGTAAAATTTTTTTATTCCTCCTCGAGCCAAACTCCAACTGGCAATCAACGAAAAATATGAAGGTTAATATCATGTGGTTCGGGTAGAAAATTGCTAGGGGCATTGAAATCCTACTCGAGCTAAGGTTAAAGCAGCTTACATCGGTTTTTTTTTTCAAACTCTTCCAATTCATTTCGATACAGGGATTCGTATATTGGATTATAAGGACAAATTCCAAGCTCTCTATTCTTTACAACGAAGATTGTTTCCGTTTTTATGAAATCCTTTTTTTAAAATTTTTCCTTTTCAAGGAAAAAACGTAAATAAACGTATTTTATAATTTTTTCAAGGCAAGATATCATACATTCAGAATATTAGGGCCGTCAGAATTTTAGATAAGGATTTTTTTCCCGGTTGTATTATATTTTACCCCGAGGAATCTTGTGTAAACTATTTAGCTATTCTTGAAGTTGGATATTGGATTTGATGCCACTTTTGTTTCCTCAAGGAAAAAATTACGACGCAGCATTGTTTGCGTTCAGGCTCATTTTAGGAAAATAAGGGAAGAGGTTATTTTTAAAGCGATTTCTAACAGAACTGAAGGGCTGGTTGAGCGGCTGAAATAGAAATCGGGTCTAAAAATTTCGGACTGAGCCTATATGTTTTTTGGAACGAAAAAAAATTGAGCCAGAGCCAGAGAGCCCAAGATTTTTAAGGCCACGTTTGTTGCAGCTTCGAAATCGAAATCCATCAATTTTGCAACCGAGTCAACCCAGCGGGTAAAATTTATTTTCGCTTTGTGTGATTTACATAGCGTTCTTTATTCATTCCGACTTTAAATTTTTCTATTTCCCTCTAACCTTGAAACTTTTTCCCCAAAGTTTTCTCTAATCAAATGAGCAATGATCATTCCCAAGATTCTTTCGAAAAAAAAGTTTCCGCTTCCTTCGTTTTTTTGATTTAACCTTCTTCAACTTCCGTTATTTCCAACATATTAAAAAGAAAATTTCTCCGAACATGATTGGTTGGTAAAAATCAACGGTTTATTTTTAATCATTCAGCGGTTATTTCTGGGTCACCGATTCTTCATTCAAGAATCGGAAAACAGCAACGAAGCCTACTCCCCCCCACCTCTCGAGTTTGCCTGTTGAGAAAGTTTATTTCATTTCCCCCGTGGGGAGGAAAAGCGAAAGATAAAAGGGTAGAAAGTGAGGGAAGGAGTAATGACTTACCTTCAGCTTTTTGCTGTGACTTTGCCGTAATCCTTTTTGCAATTGAAGGAATTAAGAGAAACCCCGGAGATTCGAACCCGGGCGCGCTTCGCCCCAAAAACTCAAAAACCTTAACGTCCCACTCGAACGCTAATAAGCGAGGGAAAGGTTGACATAATAACAAAATTAAACAAGAGACAAGTTTAAATGATGAGGAAGAGGATGAGGATGAAAAAAAAAAAGAAAAGTAATATCAGTCAAAAAGTTAAAACCCAAATGAGTCATTTGAATAATCAAAGATAAAAGTCAAGATGAGAGGTAATGAAAAAGTTTTTTGGGTCATTATGTTCTTTTTATGAAAAGGATGAAAAAGGGTTTATTCGTTTTCACCAAACCGAAAAACAAGGTTGAGAATTAACAGGTGGCATTTTATAAAATTGATATAATCATCTTTCTACGTTTTGTAGAAATTGTTCCCCGTGTTCTAATTTGCACGATAGGGATGTTATTTTATTTTTTTTTTTCGAGATGTCCAATATAAGGGCAGTGGCGGATTGGGATTATTGGGAGGAGTTTAGGCAACCTGAGTAATGAATGTTTAAGAATTCACCCAAGGAGTCATCAGTCGAAAAAATCCTGTTTATTTTTAAAAAAGAGATCTTGCTTTCGTTGAATTGCTTTTGTCCTTCCAGGAAAAGTAGTGAACCTAAACTTAGCTCAACCCAAAGCTTGCAGTCCGTTGCTGTTGCGGAGAAACCGAGATTGTTATTTGTAAAAACTCAAAAGTCTGAAAAAGAAAACAAGGGATTTCGAGGTTTCCTATCTTCAAATTTTTTACGGGGAGGAAAAACAATGTCGATGCTTTTTCTCTTTTTTTTCCTCCCTGGAAAAGAGAGCAAACGGTTGAAAAGTTTCCGAGGAAGTGAAGATTTTTTTTTAAGGGAGATATTGTTTTAACGGGAAAAAGAGATAGCGAACGGTTTTGTCGTTTTTCGAATTGACCTCTTACGCTAGAGTGCGAACGCTTCAACTTACACTTTTCTTCCAAAATCCCGAAAAACCGTCAAATTATTTCCGGAGGTATGAAAAAGATTTCTTCGGAAGCACGACAAAGCATTTTTTTCCCCTTCATTTTTGACTTGCTTGCAATGATGATCGATTACGGACAGCGTTTTATCGGGTACGTGTTGACAGTTTTATTAAAGATTATGGAATCGAAGAGAGAAGTGATTTTTTTTCGTGCCAAAAGTAGAAAAGAAGATTTTTATTCTTTTCTCTTTTGTAATACTCATGAGACTTAAAAAACCTGTTGAAAAGGGAAGTTTTCTGAGTTTGGTGTAAAAATTTGAATTTTATTGTGAATCCTCGCTTGGCCTCATCTTTTGAAAAAAAGTTTTTGCTTACTTAGTATTCTGTTAAGGCTATTACTTTCGAAAATTTATAACGTTGAAAAAACCTTTATAACGGCAAGGTCGTATTCTTCGTTACGATACTGCCTTAACGCGATTACGGGAATGGTCTCCGGGTTCCTGTAGGATATGGTTTTCTCAGACGGGGAAGAAATCATAAAAAATTCTAATACAGTTTAGATAAAATGCTGATTAAGTCAAAGGATCATTCCTTTTAGATCTTTTTTAAAGTAGCTGTTCTTTTAACATGATTCAGCAGGTTAACTGAGAGTTAAGTCAGCGAATTTGTGGGACTAGATTTTTACATTCTGAAAATTCTTTCAAAGGTTCATGGAATTAAGATAAAAAATGTAGGCTGAGGAATGCTTCATTTTCTCCCAATGGCTCCAGAATAAGTTTTTGAACTGGCATTTAGAGCTGTAGTCTAATAAGTTTTTGGTTTAAAAATTATTGAGCTGTAGATTATCCAAACGGCTCCGAAGGCCTCCAGCAGCAGGTTGAGAAGCTTCCAGTCTGCTACTCTAATATTTTGTACTTGGAAAAAACCAGCGGCCCCTTTATAGATCCTTGAGGCAGCTCTTTCAAAATCGCATTACGTTCATTTACTTTTTTCAATTCCTGAACTTATTTTTCTTGTACTAACCTCCTGTTGAAAGTCAGTTACAAGTTACTTCTTTTAATTAAAAAAAAAGCAATTAATCACTTGCGGGAAAGTCTTCACATCCTGATTAATTTAGCACGTTGAAGTAAAATGATTCTCCATCGGTGCGGAAAAGGCTTTCCTCAATAAAAAAAAAAAAGGAAGGTAAGAAAAGTTTCCGTTGGGAGAAAGTAAATTAACGTCCCCCCCTTACTAGAATGTGAAAAACGGACTAAATAAATTAAAACAGCAACCTGAATGTTCAACTCTGTAAGTTAACCCCATCTCTGAAACGGAGCTATAAATATTCACTCTCTTTTATCCCTACTAGTTTATTTAATATATAAAACAATTATTAAGTCCTTTTTTCTACGCTTAAGGCACATTTCTAAAGAAACGATTGACTTATTAGATTAAAATCCATAAATCGTCCCGCGACTTTGTTCACCTTTTGACAGTTTGCTTTCATGAAATAATTTTTAAGGAGATGAAATTCGACGTAAATAAAAATGAAACAAATATTAGAAAATGGGGAAAATGAATGAGGAGGAACAGCCTGGAGGGAGTTTGAAAATACAGAGAGACAAAGCCCTCGAAATCCTTCTCCTTTGTAACAGTGAGACAACATTTCGAAAGACCAGCCGCGATAGTCGAGTGATTGTTATTTCCTCTTCGTATTTAGGTTTATTTTTTAACTTTCCCTCTTTTATGTTATTTATATTCTTGTAGGAAAAAATTGAGGGTTTTGAAATCAAAGCTTAGCAACACAAAGGAGATTGCTAGTTGTTGAACTTGAGCAACCTCGAAGAGTTTTTGAATGAAATCCTGTAGCTTTTAAATGGCTTAGTTTCAAAAATTTTACGGCTTGGTTTTTTAAGCATCATTGAGTTTTAGTTGCAGATCTTCCTTATTTAACGTTCACTTTAAAAGTCTCCGTAGGTATTTTTTAGCCGCTTGTGGCCCTTGGATGAGAGAGAAAGTTATTGAATTCAATAAACAACTTTTATACTTTTTATTTGGATTTTTGATAAATTTAGGCGACGTGCATGTAAATAAAACCGGTAAAAATATTTTTAGTCTAAAAGGAAAATCAAGTGGAACGAATAACCTGGAGGAATGTGCAAAATACAGAGAAACAAAAGCTCTCGATATCATTTTCCTTTGTAATGGAAAGACATTATTTCGAACGGCTAGCCGCGATACTCAAGTGATTGTTATTTCCTCTTGTTACTTATTTTTTCGCTTTCCTTTTGTGTTATTTATACCTCGAGTCTTGTTCCGAGCAGATTTTTGCGGCGGCGGGTAAACGTTGAAATTTTTTACTCAGTGGCGGCTTCTAGTCTCAACCTATTCTGTTTGGTTTGTTAGTTCTTGGTCAGCTGTGGATGCAGAGGTTTGTTAATTCAAAAATTTATTTTTATAATTGTTAGTTGAGAATATTGAACGAGGGACAAGACGGGTATATATTTTGCCCGATTCAGCCTTCACAACATTTGCTGCTTAATTGAAGAATTAGGATTGATGGAAATTTTTTTTAAAGCTAATAAATATTTTCGCTCGGTATGATCAGAAATTCTCTGCATATTTATATTAATCACAGCATCATCACTTGTTTGTCACAAATATCATACAATCTATTAAAAAAATTTTTATCTTAAGCAAACCGGATATGGACTTGATCCTACTGCAGTTCTGCAGCAAAGGTTATTAATATCATTCCAAAGTTTCATGACATCATTTAGATAGCAAGATCTAATTGTAAGACCCGAATTGATGTCACAGTAAAACTGACTACTTTCTGTCCATGTTGGCCATTCTACGTTGCCAATATATTTTTGAGATGGCGAATCCCCTGTCGTAGGGCATCTACAAAAATTTTTAAGTTAAAACATTTTCCGTCTAATTTGAGAAAAAAAAACTTACCCTGTTTTAGCAAAGTTGGCCCATAGAGTTACCAGCATTTTGCTGACCATGACGTCTTGAGTGTCTATTGTTTGGTCACCCATGCAAAATGGAGTGTACTGTGATTTGTAAAATTCATAACCGACGTGATCTGCGTGACATACCCCTTAAAAAAAATTTGAAAATATTTATCAGAAAAAGATATTCTTTTTAAACATTGAAAGTACTTACAAGTTGCATTTGGGTTGCCTATTTTAGATAAAGAACATTTCCCATTATACGAATAGATGTAAAAGTATACTTGAACTCCTTGCTTTGATAAAATTTTGGCCCAAAACAGAGAATCCAAATTAAATTGAGTGTGAGAAATAAACTAGAGATTGAAATCACTTTAAATTAAAACAAAACAAAAATCTTCGTAGTTTTATTTAATTTTCTTGACTACTTACGGAAATCATACTGTCACTGCTAAACCCTCGATACTTTGTATAAAAGCTCAACAATTTGTCAGGTACTAATAAAAGGCATAGTAAGTTAAAGCTATCAGCCACACACGGCGGAGCCAAAGCTTTTATCAAAAGGCTGATCACAGGGAAAGCGATTTTGTATTTTTCAACTTCTGTAAATGAAAAATTCAATGGTGTGTTCCGAAATTCTAATTTTTAAATCAAGCCAGTCCTGATTTTTTGCTTACCTGCTGAATAAGTACATCCCTCTTCCTCTACCATTCCTATGACGACTGGAACTCCACAATGTTCACCTTTCACTAATTTATTTATGGGAGGTTCTAAAAATGCTGGATCTGGGGCTCCTGGACATTCTTGAGTCAACTGGTAAGGAACGATATCGAAGCTATCCATGACTTCCTAAAAAAATTTTGATTGCATCTTTTTTTTCTTCTAATTTTTTAAAAATATCTTTACGTATACTTACTAATGGTGACAAAACTGTACTCTGTTTTGCTACAATAGTCTCAGCCGATATTTTTTTTAAACATTCACATCTTTGCTCGGCTGTAAATTGATAGCAACCAACAGACACTGCTAGCTTATCAGCGATACTGTTAGCGTCTGCTTTTTGTCTGTAAGCCCATGGCATCGTAGCAGTACCACTTTGTAAAATAATTTTATGAAACAGTGAACCTGAAATAAATGAAAACTTTGGTTTTAATTTCCACCTTTAGTGTTAATCGTTGAGTGAACTATTGAGCACTAAGTATCAGTGTAAGTAAATACAGAAACTTACAACTTTTACTGTCTAAAAGTAGTCCGGAACAGATAGCAGAGCCAGCACTCAGACCAATAAGAGTAACACTATTTCGGTCTCCTTCAAAATTATAAATGTTTTCTTGGACCCATGTTAAAGCCAGTCGCACATCCTTTAGTCCTACGTTTCCAGCGCATTTAGGGGTGTTAAGAGCCAAAAAGCCTTTTTTAAAAAAGCAAAAATAAATGCCACTTTCTTTTTTTATTAAATTTAAAATTTAGGTCGAGTGAGAAAGTTTTACCTAAAGCTCCAAGTCTGTAATTAACTAGTACCACAATGACGCATTCCTCCATTGCGTACGGTTCCTCTAAATTTAAGCTTCCTATAAGGAAGCTTCCACCATGTATGTAAACCATAACTTTTTTGAGACCTGATCCGCAGTTCAGAGGTACGAAAACGCTCAAGAATAGGCAATCCTCACTGCCGTTTTGATTGGGTTGTGGGCATACAGGGCAAGAGGTTCTAGTGGCATCGTAAATTCCTTCCCAATTGCTTGCTGGTACAGGAGGCTAAAAAATATAGTTTTATTTGAAATAACTTGTAGGTACTTAATTTCTCGAAGGTATTACCATAAAACGAAGTGATCCTATTGGTGGTTTGGCATATGGTATGCAATTGAATCTATGATACGGTTTCCCTGATCTATACGTAATGATCCTTTTTCCTTTAACAAAACCATTGGATGTCCAGGCAACAGGTTCTTCAGGAGCTTCAGTTGTTGGCTCCATCGTAGGTTCTGTCATGGGTATTGTAGAAGGTTCAGGTTCTGTGTAAGGCTGACTCTGACTGGTAGCTTCTGGTTGAGGCTCGGACGGACTGATAGTATCTGGTTCAGGCTCGCATTGACTCGTAGCTTCTGGTTCAGGCTCAGACGGACTTGTGGCTTCTGGTGCAGGCTCGGACGGACTGGTAGCTTCTGGTTGAGGCTCGGACGGACTGGTAGTATCTGGTTCAGGCTCGGAATGACTCGTAGCTTCTGGTTCACGTTCAGACTGACTCGTAGCTTCTGGTTCAGGTTCAGACTGACTGGTGGCTTCTGGTTCAATTTCGGACGGACTGGTAGCTTCTGGTATAGGCTCGGACTGACTCGTAGCTTCTGGTTCAGGCTCGGACTGACTGGTAGCTTCTGGTTCAGGTTCAGACTGACTTGTGGCTTCTGGTTCAGGCTCGGACTGACTCGTAGCTTCTGGTTCGGGCTCGGACTGGCTCGTAGCTTCTGGTTCAGGCTCGGACTGACTGGTAGCTTCTGGTTCAGGTTCCGACTGACTTGTGGCTTCTGGTTCAGGCTCGGACTGACTCGTAGCTTCTGGTTCAGGCTCGGACTGACTCGTAGTATCTGGTTCAGGCTCGGGCTGACTCGTAGCTTCTGGTTCAGGCTCGGACTGACTGGTGGCTTCTGGTTCAGGATCGGACTGACTCGTAGCTTCTGGTGCAGGCTCGGACGGACTCGTAGCTTCTGGTGCAGGCTCGGACGGACTTGTGCCTTCTGGTTCAGGTTCCGACTGACTTGTGGCTTCTGGTTCAGGCTCGGACTGACTCGTAGTATCTGGTTCAGGCTCGGGCTGACTCGTAGCTTCTGGTTCAGGCTCGGACTGACTCGTGGCTTCTGGTTCAGGCTCGGGCTGACTCGTAGCTTCTGGTTCAGGCTCGGACTGACTCGTAGCTTCTGGTTCAGGCTCGGACTGACTCGTAGTATCTGGTTCAGGCTCGGGCTGACTCGTAGCTTCTGGTTCAGGCTCGGACGAACTTGTGGCTTCTGGTTCAGGCTCGGACTGACTCGTAGCTTCTGGTTCAGGCTCGGACTGACTTGTATCTTCTGCTTCAGACTCGTTAGTTGGATGTTCTGTATCAGGATTTGTCGGTATTTCGTCCGGATTTTGAGCGTTAGATACAGTGGAAGGCTCGTTCGGAGCTTGTGAGATTGGTTCCTCTGTTATTGTTGAGGTTTCTTCCTCCGGATATGTTGGCAAACTTGAATCCTCGGTTGCTGCTGCTAAGGCTGCAAACACGTAAAGCACGAATAGCTTCATTTCTTTTGTAAAGCTTAAGAAACTTAAGAAAAGACATTCAAACTGTGATATATATATATAAATACCAAATGGCCCACTGACGTTTATGGCAAATATCATAGAGTTTTTTTTTCTTAGTTTTATTAAATATTTAAGCAATAATCTTTTAATATTCACTCGTCAATACGATCAAAGTCGCAATTTTGTCTACACATTATCAGATAATAAAGTAATTTAGTTTTGTTTGCTGTACATTAGGTAAATATTTAATAGAAATTTTCTTAACTCATAGTGACAAAATTAGCGTCCTGCGCTTCTGACTGTTGTCGCGTGCCCTAGACAAGTTGGCAGAGAGTTAATTGCTGCAGGATATAAATGCTGAGGGCTGCTGCAGCATATGCTATATTGCGATTTTTCTCCTAGGTACAGCATATTTTAGTTGATGTTGGTATTGTTAGTTTTGGCTTACTAGAGAAGCAAAATACTATTGGAGACATGGTATTCCTTGATATTATGGTACTTAAATCTTAATGTATGCCTCAGTTGTGGGCGTAATCAGTCATACATAGTATTTTAAATAAAACTTATATAAAAAAATTAATGAAATCCACAAAAAAAGTCGATGGTTTTTACTCGTTGCCGTGAAAACTCAGTCCTCAACCTTCACTCATAGTGAAGAAAGGTACCAAAGCTTTTTGTCTTTCTTTTTTCCTTGCGTCAAGGTCGCAGGAATACATAATTATGGAAGGATTGGACGACGATTTTTATCATGTTCGAGTCAGGACATGCAAAAAAAATAATACAATGCTTTCTGTACAAAGATTAGGCTTAGTAGGCCATTCCTCGATAATTCATATTTATTATCATTCCATACAATAACCATTATAAATATCACACTCTATAATTTTTCTTATTGGCAATCTGGATAAGGATCGAGGCCTTTTTCATCCTCGCAGCACAAATTACTTAGTTCGTTCCAGAAGGTTGCAACATCATGTCCTAAGCAAGAACGAATTGAAAGCTCTGAACCGATGTCACAATATAATTGGGCGTCTTCTTTCCAAACAGGCCAGTTGAAGCCACTACCAAACAGCTCGCGTGATTTATCCTCAGGAGTAGGAGACCTGATAAGACATTATTATTTTAGTTTTTTTTGTTCAAAAATGGTTTAGATTAAATTTTTACCCATTTTCGGCAAAGTTGGCCCACATGGCCACCAGTCTTTTGCTGACGATTACATCAAGTGTGTCTCGACTTTGATCACCAAAACATTTTGTTGTATTTTCATTCACAAATTCATACGGGATATGGTCCCCATGGCAGATCTCTAAATCATAAAATAAATTAAATAAAAATGTTAACTTTCGATTTTTTCCCCAAAAAACTAACCGGTGGATTCTGGGTCGGTTACTTTTGAAGGGCTGCATTCTCCGTTATAAGTATAAGCGTAGAGGTACACATCCACCTGATTTTGTGTTAAGGTTCTTCCAAAATATAGAGTTTCCAAATAAAATTGAACCTCAGTTATGATCTATTAAAAAATATGTTAATGGTATAAACAAAAAAAAATCTTTTATCGCCAAACTTCAAAGCTCACCGTTAGTGTATTATTTTCATTCACTCCTTTGTTCTGAGTGTAGCGGTCAAGCATGTCGTGGGAAACTTTTTTATTGCAAGTCGAGTTAGAACTTTTGGCCATACAGCTTGGGGCTGTTGACTTTATCTTCAAGGCAAGTAGCGGCAAAAACGTTTTATAGTTTTGAAGAGCTGTAGTAAAAATTAGGATTGAGATGTTTCTTAAATAAATTTGAAAAATTAGAACTTACTTTCTTTGAAGGCGCAACCTTCGTGTTGTGTTACCCCAGTAATAAGTGGGCCTTTGCAATGAAGTCCCTCCGTCACTAAATCAAAAGGATTTCGATCGAGGAAAGGTTGAGGAGCTTGATCACATTCTGTAGTTGGAACAAATGTGTACAGTGTCATTGTAATTAGCTCCTAAAATTTTAAAAATGAAGTATTAGTGATGGAAAGAGTTTTATAAATAATTAGGAAATAACTTACGGATATTTCTAAAACATCTTTGGTACTTTTGAGAATCGTTTCAGCTGGCACGGTTTTCAAGCACTCGCACATTTCCTCGTCTGATCCTGAACATCCTACGAGTAACGCCATTCTGCGACCTCTATCTTGTGCTACGTCTTTCTCCAAGAACGCCCATGGCATTAATGCATTTCCACTTTCGGCAATTCCTCTGCTGAACAACGGGCCTTAAATAGCAAAAATTACTCAAATAAAGTTTTTGTGACCTGGTGATTTTTCGATTAGGAAAGAAACTGGCACAAGAGGAGAATATATAACACCACCGTTAAAAGTATTTTAACGTATGGATCTGAGGTGTGGCCCCTGAAAGTCCAAGCGGAGAAGTCTCTAAAAGCCACTGATATGGACTACTGAAGAATTACCGAGGACATTAAAACAAAGGAGTTAATGTGGTTTGGACACATCCAAAGAATGGCAGAGTTTAGACCTCCAAGCAAGTGGCAGCCTTTGAAGGGGAGGAGGCAGGGTAGGCAGAGAGCTAGTTGGAAGAAATAAGGGCCTACAACTTGGGGCAAGAGGACTGTCTGAACCGGGAAGAATGGCGCTTGGCAGTCAGAAGACGTCATCGTTCGTTATTAAAACCGACGAGTATATATAATAAGATACTTGCAACTTTCTTGATTCAGATAGTGATAAGTGACAGATGCGGCTCCTGCACTAAAGCCCATAAGCGTGATATCGCTTGCGTCTCCTCCGAAATGATGAATGTTTTCTTTAACCCATTTTAGTGCTAATTGTTGATCTTTTAATCCTACGTTTCCGGCGCAACCAGGTGTTTGCAGTGATAAGAAACCTAAAACGGGACAAAATAAAATTCAGAAGCTTCTAAAATATGGCAATGAAGGATGAGTGAGGAAGAATCTCTAAGAGTAAACGAAAGGCTTTCGTTCAGGATGAAGCTGAAATTCTTACCTAAGGCACCGAGCCGATAATTAAATGAGACGACTATAACGCACTCTTCTAGAAGGTAGCTGGGTTTTATCGGACCATTTCCTGTGGTATAGCCTCCTCCGTGAATGTAAAATACGACCTTCAATAATTTTTGGCCACAGGAACGAGGAACGAAAACGCTGAGGTATAAACAATCTTCGGTGCCATTTTTATTATTTTGAGGACAAATGGGACAAGATGATGCACTGGCGTCATAAACTCCTGTCCAGTCATTTTTCGGGATGGGTGGCTGAGAAAAAAACGATCGCAGATTGTTTCCCTGCTGTCAAACGTTAGTGTCATTGAGCCATTATACTTACCCAAAAACGATATATTCCTGTTGGTGGTTCCGCATAAGGTATACATTTATAACTTTCATACTCTCTTCCTGACCTCGGCAGATTCGAAGTAAACCCCTTAACTAGGCCATTTTTTGTTTTAACCAGACAATCTTGATTCAAGACAAAAGCTACTGCTCCTGACAAATACGCAAAGACTAACACAACAAAAATCTTCATTTTGAGTGATTAACCAAATCGTTTAATTCTCATTTTATATGTTGAAACTTCCACGTGTGTTGCCACAAGATATCTTTTCGAATTTTTTTTAAATTGCTTCAATATTTGAACGTTTAACGCTTTTACCTTTAATTGCTCGTAATTTAAACAAGAGACATTAGCGGAGACATACAAAACCAATGCTAATAAATCTAAACTTTAACTGTAAATTAACTCCCCAGCCCATTTTCGGTTTAAATAATAATAATGATAGTCAATGTACAGCCAACGGGATCTGATAATTGAAATCCTACAACCAAATGAACATGCAATATAAAACAATGTTATTTTAATACGAGTATGTTCCCTCCATTTTCTCATGTTTTTCCATCCTCTCGTCAATTTTTTTTTTATAAGTCTCATCAGTTTTGTGTAATCGAAGGCGCAAACATGCTATATATCGCCGACGGACAGTTTTCGATCCCCATGGTGGTTGACCTGATTTTATCAATTTTGAAAAGGGTTTTGATTATCTATTATTGCAATTTTCGAAAGATTTAAACGGTTATTGTTGAAGGTTTTTGAGTGTTTCAATTAGGACTATTATCGGCGGCCAGACGGTTTATTGTTGTGTTTATTTCAAGTGATAAAGTTGTATAATCGAATTAAAAGGACTTAAATGAAAGGTTAATGGGGGAGCGGAAAATTTGATAGAATACTGAAAGTTAAAATTGTTGTCACGCATTAGCTCCAACAGCAGTTTGTCGAAGGTTTTTAGAATTCAATTCACACAAAGTTTCAAAACTCAGGAAGAGAATGGAGGTTTGTTTATGAGTTCAAGTGTCCATCAGAATTGTTGCTAAATACGTCATTAGGATTGCCATAATAAAAATTTTTAGCAAATTCTAGTTTGATCACCTGTATTTGACGGGTTCAGCTAAGTGGCAATGGGCAGGTCATGTCGCCAGGGAGAATCCAGATAGGTGGACATCACGGATGGTAAGATGGAGACCTCGAACGTCGAAAAGAAGCGTCGGTAGATCACAAAAGAGATGGTACGACGACATTTAGAGGGTGGCGGGATTCAAATGGTTGCAAAGAGCCCAAGACAAGGAAGTGTGGCAAAGTTTGAGAGAGACCTTCGTTCAGGAGTGGGTGGATGTAGGTTTAAAGAAGAAGAAGATTTGATGGGTAGTTCATTGTACAGTTCCCCGGAGAGATCTGCACTTAAGGCCATTCAATGTTCAATGTTCATTGTCGAAGTCCTGACCGAAGTCCTGACCGAAGTCCTGGTTGTAGACGTTCGCCATTTGTGTCTCGCCCCGGGGTGAACGTGCGAGTGCTTTAAGTTCTTGTTGCTTTTTACGGATAAAAATAAATTTTTGAAGACAGAAAACAATTCAATTTTAGTTTTTTGAACAAAAGGTAATTTTCACCTTAAGGAAGGTGTCGAGGAAAATTCTTCAAAAGGATCTAAACTGGCAAAGGAAACAACGGGATCTCGTAATTCTGTTCAATTGGTATAGAAAGTCTTCATTGAGCCTTTAAATTAATTATAAATGTCCATTGTGCGGCAGTTTCAAAGGAATTCAGCCGTCATTAATATTCCATAAATGCTTCCCCGGTATCGATGTCGAGGTTTCTTTGAAACAGTTTCATCTTAGTTTCTCAAGAACCCTACTCGATTTATTGTTACCGCTGGAAACCTTTAAACTTTCTACCATTCCCAGGCGACACCTTTGAGCTCGAGATAAAAACTCTTTTAGCGAAATGGTGAGTGCGAAATTACCTGAGTTTTAAAGCCGGGAGGGTAAATCGAATTTAATCAATTATTTTTCAATATCAGGGATTATCTTCTTTAACGCAACAATTTTCATATTATCTTTATTTTGGTTACTAATTAATCACTGTGTCGAATCTGAGAATTTTATTAGCCAAGGGCCTATTAATTGCCCTAAAACCGACTAATCTAGACGTTGGATCAGTTTGGGGCTTCACTAAAAACTCTGGTGCTCTCTGAAAATTATGAACGTTGGGAAAAGCTCGTTATATAACTTTCATTTCGGGAGCTGTAAAATCAATATTCATTACACGATCGGTGTCCTCGTAAACACATTTCTCTCCACTTGTATAAGCGAGATTTTATGTCAACCTCGCTCGACGGGATTCACAAACTGTCGTGTCACCGAAATTCTTTTTTTCCCCTATCCGTTGAGTGAAAACAGTTTTAATCGGGGAAAGGACAGCCAACGTGTTTTTAGTTTTCCCTTTCTTTGGCCTGCGGAAAAGAGCGAAGAAGAAAAAAAAAAAGATTTCCTGGGAATCACGCTAGAAAAAACAAAAATATTTTCTGGGTTAAGAAGCAGAATTATAATTTCAAAAAGTTTAAAGTAAATTTAAGTTGACAGACAATGTCAAGTTGAAACTGTCTGATGCAAAACTCAAGGATGGGTAAAAGAAAAATATAAAATAGTAAAAAGGGGAAAAATTTTGTGAGTTGGAGCACGTTTTTTTTTTCCTGGCCGTGTTCGTTTGGTTTAATAATTGGAGCCGTCTTCTTTTTTTTTGTAATGCAGGAAGAGTGCTTATTTAATTCGTACGACTTACTCCCTTTTATAAATTTTTTGTTATTTTAAAAAATAAGATACAAGAAAATTATCTTCTTGGAAGTGAAGCTGTAATTTTTTTTGTTTTAAAAAATCCGTTAAGCTAAATATCGGGAGGTTTAAATCGTTGGTAGAACCGTGGACAAATTAACACACAGTACCTGACAGAGATGCTTGTCATTCATGTGACAGGAAAAAATTTTTTGTCATGTTGAGTGATTGTTATAAAAGAGTATGTCCTCGAAAAGGGGTATTAAATAATTCGGTTTACGCAATTAGTGCTTATGTCGCTTTTTGAATAAAAATTTTAAATGGATGGAATTTATCTCTGGGTATGATGAATTGTTTTGTAGAAAAAATGATTGAGGAGCTGATTTTTTTAAATTTTAAAGGTATTCGTAGACCTTAATTTTGTTAGATTTTGTATTCAGGTAAATTTTTTGGGCAGTTGAAGTGTTTTCAGCGAGCTCTGTCCCAATCTAGTGCATCGAGCTTTGAGTAGCTGCATCTTCTTCTCAAATTTGCATGTTCCTTCTGTCAGAGAAATTGAAGTGTTGACTAAAAATGTTCGCTTCCTTGCTCTGGTGGCTCCACAGGACTCGAAATTCTACTGCCGCCTGTGGCCTTAGGTAACCCAAAAAATTGACATTGTTAGTATGCTAAGAATTCGCCCCCAAAAATATGTAGTTTTTCCTTTTGACTTTACTTAATTAATTTTTTTCATGGCATGCAAACTCAAAATTTCATTTACTTCCCACGCGTTAAATCCAGTTTCGAATTTGAACTTCACACACGCTAAAAACAATATTTCATCGATGAAAAATATACTTATGACAATTCTGTCAACTTACCTCCCTTACACGCATTAAGATTGATCGTTCTTTTTACTTAACCCTTTTCAATCATTACTTAATTATTATTAATGTAATTTCAATCATAGTCCCTCTTTGTTATGAAATTTAAACAAGAGAAAATTGAAATGATTCATATGATATTTTGTTTCCTCGAATTGAGACAGCTTCCCCTGGATATAAGAGAGGATTCCCAACTGCCTGGAGGGAATAACCAAACCGCATGCCTGACCTCAGCGCATTTCGTCATTCACATTGCAACCCTCTCTTAAGGGTGTTTAACCCGGGATATGTTGCACAAATCCCAGAGAAAATGATACATTTCCCCCTCCTCGAAAAAATCGTTCGAATTAAGAAACGTAAACGTCGAGAAAGTTAGAAGGGAAGTTTATATTCGATCAAAAAAGTTAACTCGAAGTTTCGGTTTGAGGAAGTGGCAAAACTTTTTCCATTGAATGATGTAAAACACCATAAATAAAAAAAGTAAATGATTCTTAACCTCATCCTTTTTCTACTTCCCTTTGGAAAACGAATTGATTTTCGGTTCGGAATCGTCGAATGGTTTATCGTCTTATAACGGATTCTTTTTAAGAAAATATGATGTTAATGGTTGACGTTCAGACGCATAAATCACTTTTTCCTTTTTCGAATGTTTATATCACCGAGGAAAAAAAGGATTTATGTTTTGTTTTTCGTAAGAAGACGGGGAAATATCGAAAAACTTTTCTAAATAAAAAAAATTTAATTTCCAAGGACTACATTTGTCACATCAATCCAAAATTGTATGTGATCTCTTTGGAGTGCGTCACCCGATTTTAACGTATCACCTATTTCGTAATATTTATACTCGTCCGGTTTGAATGGTTCCCATTTTACGGGAATTAACTTGTCCGTGCTCGGAGTCGGAGTTCCCGTCTTTGCAAAATCCGTCCATAATCTCGTGAGTCTTTCCACTGTTTGTTCTTCAGGGCTCTGCGGGTCTTTTTCCGCGTAATATTTGAATAGAGATACGGAGTTGAATAAATAACCCATTTCGTCTGCATGGGACACACCTGGGACGTCTGAAAGTCCTGCTTCGTTTTTGAAAAGAGCGTAGGCTCCGTCGTAGGTAAACCAGTAGTTGTAAACGGGAGCCGTTGAATTCGTTGCCAAATGCGATGCGGTTTGTTGAATCGGGAGAAGAAATTGAGTGTCCGTGATTAGCTACAAAAGAAAATATTTTCAGTTTTTGGATTTTTTTTATTAGGGTAGTTACTCACATTTATGAGATCTTGTCTTGTAAATACTGAAACTGGACGATCGTCGAAGTAAAATTCTTTAATCATATTGTCGATGGCTCTTGCGTGGCTTGACCAAGGCATTAATTTAAGGTAATATGGCACGAAACGTGTTAAATCCAAGCCGATAAGGGATATGGCGAGACCAAGAGGATCATACTTCTTTAGCGCTGGTAATAATAATAAGCCTTCTCGGGAGTTAGAACCGATTATCGTCGGCACTTTGTTGAAATCTCCAGATTGTAATATATCCCAAGGATATTGAGTTATGAAAGCTCCTTCGATGTCTGGTTCTGTGGTCGGGAGGAAAGCAAACGGTCGAAGTGTAAAAAGTTCCTTTAAAAAAAATTAGATCTTTAGTTTTTGGTTGCTTTCAATTCGATTCCAGCGATAGAATTTTCGTATGGAATTTTTACCCCAAGAGTTAATGCTTCTTCTTGATCTTTCGCAAGGAGTGTAGGAGACGTTGCTTGGAGACATTCTAGAAGAGCTTCAGCAGTCGTCCATATCCACCGTTTGTTACATCCGACTTTTTCACCCAGGCTAAAGGCCTTCGAGACAGCTAAATCTGGTGGGGTGTAGGCCCATGGGTTTAGTACGGTCCCGCTTTCCATGATAGCTTGATTAAATAAACCTGAAAAGACAAAGATTCGTTTTAAGGATTTGTTTGGCTGGCACAATATGCAGGACAGAGGAAAACAGAAGAGCCATTAAATGCTCTCAGGGTGTGCGTGCTTTAGATCCACTGTTTGTCTTATATCCCGAATCGTGTTTGGCGGCTAGACTCAAACCAAAAGTCAGTGATATTTGATGGCATCAAATTTTAAAATTAGATTGCTGCTTCCACCAAAGTAATTCCATTCTAGCATGAAGTATTGATCACACTTTAAACTAATGGCTAATTCGAAACTTGAGGACTATCTTACTGAACGTATCAATAATTACCTCTAGATGATTTTGATAGGATATGATAATTTACACTCGCTGATCCTGCACTTTCTCCGAATATCGTCACTTTATCCGGATCTCCTCCAAAACTTCTAATATTCCCTTTCACCCATTTCAAAGCAGCATTTTGATCCTTCAGCCCAGCATTACCGGGCACCTCTTCATTTTGTAAACTAAGAAAACCTGCAAAAATTCCACCATTATTCACAATTTCCGAATCATCGAAAATTCCCCGCCGACTTACCTAACGGTCCTAATCTATAATTTAATGTCACCAATACAACGTCATGATCGACTAAAAAATCAGGAGCATATAACGAGCAATTGCTGGAACCTCCAATAAAAGCCCCGCCGTGAATCCAAACCATAACCGGTTTCAACGGAGAATGCGAATTCTCCGGCGAAGTATTAGGAGTGTAAATATTTAAGTACAAACAATCTTCGCTTCCGGTATCTCCATCTCCAAACGTTATGCAAGTGTGACGTTCATACGTTCCATCTCGGACGTCCTCCCACGGTTCCGGATCGATCGGTGCCTTTAAAAAAATTTCGAAACATCCTGTATTTACTCAACGAGACTTATAAAGCTAATTGTAAATATATAAAGTTAGCGCGATACAAATTCGAACCAAAGTAGGGATCAAATCAAGGCAGTTAATAGTTTTCAAATTTACGTATTTTCTTGTGAACTTTACACGTTTACTTTAAGGTTTGCTTTAAACTTGTTCCGTGAAGGATCCCGAAAGTTTTGATGCTGAACTGTTAGAAAGCATTATCTTCCCATAGACGGACAATTTGAAAATGTTGTTTTCCCCTTTACAAGATAAATTCCTCTCCTAACTTTTAAATTAATAGTCAATGTATTCGATAGTTTGCCAAGAAAACTTTGTTTACCCTCGTTTTCCATAATAACAATGACTTACCTTAAACCTTAGGTTTCCCAAAGGGGGAGTCGCATACGGTATGCCCAAAAAAGCAGCATATTTTTTATGCTTACGGCTTGTAATCGACACGAAACCTTTGATTCTTCCGTACGAAGTGTTCACTTCCGGATATTGGCTCAAACGATTTTGGTAAATTGTCGGAACGTTGGATCCGGTGTAAGTCATCGGCGACCAAACGGACCACAGCACGTCTTTCGAAACTTGATCGGTTAACTGATAATTTTTGCTCGCGAAATCCGTTATGAAATCGTCTTCGACTTCGCAGTCGACGATAAATAACAAAGCGAATAGGAAATACGCTAAAATTAATTTCATCCTATCGGACCTACGAGACCGGTTGTTGGTATAAACTGGGGTCGACACTTATCGAATGAGCGTGTGGGGACTAACTCGCTTCTCTTTTTTGTAACTGATAAGTTTTTTTTTCGTTTTTCCTCTTGTTTATTTGTTTTAATTTAGTTAAATCTGCCGACTTGAAACGGGAATGACTTGTCACTTATTGTTTGTTTGCATGTTTACACCTTTTGATCCCTTTTCTGTTGCTATTTTGATTTAAAAGGGAAATTTCCTTATGGTTAAATGACTTAGTTAAATCGTTTCTTTACGTTTTTCGGTGCTAACGTTAATCCCTGAACAATTATCGGTGATTAATTATGTTTCGGGTGAAAATTATAATTAGTTAAAGGAATAATGTTATTTAATATTTTCTCAGCGAATGATTTTATTACGAATTCAATTAACATAATCTTCCGTATAATTAATTATGGGGAATGATTTTAATCTCGATTTTGAAATTTAGGAAGGCGATTTCTTTACTGAGTTCTGTTTTTTTTTCTGGTAAAGGCTTTTTTATTTTAACGGTTTTGCTGTAAGTGTTGTTAGTACGATAGGCGGAATTTGTTTAAAAATGAATCCGCATTTGTTTTTTTATTGCAGCAGCAGTGACTGCTGAAGATCTGTCATGTGCTAGTTAATTGACGCATGGAATTTTACGGGCTATTGTGTGCTGATGTGCACTTTGTACATTTGCTCAAATATCGCACTTTTATTGTTCCTGCAGTAAACAAAAATTGAAAAATAATAACCAACGGAAAGTTTTTCAAAAGTGCGGTCACATTCTTTAATTATAGCTTTGTTGAAGAACCTTGCAGTTTTTATCAGTGGTCATATATTCACGGTTGTTTATGACTTCGCCATAATTCACATTCAAAACCGCCCAAAGCTTCTGACAGAATCTACTTCTGAACACAATTGAAGAAAAATAGGATCTATCTGTCTATGGCTTTGCAAGGCCTGAAGTCCTATCGCTGCACCACAGACTCCCCTCCATACGGGAACTGTTAACCGTGGATGCGGTGTTTTCTCCTTCCAGCCGCGGTCTAACCTGAGGCGTTGAACTTGTGGGGCGCCTATCAAGAATTTGCCTTAATCATCCTCGACACTTCAGCAACAAAAATCGGGCGGGGGAATAAGAAAAATTCGCAACATGAGACCATTCATACGATTTTAATTGAAGCCCAATCGCTACCTTCTTCTACGACTCTGCCTGCCACTCTTCTAGTTCTTCTAGAACTCAACTTAGCGTCACTTTCAATAAAATCCTCTATCCAACGCTAACTGCAGTCTATTTTTCAGAGACCTTTACTTTTAGAATCACGAATGCACTTTCAGACAATGTCGATCTAACGCACCTTACGCTTTTACACTGCCACCAAATTCCTGTCAATTGGACTGATTAACGACATATGGGATTTAATTTCCAAAAAGATTTCTTCCAATTTATTGAGCATCGAAACTTCTTCAATTCTCGAAATCTGATCATTATTCTCAGGTCCCTCATTCCTATACTACAGCAAAGAAAAAAACCCCCGAATAAATGATGACAACGAAATACTTTTACTGGCGCCGCAATCTGCTGGAGTGAGAAATGAACCGGAAGCGGAAGAAAGAAAGAATGCCGTCTTGGAAGGGAAAAAAAATGTCAAGCAGTTTTAACAGAACGAAATACCTCGAGGCTAGCTTCCTGTGGAAACGTCGCCTCAAAAAACCCCCAACCGAAATTAGTATATTTCATTTGAACGAACCTTCCCTAAGTTTATTTTCCCCTCCCATCCCGATAAAAATCGTTTTTGTTTTTAATTTCTGGGCGACTATTTTCTGAAGTTCCGATTTATAATAAAAAACAATCATTTACTTTAAAATTTCTTGCGTATCGTATATTTCTGAGAACTCTGGAGTTTCATTTTTCTCTCTCCGTTTGACGTCTACATTTCCTCTTTCTCATCAATCACTCATGACGTCATTTCCTCTCATTATTTTCCATGTTCGTTTCATCAAGTGCAATATTTTCCAAATTAAAATTAACTGGCTCCCGCTCTTTTTTTTTTCTTTCGAGGTTTTTTTTTTCTCCTTGGTGAAAAGTGAACAAGGTAAAAACTCGATCTAATTGAAACCCAACGGCTGATTAATGTTCCGAACTTCAAGATAATCCCCTCCGCCGAACTCCGCCTCCGTTAAAAAAATGGGAGGAAAATCGTCTCTTTATCGGAACATTTTTTTTTTTTGCCTTTGAAGAATTACAAAAATTAATTTTTTCAGCGAAGATTCCCCGGTCGTGATCAACGATTCTTTAAAAAATGGAGCACCGTTAACCGACAGCTGTTGAAAATCAAACGAAAAGACATTTCGTTTTCATTCCGTCAAAGCTTCCATCAATCAATCAGAGATAGACGATTTTTTTCTCTCTCATCTTTAAGCTCATTTCAGGTGGTAAAATAATAAAACGTAGCCGGAGGTTTCCTCGTTCAAAAAATATCAGATTTTTCCCGATTTTGAAAACAGTGGAGTTATTATGGCGCCCACGGCTTCGTGTTTATATTACAAGGCCTAAAGCTTTAACACCCCTGCAGTTAAATCCTCCAGCAGACTTAATCGCCCCTTCGATTAGCTCCTTATGCTTCAAAAATTCCGCATTGCGCAGTCATTTCAAAACTGCCACGTGGCAGAGCACCAAGCAACAATGGACGAACAGTTCTAGTTGCCGTTTAACTCTCAGGGAACAAGTAAGGTGCAAACTACGTAAAATTTTTTGTAACAACAGGTTATGGGCCCAGGTCCACCGAATAGTGCTTCGCAAATCTTCTATTTGTCTTTTGAATGTTCTAATTTTAAAGGTTTACAAAATTCTCCAGCAAGAAATCGCTTGCCCAAAAAAAACCTACCCAAGATTTCGATAAAAACACTGACACGCCACTGAATCCAGAAACACTGTTTTCAATTTTCAAATTGATAAGTTCTTCTTTTCCTACGATTTACTGCCATATCATTTATCCGCATAAACCGTTGGAGGGCAAATCCAAACTTTTCAACAAAGGAATTTTTCCTCAAACATTATAAATAGCTTTGGCTAACTTTTCGCTGGGTTGTCAGTAAGCGAGAAAAAATTGGCCCTTATCTATCTCGAAACTTTTTTGACATTAAAAAACAGTGACTCTTTTATTCATAAAGGAAACCGGGGAAGTTATTCGGAGACATTCTGCGTGTTTGTTTACCGACTTGTTTATTTTTTTATTTCTCTCTTTTCTGGTCAAGGGTTACCAGTAAATTGAGCAAACACACAGCGGGGATTCAAAGTTCGAAATTAATCCTGTAGATGCCCGGTTTTTTTTTAAAATTTTTTATTTAAAACTCAAAACATGATGAATTAGTGTTCGGTTAATGTTTAGCTTAGGAATTTTAGCGATTACCCGCAAATCCGTGGCATTCGTTGAAAATTATAGTGATTAACCCGTAACCACGATATAAACAAGATTACAACTTGCCCATTGTGATATAACTTTTTCACAAAGACACCCCGTTTTTATCCCCGTTGTCATTATCACTTAAGCTAATTATGAGGTTTATGAAAAATAGATCAGTGAAACATTGTCGAAGTAAATGAGATTTTGGAAAATCAAGTTGATAAGCAGAGTAAAGTTTATCGATTTTGAACGAGGAATATGTAAAACATGAGCGTTACTATTTACCAACATCGGATTCGTACTGTGCGTTCTGGAACCAATGGTGCCACGATATAAGAAAAATGGAGTCGTTGTTTACATTTAATCTTATTATTTTTTTAAATTTGAAAAAATCAAACCTTCATACGTTTAATTAATAGATTAGAAGATGGGAATAATCTGAGCTGTTTCCTAGATAAGTTACCTTTCTTTTGTAGAAAACCAAACGAAGTTTGTTGTGCTTATTTGTGTTTTGTGATTATCGTGTTTCAGGAAAAATCCTGTCTTTCCTTCTTCTTCCTGAATTTTCGTCAGATTCATAACCCCACCGAAAATAAAAAGAAATAAGCGAAGGCATAATAAGTGAACGATTGAATGACATAAGAAACCAACCCAGCCCAAGTATCCACAAGCCAAAATATGTGCATTATCATTTTGTGAAACCAAGAAAAAATTTATTACGGATGGTTGATTGATATATTTTCTCAGTTTTAATTGTAAATTTAATTTTGTTATTGTATATCAATGTGCATTTAAATATATGGAAAAGTCGGCTTAGAAATATTTCCAGTGAATCAATTTTTTCACGAAGAAAAATTACGGAAACTTTACCGCAAGTGAGTTTTCTTAGCATTTTTGATCTCAGTTGTAATAATGATACCGCGGTAATCAAAATCGAAGAAAAACCCATTTTTGGAAAAACTTTTGGAAAATTTACAACTGATTTACACACCCAATTCAGTCAGCGAACAAATTTTTTATTTTAGCTCAAGTTTTAGATAAATAATTTTTTTTCTCATTTTGATTAAATAAACATTATTTTGTACATATTTTAAAAAAAAGATCTGCAAAAAAAAAAAAATTGCAAACGTTGAGAATCGATCCACGGATTGTTAAATCCGAAAGCCTTGTCGCTACCACTACACCGCGGCTTTCTACTTGCGAAGTACGAATAATTTAGTGTTTATAAATTTAGTTCGAGCGATGCAAACAAAGGCTGTGGATAAAAAACAAAACTGTGCGTTCTATCGGCTGCTTTGGAACGCACAGTATGATAATCCGATGTTGGTTAATAGTAATACTAGTAAAACATTCTATTTCGGCCATGTCGGATTATTAAGGGATATTAATGAGTTCATCGATGGAAATAAATGAATGGATAGAGATAACGTTTAGGAAATTTACATGAACACAGAACATTCCGTGCTGGGACTTAAGTGTCAAAACTGTCGCACAGTCGCGAGGTGTGTACGGAGATATACAATTTGATCACATTTGATTGCGGAAGGGCAACTTACTGTTCGGCTGTTATCAAATCAGGTATCTTCGACGGGAGCGATGTAGTCAGAGACAAAAAAGATGCTGATATCAAACTAATTAATTCACTCAAATTTTTCTTTACTTTTTCAGATGCTCCAGAAGTCCGTTTAGAAGGAGTTCCTACAACAGATTTAGAAGAAGGTATAGATACCGTCGTCCTACGATGCATAGTCGATTCAAATCCACCTTCGACAGTCCGCTGGAAACTCGGAGAATCCAGGATCGTTAGCACGATTGAAACTTTACAATTTCGTCCTGTTAAACGACGAGACTCCGGTTCGTATTACTGCGAAGCGGAGAACACCGTCGGAATCAGCGTTCCCCTTTCGGTAGTCATCGATGTTAGATGTAAGTACTTTTTGGGAAAGAGTTTGTGACACCTGCTCTATTCAAAATTCTTAATTAAGAAAGTTGGGTACATTTTATCCGATATATTTCCCCGTTCCAGCGAGCATTACACTAATCTTAATCTGGAAATCTCAGTTTTAAAAGTAATTAATGATTTGGAATTCCTTAAAAGAGTCTTATCTATTGACTAAATTGAAAACTATGCAAACATTTAAGATACCAAACTTTTTAAATTGACTTGGGAATTCAAGAATTTTCGTATTCACTTTTCCAGATACAGAAAATTGGAAAATAATACTTGGAAAACGTTGATCAAAGATTTAGTATTTGAATGATAGGATTTTTTTAATACGAAATATTTTTTTTTTTTTTTTAAAAAAAGAGAGACTGCGAAATTAAACAGAAAAAGTTTTTATTTGAAGTTCTACGAATTAAAAATACGGTGGCTGACGTCTGGAAATTCAAACTGCTACTTTAACAGTCGAGTCGTGGGTAAATATTTTTTTCTTTCATCCCCGTTTGGTTTTATCTTGTGAAACGTTTGAAACATAAATGACGGTATTTTACCCAATGTAGTGAATTTAATGTTCATATTCCACGATAAAATTGGGGGGGAAACGTGCTGATTCTCACAGGCGATTTTATAAATGTTACGTTATAATGACTTTCGCTGAAACTATCGAAAAGAAGTTTTTGAATTTAATGCAGGAATTAAAGTTTTGAGAGAAGATTTTTAAGCGATTGCGGGTTTTCGGAAATGTATTTTGTTTTAAATGAAATAGAGCGGATGAAAAAAAGATTTGACAGGACGGAGGGAAATTTTCAAGAATAACGAATGGCCGCGATTAAAACGGGATTTTTATTTATCTCGAAAAATTTTTATGGGGTTTTTTAATATTTACATTCTGTTTCTTTATTTCCTTTTGTAAATTAGAAAAGTCCGGTTGTATAATAAATTGAATTGATAAATGGCAAAGTCGGCAACTTAAAATTTCAAAGCCCTAAAGTTTTTTCAGCAGTTTGAGTCCAAGCACAAGCTAGAAAGCTTTTGCTTTGCTGGCCAATGCAGAAGCTGTTTTAAGTTTTTGTAGATTTCGGGCTGGACACAAAATTGAAGAAATATGATTCAAGTAAGCCAAAGAATACTAGCCAAATTTTTTTAAAAGAAAGAACTTTTTGATGACGGAATGCTTTTTGAAAGTAATGACAGCATTACATAATCTATCCTATTTTTGGTTTTCAAGTTGCAAGTTCAAGTAAAAAACGTTTGCAAATAAATAAAATCGTCAAAAAAAAAAACTTCATTGTCTTAGGTGATAAATAAAATGACAGTTATACCTTATTATCAAGTTTTAACTGCAATATCAGAGATACGTTTTAATTACTGTTTATATTGCGAGCTGTTTCTAAAATAAACGTTTTCTTGACAATTCATGTTCTCGTGAGTTTGCAAAATTTCTAAAGAATAATTTTAAACGACATAGCAACAATGCTTAATACGGCGAAAACAATCGCTTCTCATTTTAATATGAAAGTTTTAACACGAATATATTGTTTCCAGCTCTTGACCCGATTCAATAAGAGAATTAAGCTAGTGCTTTTACCCGAAAGGTAAAAAATAATTTAAGCAATTAAAAAGAAATAAGATATTTTTTTTTTAAAAAAATTCGCAGCGAAAATTATCTTTTTCGAGGGAGTAAATAGATTTAGTAATATTTCGAAATCTTTTTGAACTGTCTCTCATTTTTAAATGCGCTCTTATTCTAACATGATAAGAGTAATTTCCGCTTGTTTTTCCTCATCTTGAAAATGCTTCCGCTTTAAAATGGAGAATATTCCCATTCTCTTATTTCTTTTTTGTAAACGAAAAGGGACATTTTCAAACCTTCTAAATGGGGCATTATGTATTCTGGAGCATGAGTGAAAATCTTCTCTCCCCGAGGGGGCGATTACATTATAAATCAAAAAGAAAATGAAGATGAAGAAAAAAAATAGTAATCAGGTCTAATCTAAGCGGTTTGTTAAATGAGGTCTAATGACAAATTTAAGGAAATTTGTACTTTTCAACAGGGCTGTAATGGTAACGCCCATTTAGCATGGATCGGGATGCCTATTGTAGGTGATTTGAACTGTTTTCAAGAGAGAAGCGAGATTTTTTTTTATAAAATTCTATTTTAAGTACCTCGTGGATTGTTAATTTTGATATCAGAATCACGTGAAAAATGCATTTCCGACCTTCACGTGATAAAGTTGTTTTGCAGGCTTATACAACACACTTATTGCAGACATTTTTACTATTACGGGATTTTTAAAAAAATTCCGATGGTCATAAACCATGCGATTTGATTTACAACTTCAGTTACTTAACGTCTGAGATATGTTTCTTTTATTCAAGCTGTGATGAAAATCAATAGAGAGCTAACCTTACCCTGATGAATTACAGTATTTTTTCGTATTTACAATTTTCTCCATTTCAAAAAGTTATTTAAAAATCGACTTTTCGGCCATAACTTTTTTAAATAAAGAAATTAGGTGTCAATACCAGTCTTAATCGATTTCTCGTCGTAAGTACACGACCCATTATGTACTTAGCTCGACACTTTTCCAAATTTTTAAAAGATACTTATTTGAATCATTCGAATCTTTATTTTCGCATTTCGCGACAAAGAATAATCAATATACAGTATGACTACACCACGATCAAATATTTAAATTCTCTAAATTGCAAAAGATTTCTAGCGTCAATATACATCAAATAATATGTAGTTTGGGCCTTAAAAGCGTAGAAAAAATATATTTTCAGCATAAACAAATTTTTGACCTACTCTGTTTCTAAATATCGGTTTTTCGTAGATATCTTTTTAAAAACGAAAAACTGTGCGTTCTACCTAGTCTCAATGGATTTCTCAGATTGAAATACATCTCCCAGTATATAATTCATCATTATTTAGGCCCGTTGTTACTCGGAAAATTCATAAATCGAAATTGAAATATCGATTTGAAAAGATCGAAAAAATGCCTATTTTTTTCGTTAGAGCGAAACTTAAAAATTCAAATATCTTGAGAACGCGGCCGAATTTTTAAATTCTGTAAATTCCAACGGATTCCTTGCATCAAAATACATCTGATATGATGTCGTTTGCAGCTCAGGAGCGTAGGAAAAGTACTTTTTTTGTAAAAATAGATTTTCGAGAAAGTTGGATTCTAAAAATCGGTTTTTCGTAAATATCTTTTTAAAAACGAAAAACTAAGTGTTCTACCTAGTCTCAATCGATTCCTCAGATTGAAATACATCTCCCAGTATATAATTCATATATATTTATGCCCGTTTTTACCCGGAAAATTAATAAATCGAAATTGAAATATCGATTTTCAAACATTGAAAAAATTCCCATTTTTTCCGTTACATCGACACCTAAAAATGCAAATATCTCGAGAACACGGCCGAATTTTTAAATTCTGTAAATTCCAACGGATTCCTTGCATCAAAATACATCTGATATAATGTAGTTTGCAGCTCAGGAGCGTAGGAAAAATACTTTTTTTGTAAAAATAGATTTTCGAGAAAGTTGGATTCTAAAAATCGGTTTTTCGTAAATATCTTTTTAAAAACGAAAAACTGAGTGTTCTACCTAGTCTCAATCGATTCCTCAGATTGAAATACATCTCCCAGTATATAATTTATCTATATTTAGGCCCGTTTTTACTCGGAAAATTAATAAATCGAAATTGTAATATCGATTTGAAAACATCGAAAAAATTACCAAGCGAAACTTTAAAATGCAAATATCTTAAAACGCGACCGAGTTTTTAAAGTCTGTGAATTCTAATGAATTTTCGGTGTCAAAATACATATTTGGGGATGTAGTTTATAGTTTAAAATCCCTTTTAAAATATTTGGCAACAATTAATAATTTCCGATCATCATCGCTTAAATTTTTTTTTATCATAATTTTTCGTAGTAGACAAATTAGTCCTATATTCTCCTAGTAGAAAAATTAACTGGGGGGGCTAGGTTTCCCGATTTCTTGAAAAAAATTTTATCGTGTAATATACAGTAAAAAAAAAAAAAAAATATGTTGCCCCTAATTTTGCATGGTTTTTGGGCAGACTTTTTTATGGCTGTTTTTCATGAATGTCTAATTTTCTATTGGTTGAGTTGTAGCTTATTTTCGCCGCTCCTGAATTTATCTACTCTCGATGTAATCAATCTCGAGAAAGAATTGATTAAATAGAAAAAAAGCTCTGCATGTTCCGGTTGATTGATTACTTAAAAAAAAAAAAAAATTCTGCCAAAAAAACGTATGGTTGTTTGGGATTGACAAATAACGAGTTAAGAAAGTCAACAACGCGGTTTACCATACCAACAGATTGAGAAATGACACGGATTAACTATACGAATGGCTCGCATTAGAGAGCCGAAAGCAGATTTGTCGGTTTTTTCTGCAATAAATCATTCCCTTCAGTCTCTTTTTTTCTGCTAATTACAAGGCTACAACGAATCGGAGCTGTCGTAGTATTTCCATTACCATTAATCCTTCATTTTCTGTATCTTTTTATTTATTTTTTCAGATCCTCCTAGAATAAGAAAAGTCGGCCCGACAAGACTAACGACGGCGCCTCTTTACTCCGAAGCGAATTTCAATTGCGAAGCGGAAGGAAACCCAGAACCGAGCTATCAATGGCTGCAAAAAGTGCCAACAACGACTGATACGTTAATCACACGAGGATCAGAGTCGAAACTTCGGATCGCTAATATCACGTACGATTATCAAGGAGAATACATTTGTAAAGTTTCGAATTTTATTGGAGGAAACGAAAGAACGGTTGAAAGCGAGGCGATCACAATACAAGTCGTGGGTGAGTAGATGGGTTTAAAATGATCCGATTGTAATATCGTTATTGAAAGTTTGCTAATTAAACAGTTTCTATTGATCAGTTCGATGGTGTGACGTCAGATATTTTGGAATTTTAGCTGATGGGTTTTGAAATGGATGAAATATGTTGGGACATTGATAAAATATGTAACGATTTGAAATTTTAGCATTGTTATTATGTTAATTATCTAGGGGTGTTACAATTTAAAAAATTTTGATGTCGTTTTGTTAAATAGGGGTTAATTAGTAGGAATCGGGCCAAATTTCATTAGGCGGTGGTTACACTGCCAATAAAAGAATTTGAATAAAATGAAGCATTGAAGGCTTCGTTTGAATATACGGAGGTTACATTGTTCCAAAAGTTTCTGAGGAAACCTAAAGCTTTGGAGTCATGGTCTTTTATGCATTTCTGAATAATATTATAGTATGTTAATGTCCAAAACCGGGTAGTCGGTGGGAACCTTAACAGTCCTGCTTCAGGTTTGGAGCACCTGCCCTTGACGAGCTCCAGATTCCTTCTGATACGGGAGGTAGCAATCTGGTTGACGGTTCTGGTAGGGCTGAAGACGGTAAAAGCTGGCTAGAAAAGCTTAAGTCCAGAAAGCAGGAGGCTGAGTCGAGGACTTCCCTTTTCGACACGGTTGAAGGTCGCTATCTGCCAATTTTCTACTCCCAGGCTCATGATGTTCGCATAGGCCGCTTCATCCTCCCATTTACCGCTCGTTACGAAGGCAGCCACATCTCTTTGACATTCTTAACTCCAGATCTCCTAAACTGGCTGCAAGAATAGTCCTCTCTTTCAAATCCTAAAAATCCCCAGCAGCCTCAATAATTTTCAACGTATTAGATTGGCAGAAACAGATAAGAGAGGAGACTAGGATTTGAAATTGGAACTGATCTGGAAGTTTTCCGAAGTAAAACTTTGCGTTCGAATAAGTTTAAATTGAAGAGACTCTAATTTTCAATCTTCTCTTTCTTTTGGAAAAAGAAATCGGAGAAATGCAATAATTCAAGTACATAAACGAGCGCCCAACTATCGCGCGGGTAAAAGAAACCGATAAAAAAAGGAAAAGTTTCTCAAGAGCAAAGAATATAAAGCTTGAAAAGTAGTAAATAAAAAAATAGAAGCGAAAAAGCCACTAGGCGAAGAATATTACGAAATCTAAGTAAATAAAGGATAAAAATAAAGAATGAGTTATGATAATGTTTGGCTCAATAACGCAAAAACAAAGTAAGCAAAGATTTGTTTTTGTTAATCTCATAACGAAGTTTCGTCACGTCCGCTCCGATTCCCCCGGAGACTTCTTTTTTCGCAACGGGTTTGTCTCTCTTTCTCTCTCTCCAGCCAAGATTCAACCCTTACGCAAGGGCAAAACGATAGTAATTTCGACTCCTGTTTTATTGCCGGTTCATGACGTGTAAGTCCCTGTTATTGCTCCGATCACGTGTTACACAGATTCAAGTTATCACGCCTTGCGGATTCCGACATTGTTCTCCACTTCTTCAATAATTAATTCCGACGCTCTGGGAAAAGCATATGGAACGAAGGGTTGGGATGGCTGGGAATGTCATCGAAAATCACTGCAAAGGGAATTGACCTAGGCTTTTTATATTCTTTAAGAAGGTCACGGCCCTTTTTATTTCAAGATCGATTGATCCAAGTTTAGCCAGGAAAAAATACGCTTTTTTCAGGCTGTAAAAATGGGGAAATTCCGAGAGATGGCGTTAATGTTTTATGAATGAATTTTACTGGAACTGGACTGGAATGTTTACTCAAGCCTGTTGCATTCAGAAATCCATATCAAAAAATAAAAGCAATTCTGCTGACATCCCTGTTGAAGGGAAGAAGTGGAGGATGCTGTAAAAATAGATTCAGATGTTAGTGAGGATGTAAAAAAATTTGCCCACCGTGTGACCACTAGAGTAATTAGCAATGTTGCTTGTGCTGCTCTCACTGTTGGTTCATTCCGTGCAGACACTCAAGAATAATGCCTTTGTACTGAAATTTTAGTCTTTTGGATGAGCCGAACATTTTAAAACTTTCTTCTCACAAATTAAATCTCATTAATCAGGCTCCTCGCCGATGTACGTACATCGCTTTTACTAGCCTAGGACAAAACACTTTATTTGCTTTTCGTGTGACGAATATTCGTAAATTACTTGAGACGTTTTAAATGCCCTTGAAACGTGAGGTAAATAATCGCCAGTAGATTAATGCGCTATACTTATTTTTTAACGCCCTCATTATTAAAACAATAAAAAAAAAATTTTAACTGCAAATCTTTAATCACACAATAAAAAAATTTTGTAATCAAAACCTTTCCTGGCAATATAAAATTATTCTAATTAAAATAGTTCGCGTGGTAAGATTACAATTACATTAATCTTTGGATTTTTATTAGGTGCTAGATATAGATTAAGGCCGTTATTACGTGTCGTTATAATAATTTCCCAGCGAAAGGGGAAAAGTCCATGCGATGCTAATACCTTTTACGGTGTGGTGCAATTTGATATATTGGCTTTCTGTAGAAGTTAGTTCCAGAAAACTAATTTCTCTTAATAATAGGGGAAACCTCACAAAGCTCGACCATTCGGCGAAATATTTCAAAAGCTAAACTCTCGTAAGTCCCAGTTTTAGAATGAGGATTCCTAGGTAAAGGAGCGAATACGAGAGGAAAACAAGACGCTATCCCGAACATCCTTCTATATTATGTAATCTCGCAAAATCCTACGTGTTGATATATGGGACAAAATATTACGTTCCAGCTAGACAGGTCGAAACATCTGGAGCTTTCAATATTTATGTGAAATTATACTTGAAACGACAACGATAAATTTTCAAAATCATACAACGTGAAAGTATTAAAAAGAAAGGAAAGACGGGAAGAAAGTTTGAAGGAAAGTTTATGGTATAAGCTTCCCTACTTCCCCGGGATAGAGTTTGCACATAAGATTCGAAACCCTTCTATGCAAATTAAATGGGCTAATGAGGATTGGTGTCATACTCTCGACGTCAGCTTTCCGTGATGAGTTTCCCCTTGAGATATTGTTCTTTATTAGCCCTTGCTTTCTTCTTCATTAATAATGTGTCACTTCAATGCATGTGCCACAATACAAAAGATCTTGATAATAATTTTTCTTTCTCTCCAGACCGGTAATGGATCTTATCAGACTAGGAACATCTTTCTACATTATCTTAACGTTGTAGAAAAAAAAAACATACAAAGGTTTTTTTTTTTATAAAAAAACGGAAAACAATATTATCTACTCGCAGGACCGAAAAAAAGTAAAAGCCACATTGCCGGACAGAAGAAACTTAATTTTCAGGGAAAGGTTCAAAATCTAAACTTAATTTTTCTTCTTACAAAACGTTTTTCCCTTTTGATTCTTCATCTCATAAATCGTAATGTTATTTGCTACAGTCAATCACCTTCTCCCTTCAGGAAATATTTCTTTGTAAAAGCAAAAAAAAAAAAAAATCTTTTCCTATTTTATACAATGGGCCTTGGCAATGAATAGGATCTCAAATAACAAAAACGTTTTTTCTCCTACCGAGCCGGAACTCGTTCCATTATATGAATGTCCCGTAAAAGAAAACACGGGGCATTTCCGTAAAGAATGCTAGCTTAAAGGATTACAATGATCTAACGCATTTTTTTTTTTTTGACAATCGCGAAAAAATATTTTTCCCATTTTTCTTGCTGCCACAACTCGGCATTAAAAATCTACTTGGCCAAACTCCCCGCCATTCAGAATCTGGTACCTTGTTTATTAAGTTGTCGGAGAGTTTTTCGAGCACAGTCAAGATTCAGCAAGAGCTGCCTGTTTCCATTCATTCATTCCAAATTTTACAGACTCCTTCAAAATTATAGTAATGCTTTAGCCATCAAGATCAAAAATATTACCTTCGGAAAAAAATGACTTAACGTTGATTGCCATTTTCCGGAAGCTAAAGCGTTTGAATAATGCAAAATGTAAAAATCTTTGCGAGAGAAAAAGAAAAAGAGAGAGAAAACCCCGTAGCTCAAAACCATGTTTAAATAAGATCATTCCAAAGCATCGTACATTGAAATAACAAGAATTCTTTTATTACTGAAGGAGTTTCCATAAATTCTGCTTTGCATTTAGGATTAACTCCTCTACGGTTTACCACTTTTTCCCTTTTAATCGTTCGTAAGTATGATTACTTTTCCTTAAGCCTATTTACATTCCTTCCGATATTTTCTAGCTTGTTTTTTTAAGCTTAAACCTTAGAAATGATTTAATAGCATCCTTTTACATTCAAAAATTTAATATTTTCCCCTAAACTCATCCGTAAACGGTTTCACTATAAAAAAAGATATTCAAAAAACCAAGAAAAACTTTTTGAAACTCCTAAAATGATTCTAAAATTTCAACCATATTATTTCTATTTAGGAATTTTTCTCCGACGTTTTGCTGCGAATGTTTTCTCTATTTCAACTTTTTTTTTCCTTCTTTTTTTTTTAGTCAAAAAAAATTTTCTTTTGCATTAACCGGAGATTAATTTTCAGGACCGCCGCAAGTTCTTCGCCACTCCGGGACTAGAGAAGTTCTTGCAGTACGAGGGGAAGAAGCTCTCCTGCGATTGATAGTCTGCTCGGATCCCAGGCCGAAAAAATACCTCTGGGAATGGGGTTCGGTGTTCGTCAAGCCGGAAGCCCCCAACGGCAGATATCGTGCCGAATTAATAGCAATTAACGACGAGAGGGAAGACTGTTACGAAGCCCGACTTCACGTTCAAGACGTCGAACCTTCGGATTCTAGAAGTTATTTCGTAGTTGTAGGAAACGATAAGGGGGAGGACAGGCACGGGGTGCATCTAACCGTCAGGGGTAAGTATCAATTTTATTTGCCTTAAAAATAAAGGCAAATGTAATTCGCTTTGACTAACATTTAAGGCTGGATTTCAAAAAGCTAGCAAACTCGCTCGTCTCCTATATTTAGCTTATTAACAGCAACTTTTAACATTTGAACTTCAAGATAGCTTGTCTCCAGCTTATGTGCGAAGAACTTGCTAGCTAGTAGTTTGTGGATGTAACGAAGGAATTTGCTAGCTGCAAGAAATTCGGTTTTTTAACTAGAGAACTTACTAGCTAGCTGTTTGTTTGGCTTGCTTGCGAGCTAACTATTTTGTTCTTTAACAATTTCTGGGATGATATTGTTTAAAGGAAAAAAAATCTTCAATTTTTTCGTGAAATTTTTCTTCAAATATAAAAATATGAAAAAAATAAAAAAAAGTTGGAATCAATGATTCGTGCTTTAGCGCCAGCCACTTTTCAAGCTTTATAATTTTATTTAAAAATCGATGAATTAATTATTTGAAAGCCACGTTTAAACTGATCACCGTAATGATCACGGGCAAGCTTCTGATTAACTGTGGCCAATGCGTCAGTCACAAGGTGAAAGTACAATCCATCAGGTAAAGACGAAGCAAAAACCTTTTAGTCATGTAACCCACAAGCATCTTCTTACAATCCGACCAATCAAGTCAAAAGGGGAGGGGGGTACACCGACATTGGAAATTGTGTTGCAGGTCAAAATACCGATCCGGAGGGCAGTAACAACAACTCACTTTATGCCATTGACGAGCAAAGACCGAAATTGTCAAGGCTTGATATTTTTAAAAAAAAAAACCACTGGGTGTTAAGGAGACCTCATTTACCAGATTCTCATACTCAAATATTTTCCTTCTTTCTTTATAAATCGAAAGCTGTAAAAAATCTCCATTTAAAATTTTCTTCAAAAAAAATCTTTTTTACGAAAAAAAGGCAAGTTTACGATTTTGAAAATTTATTTGATGATAAGAACCTTAAGAGTTGTCAGGTAAATTAAAGGAAAAAGGGCTCCATTATCCCTTCCTTTCTACCAATGTAACTTACTCGCATTTCACGGGAAAGATCTTATGAATATTCGTCAGCATTAATGACAATTTAAGATCCTTCTTTTCGTTTAATTTATGTGCTAGATTATTTCGAAAATAACTTCTTCTACTTTGCGAGAGAAATCGTATTTCAGGTGGGGAGATGTGGGGGGGAGGAGTAATATCTAAAGGGACAAAGTCACCGACGTAGATGTAAGAGCACGTCGGATATTTTGTTAAAGGCGGGAAGCGGATGAATGTAAAGCTTATTTTGTATAGCATGTTTTAAAAATAACAAAACGCTTTTACGATGAGAAAGCTTTTTATCAATTTTAGAACCTGAGTAAAGCTTTTTATTGTACGCTTGCTCTTTTTTCCGATTCGATTTTTATAGATTTTAATATTAATATGTGGGAAGAATTTGTAATCATGCCTTTGTAGACTTAGGATTTGTTTAATTGATCCTTGTCTCGTTTAGGGCCACAAGAATTAAAAAATAAGCTTTTCTCTGTAATGAAGCTAGCAGAAGCTTCAGAGCTGAAGAAATGTTAAAGTAAGTTGGCTCTCAGTCTATACTGATAAAGTTCGGACCTGGGAGGAAAAGTAGTATCGGCCCAGGCACAGATTTCTGGAGACTGGGGTTTTGCTTAGGATTTAAGCAATCCGCAAAGTTTTTTCCATTTCCCATAACGTGCGCATTAATTCATCGGAAATAAAAGTAATCTAACATTCCTCATTTTCACTTCCCGCGACTAACTTTGCATTTCCGGGACGTCACAAATGTTGTAAAGTGTTAAAAGTCCAAGAACTCGAAGAACCCCCAACTTTTATTTCCGAATTATGTGTCAGAGTATCAATAGTTAATCTGTTTCAAAGAGTTGATGCATTACTGAACGTGACAAATCGATTTTTAATGTTAGTTTTTCTCCTAAACTTTTCCCGCTTTTTACTATGGAGATTTCGCATCAAAAACTTGTTGTAACGCTACTTTTTCTTAACTTTTTTCCCCGAGACTTATTTTTTCTTCTTTAAATCCATCGTAAATAGAAACCGATCCTAATCGTCGAATTTCAAGACGCCTCCATATGTCGCCAGTTTCCATAAAAAATAAAATTTCCCTCCGCCGACTTTTTTTTTTTTTAAAGAAAAAAATGAGAAGGGCTCTTCAAAGATAAATTGACAGGATATCCCAGGCCGGCAGTTATTTTCTCCGTAACAAAGGAGAACGTCTTAGTTAGATAAATAAAATGAAATAAAATAAAATTTTCCTAGCTCTGCGGGCCGAGACCGAATTCATTAAATGCCGCAGACAAAAAAGGTTTTTGTTTCATTCCCGGGCTTCCATGTTTTTGTAAAAACATTTTATTTATTTATAAAGCTCGTTTTCGTCAAAGAGATTTTAGAATTATCTTTCCTATCTACAGGCAAGTCGGTAAATAAATCCTGCACTTTTATTACCGATATACATTCTTTTTTAATCCGTTACAGTCAATAAAACTTTTGAGGGAAAACTTCCTATCGGAAACTTTTATGAACAATAAACGAGTTTCTATCATTATTCTATGCTTTTTTTTTAGTGAACGTTTTTGAAATTATAATCGCGTTTTTATGTGTTTCGTGTCATATTTTTTTTTTTTTGCCTTCGATGTCAAGGATCAAAATTTTCGGGCCATCCAGTATTTTAATCGATATTCCATTATTTCGAATTTCCTTCGTTTTAGTTTTTCCGGTTTATAAGGCATTATTGCATGAGACATATAGAAACCATTTGTTTCCTCCATATATTTTTTTTCGCGAAATACAATTCCCAGAAAAATACGCATTCGTCTGGAAAATTTTTCTATTTTCTTTTTTTCTTTATTTCAGTTTTTTTTTTGTTCTTTTATTTTGCTCATAAACAGTCAGCTTGAATGGTTTTGCTCAGGTACTTTTTGAAATAATGAGATTTCTGGATTCATATTTTTTATTCTTACATAAGTGCTCTCCTTTTATAATATATGTACGAGGGGGTAAGTTGCACTCAGCGGGTTTTTAAAGAAAAGCGGTTGGGTAATTGAAAATATAGCCGCGAGCTTTTTCTTGTAGAAAGGTTGCGTTACATCTGATCCGTTTTGGGTTTTTATTTTTTGAAATTTTAAAAATTGCTGGAGGTTTTGATTGTTGGCGATTAAAAATTATTGGCTGGGTTTTGGAAGAAGTAGATTTTTCATTTTGTGGAAGAAGCTGGAAAAGTTTCTTCAGTTGTTGCATTAGAAATAATGAACTTGAAATTTGACTTCTGGCTGAGATCTGGGCCTACTCCTCTTGAAAGTCCAAACATTGTTCATTTTCTCTTTCGTCACTCCAGTTTCGTCCAACAGTTAAATCTAGATGGTTCTGACATTTGTTGATTGACCTCCATGTTTTCTTTGCCAGCGCTTAAATCGTATATCCGCATGTCGTTGATAGAGAAAACACGTCTTCGCCAGTTTGATCCTCATTCGAACTGTCTCACGTTCGAATTTAAATTATCAAGTCTGCATACAAAATTCTTCTTATTGCGTCTACTTTTAACTTATTAAATTTGCTTGGCTGTATTCCGATACTCAATATTTAAAATAACCAGCAATTCCATTTCTCGTTCTTTTTTTAGCGTCACACTAACCGCTCCTGCTAAATTGAAAAGTAATGTCTACCGCGGTATTATGAAATTGGTCGGCAGGTAGGGACGATTCTAATTATAGAACATCAATAATACACGCCTATACGGTCTTCTGCGAAGTTTTTAATTATATTACTTCGGATTGGAAAATAGGGTCGCGACCTCTCCCCTCATTTTTTTTAATCATTTAATTTAAGGCCACGGATAAAATTTTTAACAAACTAAGAAAAACGTTCAAAAAATTATTTACGTTGACCGCTGCCACCAGTTGAACTATTATAGTTGAAGCTACTACAAAATTCATAATCTAAAAGCTCCATTTATTTAATCTCCTTAGCGGGAATAAAGTAAAAAGCGGAGGAAAACAAATCGAAGAGCTTTCGTAGTTGCTAAAGTCCCCTCATTTTTTTTTTTTAAACTAAAGCTAACTTTTTTTATTAATGCATCAAATCAATTTAACTTTTCCGGAGGAAGCATTTTACCGATTAATCGAAACGGATTGAAAATAAATAAAACACACTTAAATGGCACCGACATTAAAAATAAAATAAAAGGGGGAGACCCTCGAAAAAAAAGAAAAATGATCTCGTTTTGTTGATATGACGCCCCATCATCGTTCCACGTTCGAATCGACGTATCAATCATTTTGAAACCGGATATTTTTATTTTTTAAAAAAAAGAGGAGAGAGAAAATTAATTTACATTTTTCAACAAAAGGTTTTATTGTCAATGTTGGGAAAAGCGTGAAGACCTGGGTTAGGTAATATATCTCTGTTTCATTATTCACTAAGGCAGACGGGCCGTTACATAATTGCTTCATCTAAGTGACATTTTCACAATTGAAAACATCATATTTTACGCGATTATAATCGTTTTGTTAAAATGCTATGGTCCCGGGTTTTATGATTCGGCTATTTTTCCAAATGACAAATTAAAAATTTTCCGAGTGAAAGGTAAACGTCAAGGCATCGTCACGAACAATTGAGGAGCCTTAAAAAGCGCTCATAAATGATTTTAGAGCTCCTCTGAAAAACCTAATAATATTTTTAAAGAAGAAGTAATAATATGTAAAAAATCAATAAAGCGAGCTTAAGATAAATCCGAAATGTGCCACCATTTAAAGCAATGCTCTGTTTGCGCCAAAACAGCCAGAAATATTTGTCCATTTGACTTTTTACCATGGAGTCAAGTTTGGTCTCTGACTGCTGCTTTAAAAAAAATAATTTCATCTTTGCATTTATTGAGTTTTGCCCATTTTCAGCATTGGATCTTTCTGGATATTCTCGCTAAAGAATACGTTCATCGCTTAAATTATTTCTCTAGATGTAAAAAGCTTTAAAACTTGGTGTAAAGAAATCATATCTCTTCTTTTTTTATCTTTTTTTTCCGAAAGAAAATAAACACCCGTTATACTCTTCTTGTTTATCACATATCTCTTCTTGTTTAACTGCTTTGACACGGTCGCACTGCCAACGCACCTTCTTTTTCCAGAAGATCTTCTCTACAGAAGAATTTCTAATATCTCTTGGTTGTTTTTTAATTGCAGAACCGATGTGGACGACCACACTTCTGAGCATGATGCACCACGGTATGTAATAATCACCTTCACTTTCACGTTTTGTTTTCCAACCGAAGCACCTTGAGCCACCTCAGCTTTTTATAACGAGTCTTTCTTTTTTATTTACAGAGCCGGTTCCGATGACGACGCTGCTGAGCATCGCCGCCGGTTGCCTCTTAATCTTCCTCTTCTGCGTCTTCGTAGCCATTTACGTAGTTAGAAGGGAAAAATGCTGCTTCGCAAGTAAGTAAACAATATCTCCGGCTATAAACGATGAAAAGAGGATTAAAACCGATTTGAAATTGGATTTATTCGATTTCGAAGGAAAACAAAAATAAATCAAAATAAAATGCAGCCTTTCGATTACTTTTTAAAACCCTTTTTTCCGTCCAAACAAAAACAAAGCAGGCTCGAGGGCAAGTTAATGGCCTCACAACGGTTCAGTGGTCAGAATAATGGAATTTTCTATTTACTTGTAACATTATTCATTCCCGTAGAATCCTCTTTTCATTGATTTCCTTGCGGGTATCTTCGATGGGATCTGTCGCTTCCCGGTTTTTTTTACTTTTCCCTCTCTCTTTCTCTTTTTGTGTTAAAAAGGATTCTAATTAAGTAAAAGGGCTGGTAAATTAAAAATTGAATGTTTTAAATGGCTTTTTGATTGCTTCCTTACACGGGATGGAAGTAGGAAGGCCGCGGGTTCTTTTTCTCGGGGAATTAAAAGCACTCGGAGAGGGATTTTCCATGTCGTTGAACAATCTCACTCAAGTAGGTCTCTTTTAACCGATTACGGGAACGGACTTAAGGTTAAGCTGCCATTCTTGTTGAATATTTTACGGGAACCGGCTTACAGCCGGAAGAATGTTTGATCTTTTTTTCATTGTCAGGGGTTTTGAAAATTACCATGAAAAATTAATTTTGATAGGCAGAAGGATTTTAGCCAAACTCAAAGAGATTTACTTGGGTTGGAGTTATCGGTATCAGTTCACCATCACGCCTGCCGAATATTCTTCTTGCCGCAGTCGCCATGATACTTAATTTGGCGTCAAATTTTCTATAATAGAAAGTGATGTTTAACCTTTTAACAAGGATCTCTTATGGCTTCATTTAATTAACAACTGTTGTGTGTTCAGTGTAACCAGTTGGAAAAGTCTGCATTTGGCCATAAAACTAAATATGGATGAAATATCTAACGTTTCGAACGAATTTAGCTCCAATGATCTCGATTTTAAAATTTTCCACAATCCCATTCTCTCTTCCGTTTCCATGGGGCTGTTTTCTCTTCTACCATATTCAAAATTTAACTTTTCCTTACACCCATCTTTTCAAAACCGTTAAGCATTCTCATTTTTATGACGTAAAATAACAATCATGCGCTTATTCGAACAGGGTTAAGTAATTTATGTAAAGAGGTCTAAAATGAAAATTTCTGTAAAACCGGGGAAGGGAGAACTAAGAGTTTTCACGCGCAACAACAATAATCGTAAATTCGAAATCACGATGATTTCCTTTTTCCGGTTGAGTTTAGATGAAGAAGCAACACTAGGTGAAACGCAATCAAGCTTACGATTTAAAGCAAATAAATAACGAAAAGTCACATTTTATCAGGAGATAAATATTTTCCGTCCTTTTTAAGAAAAGAAGGAAATGAAAAAGAAGTGTTCGCGTATTCGCGCGTTTGTAAAATCGTATCTCGCACGTTTTCAAACGCCGAATTTATTATCAAATTCAAATATGAAATGTTTTATTATTTGTTTATTTTATATTTTATCTCCGAAAATGAAAAAAAAAAAAACTCCGGCTGAATCCCTTAGGGCTCGAAAAATAAATTATAAATGAAAAGTGAAAGAACGCAATATAATGAAATGGCTTGCGGGGTCATCGCCATCGCGACAGGACAACAAATATTTTTTTATTTTATAAAAATTTCAAATCATTTTCTTTTAACGTCCGAAAAAGAAAAAAATTATAAAATTCCAACGATTTATTTGTTTATTGTGCTTACGCTCGATTTCCGCGCGACCTCGTTTATAACTTAAAAAAGATGAAAATAAATCCTGCGCTAACGATTACGGCTTCCTGTTCTGAAATAAAAAAAAATAGGAAAAAAGGCTAACCTAACTTTTTTTCTGTGTCGCGGACCGGGCTGATGCAATTTTATTACCCGAATCGCATTGTTTTGATTACTTGAAACCTCTGACCTAACTTTTACGAAAACTATTATTTTCTTCCTCCGGCAGGATGAAAAAAAAAAGAAGAATAATAATAATAGCTTTAATAAATCAGTGAGTTAAACTAATGTTCGAGAAATAATATGAAAATTTTTTTATTCTTTTCTTTTTTTTTTTCAGGAAGAGGCGATTTCCGGCCCACTGATTTAGAAAGGTAAGAAAGAAATTCTGATTTGTATTAAGTGTTAGAATTTGTTTTTGAATAGGATGTAGATAATTTTAAGTAGATTTTTATTATCAGTAGTTATAGAGACAACTCTGAAAAAATTTCTTTGCCAGTAAACAATTATGGAAAATTTTTATTGGTAAAGAAAGTTTAAATTAAAAGTTCTTGCTTTTTTGGATAAGAAAAATTCTTGCTGAGAATAATAATTTTAATAAGTAAAGTTTCTTTTTTTTTTAATTTTCTCTCATCAAGCAAATTTTTTCATAATTTGTCTTGTCGAGCAAATTTTTTCATAATTTGTCTTGTCCAACAATAGTTTAAATAACTTTTTCTTGTCAAACTAGTTATTAGATAATTTTTTCTTGTCAAACAAAGTTCATTTTAATTACAAGGCAGTCAACTAATAATTTCAGTTAAGGTGAGCGCATCATCATTTGCCCTTAAATCTTATTTGGCGCCACCAATGCGGCTGTTAAAGACACTCTAAGGCTCCCTGAAGATATTAGTATTCACCCCTAAACGACTCTTTTTTTCCCTGTCGATATTTTTTTTGGTAATCGAAATTGATTGCAAGACTAACTTCTTCATTTTTTGTTTCACAGTGAGAAAAGCGACTTAAACAGTGAAATAGGACGGAAGCAACCGCCATCCGTAATCGTCGGGACAGGACCAGGTGCCATCCCAACGGAAACAATGTACAATTCCTCGCCGGGTCGAAGACCTCACACGATAACAGCTCACGGCGGAGGTTCTCCCGAAGCAATGAAGGTGAGGCTTGCTGCCATGGTACTTCAGCCACCCACCCGAGTTTAGCATACTCGAATAGAATGATAGACAGCACGCCTCACTATGTATTTGTTGTTTGTGTCTGCCCCATGCACTCTGTGAATGTTATGTGCTCTCTTTTATTTTTTTCGTTTTTTAATTTATCAGCACAGATTTTATTATTTGGCACACAAAAAAAACGGGAATTTTTTGTTTTCTTGCAAGAAATGTTTTTGTTTTATTCCTTCATTTTGTGTTGTTTGTAGTTCGATCACATTATTCAAGGTCATTTCGCTATCAAAAGAGCTTGGCTGCTTACGCGCTGAAAAGTATATTAGAAAAAGAAAAAAAAAATAATATTACACTCTTTAATATGCAACGCAAAGGCAAATATAAATTTGGGAAACGCCAGATGTCTGTCTCATAACGCAGAATATAATGGGAAACTGCAAATCACCGACATTTCTGTCAACTCCAGATATTTTTGAATCACTCTCATCCACATTTTATTTATTTTTTATTCCGAGCTATTAGTTTTACTTACGTTTTTCCCTTTTTTATTCTGCCTTATTCTTAAAATTATAATTCCCCGGCGTTTTCCATCAAGACCAAAACGTGATCGAAAGGAAAAATAAGCTTTAAAAAAGAAAAAGAAATTGTATTGACAAACTCGTTTTTGCTCTTTAAAAAGAGCAATTTTTTTGATCTCATTTTGGCTAAATGTCAACCATAGAGTGAATCAATGACAATAAATGTATTATATAGTAATTAATTTTTAGTTTATAAGATCTCAGTTTTTAAACAATTTTTTATATCGGCCAAACAAAAACTCTGGTTATGTCTTCCTTGTAAAAATTTTTTTATATTTTTTTTTGTTGGCTGTAAATTTAATAGGCAAGGAAATCTTAAGCCAATTCGGATTTGTTGGCATCAAAAACGGGCGCTCCAAATATTTTTTAAAAAACTTTTTTTGCCCAAGTGCCCGTCTTTGATTTATTCCAAAGAATCGAAAAAGTAAACAATTGTATCGAATTAATTATAGAAATATGTTTTTATACTGTTGTTCTGGATTAAGTGGAAAGAGAAACTGCGCTTGTAGCTAAACTCTGTGTTAAAAAGGAGTAAAAAAGGATTAAATTATGTTAAATTTGTAAATACATAAAAAATATAAATAAACGTATCCAGAGAATTTTGTCTCGATTTTGATAATGGTCTTGAATCTTGGAATTTTAGCACGTTGTGCCGCATGCTTGCAACTATTTATCATTGTGTTTTTTGATCCTTTTTTATCATTTGTTTTTTCTTTTGTCGCTGCACTGCTTGCAATATTGCTGCACAAGTGTTGATCTTTCGTTTGTCAATACTATTCCTCAATCCGCTTACTTTAAAAATATTTTCTGTAGAATTTAGGATAGTTTTTTTGAGGAAAATGGTCGTAGCTTTTTCCTCTTATTAAATATAACTTCAAATGTATGAAAATTAGAAATGAAAAGCGAGTTAATGATTCATTTGAAGATGTATAATTACGTTTAGTTGGAAATTACTTAAGGTGCTGCTCAATTTATAATTTAATTAGAGCTAAATAATTAGAACTTAAAAATTTATGAAATGTAACTTTAATCTAAATCCGGAATGAGAAAGGAATTAAAAATTTGCAAATCGTACTTGTCATTTTGTAATGTTTAAATAGAAATTTAAAAATATTGCAGACAACCTAGCGGGATCGGAGTTTTGGAATAACTAAAGATTTTCACGATGATGAGCGTTTTACGCAAGCTGAGTGAAAATTAAGTATCCGATTTTATTATCCTTGGGTTCTGATTATTTTTAAATTTGATCATAGGCTGGGCCAATTGCAACTAGGCCCCTGCTTGGGTCTCTAGCTGCAAAATGATCTTAAGTCATTGTTCAAGTTTTGCTTCGGTTCAAGCCATATTTTAAGATTTTTCTGCTCTCATAAATTCACTTATTATAGACCTAAGTTAAATTAACTAAACCAAGCAGTTAACTTTAAAACTCACTGAAAAGACGATCATTTTTGTTAATGAACTAAAATAATTTTACATAACGTAGCACCTTAAGTAACTTCATTGAGCTTATAGATCTCCTAAAATTCGGAGTCATCTAATCACCTTTCCATATTTTTTTGCTTACAATCATAAAACCATAAAATTCAGTGTAACTGCCACTCTTTGGAATTTTTCCTAAAAATTTTCTGCAAATTAAGTTGGAAGCTACACTGAAAAATCAATTTCTCGAAACGGTGAGTCTTAACAGAAAGAAAATAGTAGCTGCTGCCAAAATTCGATTCTTACACTAAAAATATTTTCCTGAAAAATGGCTCACCGACTAAAATTCTAATGGTGATGGTATTTCTTTCTCCGCAGCGCTACCACTCTCACATGAACTCTGCGTGATCAAACCGGAAAGTTGGTCCATTATGTCTAGAAAAAGATAATAAATTCATATTTTACTAAGAAAGGCTTTCCTCTTAAGCTGTGCAATATTTAATAACTTAGGGCTCTATAAACCTAGCGTACGCGGGTGATTGAAAATGGAGGCTGAGGCCCGGTTTATAGTGCTCTAGTTTTGAGTACAGTAGCGACGCCAGAAATGTGTACAGTTGGGTTGTTCCTAAATTGGAGAGCTAGAGAGTCTGAAGAAAGTGAGGAGCCATGCTTTGCTCCCACAATTAATTAATCTTTGTTTCTAAGGCTCTCTAGATGCTGTAAAAAAAATGGCGTCGCTACTGTGTCTGTTTGACCTTTTTTATAAAAGTACCAACTCATTTATAAATATTTCATTAAATGCATGTTTTATATCTGTCCCATTTCTAACATTGCACGATTTAAAAAAGGGAAAGTCATTAAAACAAAATATAAATTTTCTTTTTAAAAAAAACCTCTTTCCGAATCCCATTTACACTGTACATACAAAAGCAAAAACTGTAAATCCTTATGACGAGTTCCAGCGACGGGAAGGTTCCAATGCGAGGAAGGGCAGAAAATCTCAAGCGACTCCAGATAATTACGGAAGGGAATCTCCAACAATGTTCCTGCCTCTCGACTACCATAATGTTAATAAACACCGCCACAAAAACGATAAGACGGATTTCACCATCCGCGGAAGTTTCGGCCATTTGTACAAATCAGGATCTGTCGACGGGAAGGACGGCAATCTAAACGATAATCTCAACGAGAGACATTCAGGGAGTGGTAGTCACTCTTTCACGAGAGCAGTGAGTAGTTTTAAAAATTCAAGCCTAATTAAAAGTGTTAATCAATCCAAAGACGGATTTAGAGACTGCATCGTGTTTTCTAAAAAAGATTCGGAACATTATTTCGATAACCCGCAGAGGACGTTAGATCATTCGATTACCCAGAAACTGTTCGACGATATGGGTAATATCGCGGGTGGAAGTGAAAATAGTATAGGATTTTTTCCAAATCAAAGTGCTAATTATACAGATAGTTACGTTAAAACGAAAGCAGTTCCGTATGTTGATAAATGTGACATTAATGATTCTCATCATAAAAACAATAACAAAGACTATGATATGGATTATGCCTTTGGTGAAGGTACTTATTATAAATCGAATCGAAGAGTAGCTCCTATTTACATGGCTAATCCCTATCAGCCTGACAGCATGGACAGGGCCGAGATTTGAGAAAGAAAGTTTATTAAAATAAAAGTTAATGATGGGAGGATGATTATTTTAGAATATCGTTAAACTCTGCCATACACAGTTTAATTCGCGCCATTTTTATAAGAAATTTAATAAATTAAGTCGAGTGACATCTTAAATATTTAATTTTACGGACAATAATATCCTCCTAAATTAAAATTTTTTCATAGCCACGAAAAATTTTCGTTTCGTGTGCCTTAAGAAAATTTAATATCGTGGCCATAAACAGTAATGACATATTAATAGTAAGAGGAAGTTTTACAAAATTTAAGGTGCTTACTCAATTCAGGAAATTTAAATTGCCAATGTTTGATTGAATGGCCTAAAAATGTTTCAAGTAAAATTCTCTGGTGCCATGGCCTAATATTCAATTTTCCAAAAGAAATAATGCCCTAAAAGAGCTACTCTGTATATTGATTCGTTTAAAATTATAAAAAATTTTTAACTGTTATAAAATAATTATTTACAAAATTAAATGAAAAAAAATTTTATATAGGGATTGATATTTTTTTTTAAATAATTTTAAAAAACTAATAAAGAAGAGATGTTTTTAATAATGTTCTATGTACTCGTTTATGTTGTTTAAAAAAATCAAGAAAAACCATTTATTTTTGTCTATTAAATTTTTCTCAAAAAATTAAATCCGTTCACCCTGTGTTTTGTTTGCAGGAATAACACTAATTTAAATAATTTTTAAAAAAGGCCACATTTCACGGGAGCTATCAACTCGCTCGTGACCTAAAATTAGTCCTAAGTACAAATAAATTATTGTTAATTAAATATGAAAGACTAAACGAGCTGTTAGGTTCTGTGAAATCCTGGCCAAAGACCAAATTTTAAAATGCTGTTCTTTTATGAACTGTTGGATTAAATTGTTTTACCATTTTATAGTTATCTGATTGTTTTAGGAACAATATATAAGTTAGATAAAGAAATTAAATGAGGGAGATAATATTTTTTACTCATTTTCCAATTTTAAAAAAAAACCATTAAATTTGTAGAATTTTGAACTGCGCTCGAATTTGCCGCAGATCTTTTCTAGTTCCACGATTTTACTTTGAGTTTCGTCCGCATCTATCGCTGCTCTCCCTCCCCTTCTCCGACGCGACTAAACGCCATGATGTTTTCATTGTGACAACTTATACTTATTTTTTTCATTCGTAAGTAGTACATTTAATCGTTCTTGTTTTTAATTGTTTACATGCTTTAATTATCATTTAGCCCTTTAATTTAGGGTAACAGGAACAAAGTTCTTTGGGAACGTTATTTAAAGGATCTCACTCCAAAGTGTTTAGCATATCCCCGTAAGAAACCGAACCGGTCGTGATAAAATGTGCAAGTTGTGTCTACTAGAGAGACTAAAAGTTGTGTCAATTGATTGCAATTGGTGCCGATCAAATCGAAAATGGGAAAGTTGGGAAGGATCTAAAAATGTAAACGGTTAGGCTTGATGTTTAATATTCAGGATTTTAAAAGGAGCTTGAATGGAAGGAATGGACAGGTTGAATTTTATGATATGTGCGGAGTATACTGATGGTTTTTGCTTGGTAAGTCATCCAAATTTTTTGATTTTTTATTCTAATTTAGTTTTTTAATAAACAAAAACGATTGATACGGGAATTTTGTTATTAGATTAATGTAATCGTTTTCTAGTTGTGATTAATTCTAAAAGGATTAAATGAAAATGACTATTTTCTGTCGCTTTCATGGTATGTTCGAGAGATGATATACAAAAAAAATAATGAAATGTTTTCTGTTATAAGGCCTAAGGATTAGGCCTAGTAGGCCATTCCTCTTTAATTCATTTTTATTATCTCCATACAATAACAATCATAAATATCACACTTCAACTTTTCTTACTGAGTGCAATCTGGGTAAGGATCGAGACCCTTTTCCTCCAAGCAACACAAATTATTTAGTTCATTCCAAAATTTTGCAGGATCATGCCCTAAGCAGGGACGGATTGAAAGTTCTGAACCGATGTTGCAGTATAATTGGGCGTTTTCTTTCCAAACCGGCCAGTTGAAGTCATTAGCATACAACTCACGTGACTGATCCTCAGGAGTTGGAGACCTAAAAAAACCGTAAGAGTAATTTCTTTCCAGAAACCTCTTTTCATAAAATTCTTACCCATTTTCTGCAAAGTTGGCCCACATGGCCACCAATCGTTTGCTGACGATTACGTCTTGGGTATCTCGACTTTGATCACCGAAGCATTCTGTTGTATTCTCATTCACAAATTCATACGGGATATGATCCCCATGGCAGATCTCTAAATCATAAATTCAGTTGTAATATATTGAACTTATTTCATCATTTTTAAAAAATACTAACCAGTGGATTCAGAGTCGGTTCCTTTCGAAGGGCTACATCCGCCATTGTAAGTGTAAGAATAAAGGTAAACATCTACCTGATTTTTTGTCAATACTTTTCCCAAATATAAAGTGTCCAAGTGAAATTGTGTGTCGGTTATGATCTATTTAAAAAAAATATGTAAGCATCATAAAGAAATTATCTATTTGCCAAAATTTTGCAACTTACCTCTACTATATTATTTTCATTTAATGATTGATTTTTAACGTAATAATCAAGCATAGCGTTGTTAACTTTTTTGCTGCAAGCTGAGTCAGAGCTTTTAGCCATGCACTGTGGAGCAAATACTTTAACCATCGGTGCTAGTAGTGGCAAGTAAGATTTATGTTCTTGAAATCCTGATAAAGAAAATAATATTGAAATATTTTCTTAGATTTGTTTAAAAAGTTTGATCTTAATTTACTTGATTTATATATGCAAGCCTCGTGTTGTGCTACTCCAGTAATAAGTGGGGCTCTGCAATGAAGCCCTTCTGTGAGTAATTCAAAAGCATTGCGCTGGAGAAATGGTTGAGGAGCTTGCTCGCATTCTGCAGTTGGGACAAATGAGTACATTGTTATTGTAGTTAGCTCCTAAAATTTAGAAAAATGAGGTATTATTATAGCAGGAACAGTCTGAAAAGTATTTAAAAAAATTATTTACGGCTGTGACTTGTACGGTCGGCGTAAGAATTTTAATTGTCTCTGCTGGAACGGATTTTAGGCATTCGCAGATTTCTTCGTCTGTTCCTAAACAGTTTGTGAGTTGTCCTAATTTGCGGGATCTTTGTAGCATTACGTTTTTTTCTACAAATGCCCATGGCATCAATGCATTTCCACTTTCAGCGATTCCTCGGTTGAATAAGGAGCCTTAGAACAGAAAAGAATTACTAAAATAATGGTGACTTGTTTTTCTTGGCCAAAAAAGTACTTACAACTTTCTTGGTTAATATAATGATAAGTAACGGATGCGGCTCCTGCACTAAAGCCCATAAGCGTGACATCGTTTGCATCTCCTCCAAAGTTATGAATATTTTCTTTAACCCATTTCAGTGCTAACTGTTGATCCTTTAATCCTACATTTCCGGCGCAGCCAGGTGTTTGCAATGACAAAAACCCTAAAACAGGAAATCAGAAGCTGTAAGAATCGACTGTCGCCATGATTAATTGGATTTATTGCTAAAAATTACGTTCTGATGTTAGTGGTAGTTGCAAAAGATCTTACTAAATTCTTACCGAAAGCACCAACGCGATAATTAAGTGAGACGACGATAACGCATTCGTCTAGTAGGTAGCTGGGTTGAGTCGGGCCTTTTGCTTCACGGAAACCAATACCTTCGATGTAAAATATTGTTTTTAATAATTTTTTGCTGCAGGAACGAGGAACGAAGACGCTCAGATATAAACAATCTTCAGTGCCATTCTGATCTTTTTGATGGCAAATGGGACAAGAAGATCTGCTGGCGTCGTAAACTCCTTCCCAGTCATTCTTTGGGATTGGAGGCTAGAAGAAACGAGAATAAGTATTAAAGGTGGAATAAAAGTTCCTTATTGTGTTGTTATACGATCCGTGAATATCATTGATATTCTTACCCAAAAGCGATATTTCCCTGTTGGTGGTTCTGCATAAGGTATACAATTATAACTTTCATACTCTCTTCCTGACCTAGGCAGAATCGAAGTAAACCCTTTAACTAAGCCATTTTTCGTCTTAACCAAACAATCTTGATTCTGGACAAAGCCTGAGACTCCTGACAAATACGCAAAGACTAGCGCAACGAATATTTTCATCTTGACTGATTTGCCAAATTATTTCTTTTTCATTTTATATAATAAATCTGCCACGTGTGTTGACACAAGATATCTTTCCCTTTTTTTTTGCATTGCTTCAATATTTAAACACTTAATTTAATGCTTTAATTTTAATTACTTATAATTCTACAAAAAAGGATGCTATAAATCTCGAATTGTAAATAACAGGTTATAAAATAAACCCATCCGCTTTGGATGCAACATTCCTATGCATTTGTTGTGGCGAAAGTAGCCACTGTTTTGACTAGCTGATGGCGATTGTAAACTTCGGAAATCGACAAGGACTGAATCATTATTTATTACCATTTTTAGAATTTAACTGCCTCGTGCTAGTAACAAGAAAAAAATTTAATAAAAACTTTTTTGTGCTTGGATTTTATTTTTATTCGGATTTTTATTTTTTGTTTGGAGTAAATGTAATTAATTATCTACGATTACTTTTTCAGATGAGAACAGGAATCCAAAAATCCAGAGCTACATTTTTTGGCCGTATCTTTCTGAAAAAAAGCAGAGATCCTCAGAAGAATGAAATTCAGCGATGGAAGGAAGATGGAAAACTTCACGCATTCAGAACAGCGTTCTCAAATCGCACAGCGTTCGCCGATTGGCTCTTCGAAAATATATTGAAACCGGGAAGAAGAAATTTAGTTGGGGACTTGGTTAAAATTATTGCAACGGTATGCCCGATTTTTATGTTTTTATGCTATTGTATTTTTTATCAAAGTTTAAAAAACTGTACATTCTTTTTCAGATTTATCATCTTAAGCTGCGGTGTCTTCGTTGAAGAACTACACTCCGGGCTACTAGCCCTTCTTACGCAGGATCAACTAGACCTATTCCACCGTCTCCCATTCCAATATGGCCGACCTCTCATCATTCACGGAGCAGCGGGAACCGGAAAAACACTTCTTATCATTCAAAAACTTAAACAACTACATCAACTCGGACAGCTAAACGAAAATTCTCGCGCTTTATACATTTGTTACTGGCCTGGAATCCGTTGCGATGGCCAAGATGGTTGTTTTATGGTATTTAGTAGACATAAATCAAGCAGCTATTTTTTTACCGAAACATTCTCCGAATATTTTAAAAAATCCAGGACGTAATTTTGAGAAAAGTAATGAGATCCTCTAAAAATATTTACGAAATGTTTCATAAATTTTATTCGGATCCATTTCCGTCTCTTCCACCTGCTATAAAAGAAATCGCGTATCTTCGAATTGCCAATATCGAAATCGGCCATGATGTGACAGGTTTGCCAATTTATTGGATAGAATCAAACGAAGATCAAAAAGTTTCAATAGTTATGAAAATAGTTATTGATTTATGTACGGCTAAAGGTATAAAACCAAACGACATTGCTGTTTTTCCTTTTTTAATAACCGATCAATTTTTACGAGATAATGTTAACAAGGAAATTGAAAAACATTTTGTCGATAATGGTTTTATGCCAAAAGCTATGTGTAATGTTGAAAGTTTTTTAATGAATCGTCAAAATTATTATTTTTTAATTCCTTGCTCCGTGCTCCGAGCGAAAGGTTTGGAGTTTAAAGTTGTGATTTTGACGATCGATGATGATGATGATAACGATTTTACAGATTCGGAAGATCAAAAATTTTAAAAACTTCCTGGGAGGCTTCCTCTTGAACCAATACTCATAAAAAGTTTGAATAA